>JAECYW010000033.1:0-502500 GCA_023014335.1 Galerina marginata
CACCAACACACAAGATAAGACGGTGATGCAGCTTCGTTGTGAACAACGACAATGAGGGGCGCGGATACCGTGAGTGCAAACATTACGACGGCGTGGAGGGTAAAGTGCTCAGCACTCACTGGGTAAGTATAGACCTTATAGTTCTGTGTGCCAAGCATCCCAAGTCCCATCAAGGCGCTAATGAGTAGCTGAGCGCTGATCTGAGGTCATCATTTCATCTGTTCGCTTCACAGTAAGAATGAGTCTGGTCTCCGAATAATGAAGTAGCATCTTAGTCAATTATTAGCTCACTTAAGTTGAACCCTGAGTTTACGTGTCAATCACAATTCGGCCATTCAGAATTTCAGGCATTCCCTAAGGCTCAGATCACTTAGATATCTCACTCACACCCAATTCCAGTACCCTCCCTCTCAGAAAAAATTATCTGCTAGTCAATGGCTACCAAATAATATTTCTGAGGGATTGGTACTGAATTATCCAGTCCATAGGCCTCACTCAAGAGAAAGAAATAAAATATGAATTCGTGCTTACCACATCTGTCAGTCATTTGCAGGGTCTTCAGCCACTTGAAGCCCGAGATTTCAGTCTATGACCTGTGAGAATCCATGTCAGTGATCTTCTCCAGCTCCGAGATGCCCTGTCGGCAATCCCTCCCTGATCCTTGAATATTACCCAGACCACCGTTGGGAATTCACTGAATTAATAAAATAGAAAGCTCAGACCTCTCTTTAAGACTGCCATAATAAGAGAATAGAAAGAATGTTATTTACTCACTGAGCAGAATTTTAAAGTAAGATCTACTCAAATTTTTAGCTCAAGGAAGCCAACACAATATTCAGGGAAGGGACTTCTCATCGTGAATCCACACCAATTTCCTGTGATCGGACACTTCTCGTCGCGCTTGGCTGGCACACGTCCGCGCACCCCAAATTCCATTGCTGTCACATTTCCGTCGCAACTCAATCATGCCGCCTCTCTCTCTCGCTAACCCCCATCTTCCCCCTCCATCTCACTGCAAATTATCCCAAGTACACTCCCTGGTCATCTGGTAAGTGCTCAGAATGTTATTGAAATGCATTTGAGCTTACCACATTATTTCTTTCCAGCTTACATGCCCAATCACACTTCTGCGAGTCCAGGTTTTATCTTGGTGTGAACGACCAGAAACATTAACGCAAAACTCACGGTATGATTATCTCTTATTCTGATATCCCTCTCTACATTGTATTTTCTGTAGAGCGCTGCACCGTAGTGGCCGTCACATCGAGGCGCAAATCAAGATGCGATCGATGGCGCATTCACACTACTTTTGGACATCCACCGCACCACGCGACCTTGGGAAAGTGCAACCTCCCCAATGCGCTCACTCTTGGTCATGGTCAGCTTTCTATTTTGGTCTTTATATCCTCTCACTAACTTTGACCAAGTTAGTAGCTACGACCACCTCAATTGAAGCCACGGAAATATCTGCAAATTATTTAGGAACTCAATAACCACGCAAGCGACAGTGCGCATATCTTAGCGGCGCTTAGTACACAGTAGTGAGTCTTTATGCCCCCCAATATTGCAAAATTTGACTTATTGTTAACTAGATATTCATTCCGCTACCTCCGCTTCCATTTCCGGAGATTTAACCTCCCCTTCGACTTCTACCACCCATATGACTTTGCTACTGGTTACCCGGCTGCTGGGAGCAAAGTTATATGGCGTGTTCTGGGTATATTATCACTCCCAGTTCAAATTCCCGTCCGTTTACCTCCCCTTTCGGCTTCTACCACCTGTATGGCTTTGTTACCGGTTAACCGGCTGCTGGGAACGAAGTCATATTGTGTGTTTCGTGTTCATTTTCCACATTGCCGGCCATACAAATATCCGTAAGTCTTTCTTGCTCATTTTGCGAAGTCGGACTTATCATTTGATTAGAAGCTTGCTATAATGCGATCAGAACTGGAATTGTCAATTCCGAGTCCAGCATCCTGACGTTTGACTCCCTTTTCGATTTCTACCACTCGTATCTCTTTGTTACTGGTTATCCGACTGCCGGGAACAAAGTTATATTGAGTGTTCAATGACCATTCTCCTATTGAAGACTCGCTCTTGTCAGCTCAGTAAGTTTGACAGTAAGCAGTCGTTTTTTCTACCAGTTCCGTGAGATTAAGATTAAGCGCTGGCGGTTTTGCCGCCTTCTCTTCCGTGATTTAAATATGCTAACACTGAGATATTGAATTGCACGGTAATATTAAATGAGATCTATTCTTCATTCTGTCCAGTACAATTTTTAAGATAGATCTTCGCCGTTCGGGAGAGGCATGCCGATTATCCATGTTGGATGATCCGGCAGCCATCCTTTCCTCCGTTCCCCCTTCTTGTTTTGGTACATTACATTTCGGTTCTCGGCTCATTTATTACTGGCTCAGGGCTGTTTTACAAGTGCCATTGCGTAATTGCGCACTGTTTGACGCCTATTTGCCTTGACGTACCCGCTCGAGCATGGCGAGAACACATTGGGACCCGAGAACAAAGTACTGCACCTCCGATGGGCTGTCGTACTATCCCTCCTCCGTCCCCGCTTCTCTGTTTCACTCTTAAAATTCCGTTACATTTGATTTGCTTCTTTTACGGCCTGTTGACTGTTCGGATCCTGCTAGACTAGGGTTCAGTCAGTCGGTTACAGCCTAACTCACCGCAGAAATTGTATTCTCGTCAGTGTGAAGAGGCCGCTAAATTGGTACTTTCGGTCAATTAAACTATGCCTATATTAAATCCAACATTTTTTCAAGAATTAAACAAATCAGAGCCGGATTGAAGTTGCAGACGGGATATGAAAAGCACGGGCGCCTATTTTCCGGTCTGAGTAATTTCCGTCGAAATGTCCCGGTTTTCTCTTGAATATTGCAACCAAAAGGTCTATAGGACACTTAGAGTACACTGTAAGCAATTCTACTGCGATTATACTGGCGATGCGGGTGATGCGAGCTCCGAGACGCAAGACGGCGGCATCATCGGGTACCGATCAGACGATCCACTCCTCCGCACCCACTTCTCTCCTCCTTTCACTCCAGAAAACTGCTCACCTTTATGCTTCTATTCTAGTTTTACACTATTTGGTACCCATCCGGCTAGCTACCTGTCAACGAGGAGCGATCGAGGGCATGACGAAGGCAGAAGGATAAATCGGGCGGCACAGCAGGCGCTTGATTTGTACAACTGCCTCGCGTCAATCACACATAGTATATTAGAATATCGAGGACATCTAATCTAATTGCTAGTACCTATTCAGTCAATATATACTCGCATCAGTGACAATAACAAAGGAATTATGAACGTGAGCGCGCAAACCTTGAGCCGTCCGATCAAATCATCATCTCCTCCATCCCCACTTCTCGCGTTGTCTTCAAAAAAGGGCTCGTTTCTGTCGCAGAACCACCCGCTTATTCGGGTCTCACTAGGCTAGGGTCCGACGAATTTAACTAAGGGGATTCCGGTCCAGACATCTCGAGAACAGTGGGTGTGGGTCTCTTGCAGCTTGCTAGTTTAAGCGCCGATCTCGTCTTTGTGCGTGTTTCGTAGAATCAAAGTAATTAGAAATGAATATATTAAACGGTGTAGCTCGCAGAGTGGAGCACAGTACGTACTTCAATTAAATTAAACGAAAGGTAAGCGAGCGGTGCACGGAGACGGGAATGAGGCGCGAGATGAGAGATCCGAGATCAATACGGTATCTCGGAATCCTACATCTCCTCCGTCTCCCCGTCTCCTTTCTTCTCTCGAAAAACCAGCCTGTTTCAGCTGTTCGGCTCCGAATGTTTGCTTGGTACTAGCTTGAGAAGCAGGAGGCGTTGACGTTAACGCGGGCGCAAGGAAATCTTTTCGAAGGTACGTACCTCCGTTCAATGGCAATGTAGTGCGTTGCGCATATCCTTCGAATTCCTGCTGATTTTTTCCCTTAGCGGGTGCTGTGTGGATCTCACGAGTGGGGTGGATTTAATTTAGGCCCTTTAAGTGGTTGGCGAATCATATTCTCCGTATGCTTGGATTCGAGGGAGGAGGATTGGGAATGATTTAGAGATAGACGTAGAGTATAGTACAAACTTCAAGTTGTTGGATTATTTCATTCAAAATAGACATTCAATTTATTCATCTAAGAGACAGAGAGCGGTATAATACACCAAGATAGAATACGAAAGAGGACATACGCAGCATATCTGAATCTCAGAACCCAAGGAGGAGATACGATCTCCCCAGTCCCATCCGATCCCGCTCGGCTCACGGAGTTGTGGGTCCAGGGTCCATTCACACATCCGAAGTCGAAAAACACACTAGCCGCTAGGCTTCATTCATTGATTACTCGCCTACGTGCTACCGAATACAGGAATGAGAAAAGGTATATAAACCTACGGGGATTTGGTTCGTATCCTCCATCCCCTTTCCCATCTTCTCTTCCTCTCCTCCTCTTCGTTCTCTTCCTCTTCTTCCTCTTCGTTCTCCTCCTCCTCCTCTCTATCGTCCACAACCACCTCAACCCACAGGACAACTAACGGCAGCGACGCTCGCGATCTGGTACGTACCGCCTGCTCATTCGACTTCCCGCTCGGGCTGATGTTCTCGCCGACCTTTGCAGGTCTTCACATGTTTCTTGTCTGTATGGTGGGTGCTCGTTCGTCGTCCGCTTCGTTCCAGTTCGCTGAACGCGTCCTAGATGCACCTAAATGAACGAAAAAAGAACAGATAAGCCACCGTAAGAGTAAGTTATGAAATCCTCTACTTACCCAGCACGACTTCTAATTTTTTCGGCTTCGTCTTTCAGCACGAAACGGCGACGGCATGGCCTCCAACCTCCAGGTAAGCTGTCTCGCTCGTCATCTGCCCCATCCTCTTCACACTAACATCGCGTCATTCCGTTCCAGGAACACCACGCATCGCGACATCCAACGAAGACTGAAATCTGAAGAGAAAAAAAGGTAAGCACACAATTTAATGATTCAGGATACGAAATAAACTTACCAGCCTTCGAGCTAACAGCCTGACGTGGCACGACGGCGCTGCTGCTGCTGCCAGTGCCGCCATGCATTCCCAATGGCGACGTACGAATGGAAGGACCAGCAGCAGCAGTGGAGGCAGCAGCGACGACTAGAAATAGTCGAGACCGCTGTCCATACGACGAGCGGCCTCGCTATTCGCGAGCTGGTACGTTCTCCCGCTGTCTTAACCTCCCGCGCCGTCGTTAACACCCCGTCTTTCGCAGCCTGCAGCTTCCTACCACCTCCTCATCCGTACCGCCCCAATAGAATCCCCACCCGGAGCCAACCCCGACCCAGACCCAAGAGCATGCGAGGAAGGACGACGACGATGACAGTAGCGGGACGACTGGATAGTCGAGACCGCTGTCCGCGTCGTCTGACGGCGGTGTACGAGCTGGCAGGTACGTCTTCCCTTTCATTTTCTTCACGGGCAGCACCTCTAACACCCGCCCCACCTCTCCAAGCATCACCGCACCCCAGTTCTCGGCACCCGTGCCTCCAGCTCCAGTCCCAGCTGCCAAACGAACGAATGAGGGGGCGATATCGGGACGCGAAGGGGACGGCGGCGACTACTGGAAATAGTCGAGACCGCCGTCCGTCTATCGACTGGATCGCGTGTGTCGCTGGCCGAGCGTCTTGACGATTTGGAGTCGGGTTCGACTTCGCAGGTGGAGGAGACGGCGGGGAGGACGACGAGCAGGGGACGGTATTGGCTGGCTGCGAGTTTCCTGGTGAGTGGCCTGCTCTGACTTTCGTTCTTCGGGTGTTTGACTCGTTTTCACGCAGCGGGGTCGTACAGCGCGGCTAGGAGCACCAGCTCCGGGTCCAGGGAGGTGGATGTGCTGGCGGGTGCTGGCAGGTGACGGCGGGGTCTTGACGTTGGCATTGAAGTTCCAACATCGGGGTGCAGGCTGTGGGGGTGATAGAACGAGGTAAGCAGGTGTTTGATGACGATATGAACTTTTACTTACCTCGTTATCTCGATAGGATCCCCCAAATTCGACTTTGCGAGTACGCTCGCGGGACTTCGCCCGTCAGCTCCTGAAGGCCTAGCGATGACGTTGAGCTCGTAAGGGTGCTAGATACGAGGTAAGCGAGTTTTCAAACACTAAAACAAAGTATTACTGACCTTTGTTGATATTACCAAGTCTCTTCAGCCCCTACAACGACGTCCACACGTCGATATCCACCCAACGAACGCGAAACGGCTCTTCTGAGCCGAGGCTGCTGGGTTAACGAGGGCGCCGCGGGAGACGTGTGGGCGGGATTCTTGAGACTTCGTTTCGTTATCGATGCGAGTAGTTGCAGGCTGTAGGGGTGATAGAACGAGGTAAGCGTGTATTTGTTGACGATATGAACCTCTGCTTACCTCGTTATCTTGACAGATTTCCCGAAATTCGAAATTCGAGCTGGGGGCTGCACTCGCGGGACGTCGCAGGTCGAGTTCTCGAAGGCGCAGCGATGATGTGGAGGTTGCGAGGGTGCTAGATACGAGGTAAGTCAGCTTTCGAACACTAAAACAAACCGATACTTACTTACTTTTGGCTGCTCCTACTATCCAGCTTCCCCCGTACCCTCTAACGGGGTTCCTCCGTCCTCTAGCGGCAACGAATGCGAAACGGGTGCGGTTGCACTCGTTCGTGCCCTTGCTGGTGTGTACGATTCGTACTTCCGCGGGAGGATGCACGGCAGCTTGAACCTGATCTTCCGGGTTGGATGGGAACACGGAAAACGGAGACGAGGCCGCTGGGCCAACAACGGCGCCGCAGGAGGTGATTTGGCGGGATTCGTGATACGTTGGCTGCACGAATAACGCCTCCGTAAGTCTTCTCGTCCGTTGCTAGCTTCAATTTCGTGGCTGATGTCCATCTCCACCTCGCTCTCCCTAGACCCAAACCCTGGCGAGCTTGCGAGTCAACGAAATCGCGCCATTACACGGCGGCGAAGGCGATGTTGAAGGGGAGCGTCGGCGTCGGTTCGAAGATGGGATGGGTGGGATTGGAAGACGGGAAGGGAGAAGGGAGAAGGAGAGGACTAGGGAGAGAGTTTATGTAGCACTGTACTGTAAGTGATGGAATGAATAAAAGATCGGCTTACGTGATGACGTGTTTTCTTTGGTCATCGTCTTCTTGTCCCGAACCACAACATGGAAAAGTTCACGACGCTCGAACCAGTCAAACTTTATTCATCGACGTTTCTCGGCCGCACCACTGGGCCCAAAGTTCCTGTACCACAGCTCGTTGGCCGACTCCCCGCTGACTTGCACTTTCTAGTGATCTCACACCTCGGAGTCCCTGATATTCCTTCGTATAGCCGATGCTGCCGTGCTACAGCAGGCTTCGTACGAGAGGGCGGTGCTGGGAGAGGCGATGGTCTGCGCTGCGAATCGATTCGGACCCAGAGCTGAAGAAGGTAATGGATTTTCTAGAGAAAAAGGTCAATGACAAGGCGGTGCCTACTCTCTCGGTCGACGACGAATTCGGGGATTTTACAGTGGGCGATGCGTTCAACAAGAATGATTTCCAGGACCCACCATCTCTGTCCTATTCCCTTGCCCCACAGAAACCAACTGCACTCACGAAATACAAGCACGCCCATGCTCTGCTTAAATCTCTCGCCCATCTCCTCTCCTCCCCGCCACATCTCTTCCTTTCATCTCTTGCCGCGCAGTTGACACCTTCAATCAAGCTCTCCGAACAAGCAAGGACTTTGCGCCTGCTCTCGCTTTTCCTCTCTTCACCCGTATCACCCGTGCGGCAATGGGATACTTTATTCCTATCTTTGCGGAGCGCGATGGACAGATTCGATTCACAGCTGCTAGCGGCGTTCGACGTGGCAGACGGGCGCGGGGATGAGGCTGGCATGCGGGAGGCGGCAGAGTCGAGCTGGGAGGTATGGGATCGGACAACAGGCGGGGACTGGGAGATGGGCAAGGTCTGGGCTGAGAAGAGGGAGATTTTTTATCAGCAGGAAAAATGGAAGGCTTTGGATAATTTTACGTGAGTGCTTGTGCCTTTTATTACCCGTTTTTCTTTGTGATGCTTATTCTGTGCAGTTCAGAGAAACAGCTTAACTTTGCGGCGATGGACGAATTTATGGACGATATCCTAGGCGCGATCAACGAACACGGTGCTCGCGCAGTCCGCGTCTTCCCACCCGCTTCACAGGTTGTCCTTCTCTTCTCAGAACGGCTCGCCAACGAAGTCGTAAGTCTATTTTATTACTCGTGTTCTCTAATTAATTTGTCTTCAGGTTGGTGAATACATCACGACTCTCCTTGCACACGCACGCGAAATCTCAACAGATATCTACCTCAAGTCCGCAGCTGCCTCGTTTCGTGAGGCATGGAAAATGGTCGACGCCATCATGCTGGCTGCCAAACAGAGGCCTGATTCCGTCGTCGAGAGGACAAAGGCGGAAGACGTCGTGTATGTTCTCATATTCTTCTTACTTTCTTGCTAGCTAAATTAAATCACAGGTACCAAATGTTCGAAACTAACATGGACGAATACCTCGACGAAGAAGTAGAAGCCGTCAAACGCGCACTCGACGCGATCTGCAAAGGATGGGACCAAGAAGCAGCCGCACCCACATCGCCCACCTCTCCACGACACTTCTCTCACTCCAACCCACACTCCAACCCACAACACACACAAAACCCGGCGCTCCTCAAACGCACAGTCCTCGCTTCATTCACCAACATCCTGCTGCTTCCCGTGACGATCGTCCCGCGTACCGTCGGCGCTGTGGGTGGTGCGATTATGGCAGGCGGCGGGGCGGCGGTGCAGGGTATTGGGATGTTGAATCCGCAGCGGTGGGTGGGTGGTGGGAACGTTGCAGGAGATGCTGGCTATTCGAAGAACCTAAAGGACGGGGGGATGTTATTCGAGGTCGGGGATGAGGATGAGGAGGATTACGTGCCCAGTGTTGGAGCGAAGGGGGATAAAGGCTCACGTATGTCTTCTTGACCTTCCGCTTTTACGATGGGGTGTTAATTACTTGCCCCCAGTTTCGTTGTCCCAACTAGAAATCAAATCACCAACACCGCTCATGAACACGTCAACCCCGCCTGTCAGCGCCGCGGACCCAAACCCAGAAACGGCACAGCTGGACCTACTCCTCTCGCTGGACGTGGCGCTGTCTCTCATCCACGCAGATCGCGAGTCGCTCAAGCGTGTCGAGACGTTCGCGGGGTACCCTGGGCACTATGGGCACCGCGTGCGTGACACGATCGAGGAGCTCTTTGTGTTGATGTTAGGCGCGTTGGGGGAGAGGCATGTTGGAAGGGGGTTTTCGAGGTGGGTTTCTGTCTTTGTTTTGGGTTTGTTGAGTGCTGAATGCTCTTTTGTATGTCTTTTTCAGGTACTCTTATGTTTTCAGGCACAAACATATAAAAAGTGAGTATTTTTTCGAAGTAGACTAACGCTAAAAGGACTAGATCGTCGAAAACACAGCAAGTTTTCGACTTTCCGTCCCCTCCTTTTACCCGTGCGAGCAGAGGTTCTCCCACCCCGAAGGGCAGGAGAACGGGCCAATGGGTGTGGGTACACCCGTTGACAAGACTGGGGGGGAAGGAGGGAAGGAGAGAGGATGACAAGAGGATGGGAAAGGAGCGAAGGAGGGAGGATGACGAGAGGATGGGATTGGGAATGGATACGAGAAATAAGATAGTGAGTACCCACCATGTATGTAGCCAGTAGCCACGAATAAACTGGTTTACTTCCAAATACCCGCACTCTACGCCGGAACCACAACACCAACCACGAAACCCACTAACCCTAAATCCACCAGCCATTCCATCTGAGATTCCGTGAGAAGGGCGAAGATTGTAAGAGCTGTTTCAGCGAGCTATTAGACTCAAAAATAGGTAGAAGCTCAAGATAAATCTTACCAAATGCGTCGCTAACTACCCATAGACGTAGCTTACGAGAAGCCCCAAAGCCTAGCTATCAAGTCGGATGCTGACCTGTGAACATTGAATCAACGGTGGCTGTTCATGGTGGGCAATGGTACATATATTGATGTGTTTTGTGAGAGTCGAAAATCGTGGGCTGTGGCAAAATTGACGTCAAGCCGCGGGTTGGAAATGAAAGGTCATCGGAGAGGGTAAAATGTCATCTTCAATATCGTTGGATTGAGGGTTGGAGACGATTATCGAGGGGGGGCAGAATTTAGAATCAATCAAACCTGCAAGATAGCTAGCCGTCATAGTCAAGAAACGAACACTTACAAACCGGTTGGCGGACGCCCAAATATCAAATTTGAAATTGGAACAGCTTCGAAGCCTTCAAAGGTAATCATGACAATGAGGCGGTTGGCGGACGAAAGAAAATCGAGTCGGATTCTAGATAGTGATTAGATCCCTCAAACATGATTGGAAGAAACTTTGATAGCTTACCCTACTGACCAAAGCCATTCTTCAGCGTTTCCAGGACGTCCAAATATCAAGTCGGATCCGTTGAAGGCACGAAAACCTTCTACAGTGCAGAGGTGATTGGCGGAACACCAAATATCAAGTCAGATCCTCGACAGAAAAACTATCAGTTCAGCGTATAACAAGATAAACAAAAAAACTTACCATTGAACATTCTACACCATTTCCCGGAACTCCAAATATCAGGTTGGAAAATTTGGGCTGCCTCCAGGAGTCCAGGTTGCTTCCGAGCCTTGCAAAACTTTCAATACATAGTTAGACCATAACGTGAAAGATCAGATTGCCAAATCAAACTCACAGCATTTTCCGGAGCTCCAAATATCAAGTCGGAATGTTAAGGGTCTTTGAATAAGACCTACTTTGAAATTTATAAGCATAGAACCTATTAAGAAGATGAAGAACAACACTTACGACGATGCGGTAGGTGAAAGGTGATGGCGGTGGTCTAAAAAGGAAGGTCAGTCAATGTTTGGCACATCAAGCACCAAACACACAAGATAAGACGGTGATGCAGCTTCGTTGTGAACAACGACAATGAGGGGGCGCGGATACCGTGATGTGCAAACATTACGACGGCGTGGAGGGTAAAAGTGCTCAAGCACTCACTGGGTAAGTATAGACCTTTATAGTTTCTGTGTGCCAAGCATCCCAAGTCCCATCAAGGCGCTAATGAGTAGCTGAGCGCTGATCTGAGGTCATCATTTAGCATCTGTTCGCTTCACAGTAAGAATGAGTCTGGTCTCCGAATAATGAAGTAGCATCTTAGTCAATTATTAGCTCACTTAAGTTGAACCCTGAGTTTACGTGTCAATCACAATTCGGCCATTCAGAATTTCAGGCATTCCCTAAGGCTCAGATCACTTAGATATCTCACTCACACCCAATTCCAGTACCCTCCCTCTCAGAAAAAATTATCTGCTAGTCAATGGCTACCAAATAATATTTTCTGAGAGGATTGGTACTGGAATTATCCAGTCCATAGGCCTCACTCAAGAGGAAAGAAATAAAATATGAATTCGTGCTTACCACATCTGTCAGTCATTTGCAGGGTCTTCAGCCACTTGAAGCCCGAGATTTCAGTCTATGACCTGTGAGAATCCATGTCAGTGATCTTCTCCAGCTCCGAGATGCCCTGTCGGCAATCCCTCCCTGATCCTTGAATATTACCCAGACCACCGTTGGGAATTCACTGAATTAATAAAATAGAAAGCTCAGACCTCTCTTTAAGACTGCCATAATTAAAGAGAATAGAAAAGAATGTTATTTACTCACTGAGCAGAATTTTAAAGTAAGATCTACTCAAATTTTTAGCTCAAGGAAGCCAACAACAATATTCAGGGAAGGGACTTCTCATCGTGAATCCACACCAATTTCCTGTGATCGGACACTTCTCGTCGCGCTTGGCTGGCACACGTCCGCGCACCCCAAATTCCATTGCTGTCACATTTCCGTCGCAACTCAATCATGCCGCCTCTCTCTCTCGCTAACCCCCATCTTCCCCCTCCATCTCACTGCAAATTATCCCAAGTACACTCCCTGGTCATCTGGTAAGTGCTCAGAATGTTATTTGAAATGCATTTGAGCTTACCACATTATTTCTTTCCAGCTTACATGCCCAATCACACTTCTGCGAGTCCAGGTTTTATCTTGGTGTGAACGACCAGAAACATTAACGCAAAACTCACGGTATGATTATCTCTTATTCTGATATCCCTCTCTAACATTGTATTTTCTGTAGAGCGCTGCACCGTAGTGGCCGTCACATCGAGGCGCAAATCAAGATGCGATCGATGGCGCATTCACACTACTTTTGGACATCCACCGCACCACGCGACCTTGGGAAAGTGCAACCTCCCCAATGCGCTCACTCTTGGTCATGGTCAGCTTTCTATTTTGGTCTTTATATCCTCTCACTAACTTTGACCAAGTTAGGTAGCTACGACCACCTCAATTGAAGCCACGGAAATATCTGCAAATTATTTAGGAACTCAATAACCACGCAAGCGACAGTGCGCATATCTTAGCGGCGCTTAGTACACAGTAGTGAGTCTTTATGCCCCCCAATATTGCAAAATTTGACTTATTGTTAACTAGATATTCATTCCGCTACCTCCGCTTCCAATTTCCGGAGATTTAACCTCCCCTTCGACTTCTACCACCCATATGACTTTGCTACTGGTTACCCGGCTGCTGGGAGCAAAGTTATATGGCGTGTTCTGGGTATATTATCACTCCCAGTTCAAATTCCCGTCCGTTTACCTCCCTTTCGGCTTCTACCACCTGTATGGCTTTGTTACCGGTTAACCGGCTGCTGGGAACGAAGTCATATTGTGTGTTTCGTGTTCATTTTCCACATTGCCGGCCATACAAATATCCGTAAGTCTTTTCTTGCTCATTTTGCGAAGTCGGACTTATCATTTGATTAGAAGCTTGCTATAATGCGATCAGAACTGGAATTGTCAATTCCGAGTCCAGCATCCTGACGTTTGACTCCCTTTTCGATTTCTACCACTCGTATCTCTTTGTTACTGGTTATCCGACTGCCGGGAACAAAGTTATATTGAGTGTTCAATGACCATTCTCCTATTGAAGACTCGCTCTTGTCAGCTCAGTAAGTTTGACAGTAAGCAGTCGTTTTTTCTACCAGTTCCGTGAGATTAAGATTAAGCGCTGGCGGTTTTGCCGCCTTCTCTTCCGTGATTTAAATATGCTAACACTGAGATATTGAATTGCACGGTAATATTAAATGAGATCTATTCTTCATTCTGTCCAGTACAATTTTTAAGATAGATCTTCGCCGTTCGGGAGAGGCATGCCGATTATCCATGTTGGATGATCCGGCAGCCATCCTTTCCTCCGTTCCCCCTTCTTGTTTTGGTACATTACATTTCGGTTCTCGGCTCATTTATTACTGGCTCAGGGCTGTTTTACAAGTGCCATTGCGTAATTGCGCACTGTTTGACGCCTATTTGCCTTGACGTACCCGCTCGAGCATGGCGAGAACACATTGGGACCCGAGAACAAAGTACTGCACCTCCGATGGGCTGTCGTACTATCCCTCCTCCGTCCCCGCTTCTCTGTTTCACTCTTAAAATTCCGTTACATTTGATTTGCTTCTTTTACGGCCTGTTGACTGTTCGGATCCTGCTAGACTAGGGTTCAGTCAGTCGGTTACAGCCTAACTCACCGCAGAAATTGTATTCTCGTCAGTGTGAAGAGGCCGCTAAATTGGTACTTCGGTCAATTAAACTATGCCTATATTAAATCCAACATTTTTTTCAAGAATTAAACAAATCAGAGCCGGATTGAAGTTGCAGACGGGATATGAAAAGCACGGGCGCCTATTTTCCGGTCTGAGTAATTTCCGTCGAAATGTCCCGGTTTTCTCTTGAATATTGCAACCAAAAGGTCTATAGGACACTTAGAGTACACTGTAAGCAATTCTACTGCGATTATACTGGCGATGCGGGTGATGCGAGCTCCGAGACGCAAGACGGCGGCATCATCGGGTACCGATCAGACGATCCACTCCTCCGCACCCACTTCTCCGTTTCACTCCCAGAAAACTGCTCACCTTTATGCTTCTATTCTAGTTTTACACTATTTGGTACCCATCCGGCTAGCTACCTGTCAACGAGGAGCGATCGAGGGCATGACGAAGGCAGAAGGATAAATCGGGCGGCACAGCAGGCGCTTGATTTGTACAACTGCCTCGCGTCAATCACACATAGTATATTAGAATATCGAGGACATCTAATCTAATTGCTAGTACCTATTCAGTCAATATATACTCGCATCAGTGACAATAACAAAGGAATTATGAACGTGAGCGCGCAAACCTTGAGCCGTCCGATCAAATCATCATCTCCTCCATCCCCACTTCTCGCGTTGTCTTCAAAAAAGGGCTCGTTTCTGTCGCAGAACCACCCGCTTATTCGGGTCTCACTAGGCTAGGGTCCGACGAATTTAACTAAGGGGATTCCGGTCCAGACATCTCGAGAACAGTGGGTGTGGGTCTCTTGCAGCTTGCTAGTTTAAGCGCCGATCTCGTCTTTGTGCGTGTTTCGTAGAATCAAAGTAATTAGAAATATGAATATATTAAACGGTGTAGCTCGCAGAGTGGAGCACAGTACGTACTTCAATTAAATTAAACGAAAGGTAAGCGAGCGGTGCACGGAGACGGGAATGAGGCGCGAGATGAGAGATCCGAGATCAATACGGTATCTCGGAATCCTACATCTCCTCCGTCTCCCCGTCTCCTTTCTTCTCTCGAAAAACCAGCCTGTTTCAGCTGTTCGGCTCCGAATGTTTGCTTGGTACTAGCTTGAGAAGCAGGAGGCGTTGACGTTAACGCGGGCGCAAGGAAATCTTTTCGAAGGTACGTACCTCCGTTCAATGGCAATGTAGTGCGTTGCGCATATCCTTCGAATTCCTGCTGATTTTTTCCCTTAGCGGGTGCTGTGTGGATCTCACGAGTGGGGTGGATTTAATTTAGGCCCTTTAAGTGGTTGGCGAATCATATTCTCCGTATGCTTGGATTCGAGGGAGGAGGATTGGGAATGATTTAGAGATAGACGTAGAGTATAGTACAAACTTCAAGTTGTTGGATTATTTCATTCAAAATAGACATTCAATTTATTCATCTAAGAGACAGAGAGCGGTATAATACACCAAGATAGAATACGAAAGAGGACATACGCAGCATATCTGAATCTCAGAACCCAAGGAGGAGATACGATCTCCCCAGTCCCATCCGATCCCGCTCGGCTCACGGAGTTGTGGGTCCAGGGTCCATTCACACATCCGAAGTCGAAAAAACACACTAGCCGCTAGGCTTCATTCATTGATTACTCGCCTACGTGCTACCGAATACAGGGAATGAGAAAAGGTATATAAACCTACGGGGATTTGGTTCGTATCCTCCATCCCCTTTTCCCATCTTCTCTTCCTCTCCTCCTCTTCGTTCTCTTCCTCTTCTTCCTCTTCGTTCTCCTCCTCCTCCTCTCTATCGTCCACAACCACCTCAACCCACAGGACAACTAACGGCAGCGACGCTCGCGATCTGGTACGTACCGCCTGCTCATTCGACTTCCCGCTCGGGCTGATGTTCTCGCCGACCTTTGCAGGTCTTCACATGTTTCTTGTCTGTATGGTGGGTGCTCGTTCGTCGTCCGCTTCGTTCCAGTTCGCTGAACGCGTCCTAGATGCACCTAAATGAACGAAAAAAGAACAGATAAGCCACCGTAAGAGTAAGTTATGAAATCCTCTACTTACCCAGCACGACTTCTAATTTTTTCGGCTTCGTCTTTCAGCACGAAACGGCGACGGCATGGCCTCCAACCTCCAGGTAAGCTGTCTCGCTCGTCATCTGCCCCATCCTCTTCACACTAACATCGCGTCATTCCGTTCCAGGAACACCACGCATCGCGACATCCAACGAAGACTGAAATCTGAAGAGAAAAAAAGGTAAGCACACAATTTAATGATTCAGGATACGAAATAAACTTACCAGCCTTCGAGCTAACAGCCTGACGTGGCACGACGGCGCTGCTGCTGCTGCCAGTGCCGCCATGCATTCCCAATGGCGACGTACGAATGGAAGGACCAGCAGCAGCAGTGGAGGCAGCAGCGACGACTAGAAATAGTCGAGACCGCTGTCCATACGACGAGCGGCCTCGCTATTCGCGAGCTGGTACGTTCTCCCGCTGTCTTAACCTCCCGCGCCGTCGTTAACACCCCGTCTTTCGCAGCCTGCAGCTTCCTACCACCTCCTCATCCGTACCGCCCCAATAGAATCCCCACCCGGAGCCAACCCCGGACCCAGACCCAAGAGCATGCGAGGAAGGACGACGACGATGACAGTAGCGGGACGACTGGATAGTCGAGACCGCTGTCCGCGTCGTCTGACGGCGGTGTACGAGCTGGCAGGTACGTCTTCCCTTTCATTTTCTTCACGGGCAGCACCTCTAACACCCGCCCCACCTCTCCAAGCATCACCGCACCCCAGTTCTCGGCACCCGTGCCTCCAGCTCCAGTCCCAGCTGCCAAACGAACGAATGAGGGGGCGATATCGGGACGCGAAGGGGACGGCGGCGACTACTGGAAATAGTCGAGACCGCCGTCCGTCTATCGACTGGATCGCGTGTGTCGCTGGCCGAGCGTCTTGACGATTTGGAGTCGGGTTCGACTTCGCAGGTGGAGGAGACGGCGGGGAGGACGACGAGCAGGGGACGGTATTGGCTGGCTGCGAGTTTCCTGGTGAGTGGCCTGCTCTGACTTTCGTTCTTCGGGTGTTTGACTCGTTTTCACGCAGCGGGGTCGTACAGCGCGGCTAGGAGCACCAGCTCCGGGTCCAGGGAGGTGGATGTGCTGGCGGGTGCTGGCAGGTGACGGCGGGGTCTTGACGTTGGCATTGAAGTTCCAACATCGGGGTGCAGGCTGTGGGGGTGATAGAACGAGGTAAGCAGGTGTTTGATGACGATATGAACTTTTACTTACCTCGTTATCTCGATAGGATCCCCCAAATTCGACTTTGCGAGTACGCTCGCGGGACTTCGCCCGTCAGCTCCTGAAGGCCTAGCGATGACGTTGAGCTCGTAAGGGTGCTAGATACGAGGTAAGCGAGTTTTCAAACACTAAAACAAAGTATTACTGACCTTTGTTGATATTACCAAGTCTCTTCAGCCCCTACAACGACGTCCACACGTCGATATCCACCCAACGAACGCGAAACGGCTCTTCTGAGCCGAGGCTGCTGGGTTAACGAGGGCGCCGCGGGAGACGTGTGGGCGGGATTCTTGAGACTTCGTTTCGTTATCGATGCGAGTAGTTGCAGGCTGTAGGGGTGATAGAACGAGGTAAGCGTGTATTTGTTGACGATATGAACCTCTGCTTACCTCGTTATCTTGACAGATTTCCCGAAATTCGAAATTCGAGCTGGGGGCTGCACTCGCGGGACGTCGCAGGTCGAGTTCTCGAAGGCGCAGCGATGATGTGGAGGTTGCGAGGGTGCTAGATACGAGGTAAGTCAGCTTTCGAACACTAAAACAAACCGATACTTACTTACTTTTGGCTGCTCCTACTATCCAGCTTCCCCCGTACCCTCTAACGGGGTTCCTCCGTCCTCTAGCGGCAACGAATGCGAAACGGGTGCGGTTGCACTCGTTCGTGCCCTTGCTGGTGTGTACGATTCGTACTTCCGCGGGAGGATGCACGGCAGCTTGAACCTGATCTTCCGGGTTGGATGGGAACACGGAAAACGGAGACGAGGCCGCTGGGCCAACAACGGCGCCGCAGGAGGTGATTTGGCGGGATTCGTGATACGTTGGCTGCACGAATAACGCCTCCGTAAGTCTTCTCGTCCGTTGCTAGCTTCAATTTCGTGGCTGATGTCCATCTCCACCTCGCTCTCCCTAGACCCAAACCCTGGCGAGCTTGCGAGTCAACGAAATCGCGCCATTACACGGCGGCGAAGGCGATGTTGAAGGGGAGCGTCGGCGTCGGTTTCGAAGATGGGATGGGTGGGATTGGAAGACGGGAAGGGAGAAGGGAGAAGGAGAGGACTAGGGAGAGAGTTTATGTAGCACTGTACTGTAAGTGATGGAATGAATAAAAGATCGGCTTACGTGATGACGTGTTTTCTTTGGTCATCGTCTTCTTGTCCCGAACCACAACATGGAAAAGTTCACGACGCTCGAACCAGTCAAACTTTATTCATCGACGTTTCTCGGCCGCACCACTGGGCCCAAAGTTCCTGTACCACAGCTCGTTGGCCGACTCCCCGCTGACTTGCACTTTCTAGTGATCTCACACCTCGGAGTCCCTGATATTCCTTCGTATAGCCGATGCTGCCGTGCTACAGCAGGCTTCGTACGAGAGGGGCGGTGCTGGGAGAGGCGATGGTCTGCGCTGCGAATCGATTCGGACCCAGAGCTGAAGAAGGTAATGGATTTTCTAGAGAAAAAGGTCAATGACAAGGCGGTGCCTACTCTCTCGGTCGACGACGAATTCGGGGATTTTACAGTGGGCGATGCGTTCAACAAGAATGATTTCCAGGACCCACCATCTCTGTCCTATTCCCTTGCCCCACAGAAACCAACTGCACTCACGAAATACAAGCACGCCCATGCTCTGCTTAAATCTCTCGCCCATCTCCTCTCCTCCCCGCCACATCTCTTCCTTTCATCTCTTGCCGCGCAGTTGACACCTTCAATCAAGCTCTCCGAACAAGCAAGGACTTTGCGCCTGCTCTCGCTTTTCCTCTCTTCACCCGTATCACCCGTGCGGCAATGGGATACTTTATTCCTATCTTTGCGGAGCGCGATGGACAGATTCGATTCACAGCTGCTAGCGGCGTTCGACGTGGCAGACGGGCGCGGGGATGAGGCTGGCATGCGGGAGGCGGCAGAGTCGAGCTGGGAGGTATGGGATCGGACAACAGGCGGGGACTGGGAGATGGGCAAGGTCTGGGCTGAGAAGAGGGAGATTTTTTATCAGCAGGAAAAATGGAAGGCTTTGGATAATTTTACGTGAGTGCTTGTGCCTTTTATTACCCGTTTTTCTTTGTGATGCTTATTCTGTGCAGTTCAGAGAAACAGCTTAACTTTGCGGCGATGGACGAATTTATGGACGATATCCTAGGCGCGATCAACGAACACGGTGCTCGCGCAGTCCGCGTCTTCCCACCCGCTTCACAGGTTGTCCTTCTCTTCTCAGAACGGCTCGCCAACGAAGTCGTAAGTCTATTTTATTACTCGTGTTCTCTAATTAATTTGTCTTCAGGTTGGTGAATACATCACGACTCTCCTTGCACACGCACGCGAAATCTCAACAGATATCTACCTCAAGTCCGCAGCTGCCTCGTTTCGTGAGGCATGGAAGATGGTTGACGCCATTATGCAGGCTGCAAAGCAGAGGCCTGATTCCGTCGTTGAGAGGACAAAGGCGGAAGACGTCGTGTATGTTTTTATATTGTTCTAACTTTCTTGCTAGCTAAATTAAATCACAGGTACCAAATGTTCGAAACTAACATGGACGAATACCTCGACGAAGAAGTAGAAGCCGTCAAACGCGCACTCGATGCGATCTGCAAAGGATGGGACCAAGAAGCAGCAGCACCCACATCGCCCACCTCCCCACGACACTTCTCCCACTCCAACCCACACTCCAACCCACAACACACGCAAAACCCGGCGCTCCTCAAACGCACAGTCCTCGCCTCGTTCACCAACATCCTGCTGCTTCCCGTGACTATTGTCCCGCGCACGGTCGGCGCTGTAGGTGGTGCGATTATGGCAGGTGGCGGGGCGGCGGTGCAGGGTATCGGGATGCTGAATCCGCAGCGGTGGGTGGGTGGTGGGAACGTTGCAGGAGACGCTGGGTATTCGAAGAACCTGAAAGACGGGGGGATGCTATTCGAGGTTGGGGATGAGGACGAGGAGGATTACGTGCCCAGTGCTGTTGGACCGAAGGGGGATAAAGGCTCACGTATGTCTTCTTGACCTTCCACTCAGTGAGGTGTTGATGACGTGTCCCAGTTTCGTTGTCCCAACTGGAAATCAAATCACCAACACCGCTCATGAACACGTCAACCCCACCGGTCAGCGCCGCAGACCCGAATCCAGAAACGGCGCAGCTGGACCTGCTCCTCTCGCTGGACGTCGCGCTGTCCCTCATCCATGCAGATCGCGAGTCGCTCAAGCGTGTCGAGACGTTCGCGGGGTACCCGGGGCACTATGGGCACCGCGTGCGTGACACCATCGAGGAGCTCTTTGTGTTGATGTTGGGCGCGTTGGGGGAGAGGCATGTTGGAAGGGGGTTTTCGAGGTGGGTTTCTGTCTTTGTTGTCGTTTTTCAAGTGGGCTGACTGAATTTCGCAGGGCAACGGAACGGATGAAGGCGTACAAGCCTGCGGAGCACACAGAAATGGCAAGTGTAGCGCCACTTGTGCAGTTCTTCGAGCTCGTGCATATTGGAGACACGATTCAGTCCATCATGCAAGTGTATTTCGACAAAGAGCTCGTACGTAAACACCTGTATTTCTTCTTTGTGATCGTGACCTCACCTCCTGCCCATCATGTCCCTTACAGGCACCGCACATTGACAAAACAGATTTCCTGAACGCAGTCGTGCGAGAGAAGAAGCGGTTCGAGAACTCGCTGGACGACTCGGTCGCTGCAGGCTTGAACGCCGGTACGGAGGTACTCATGAACCAGGTCTGTAGCGCTCTTCTTCTCCTTGCTCTTTGCCTTTCCGAGCTGACTCTTTGACGTTTTCAGGTAGAACATATCATCCTCACACTAACCAAAGCGCGTGAATACTACCCGCCCGAAGACGCCCCCTTGGAACTCGGGCCGACGAAAGGTTGCACGGAGGCGATACGGTGCTTGGAGAATCACTGCAAGCTGCTGAAGGGAAGCACGAGCAAGGAGGTGCTAGAGGTGTTTTATCAGGAGGTTGGGTTACGGTTGATCGGGTATGTCATTGACTGTGTTTTTGTTTCCCTTTGTCTGGTTTCTCATGGGATTTCGTAAATGATCTAGGATATTGCAGAAGCACATCAAACGGCAGATCATCTCGCTGAGTGGCGGGTTCCAGGTCATCGCGGACTTGAATGCGTACAATGCGTTCGTTTCGTCGCTAAAGGTGCGTTTCTTGTAACCTTAACATAACCCTACCTCTCCAAAGCGCTTACTTTCTGACAGATTCCAACTGTTACGGCCGATTTCTCGCACCTCAAAATGCTGGGACACGTGTACATCGTTGAAGACGCGAAAGACCTGGCACAGATCGTGAAGGATGTGGCAAGGTATGGTGGGGCGTATAGACCTGAGGTAAATATTCATCACCTTTCCAAACAACCACCAATTCTTGACGAAATTGCAGGATGTGTACGAGTTCATCCAGCGCCGCTCGGACTGGAAGAAGATCGAGAAGACGGTAGATAAAACGATGTATAATCTGAGCTTCAAAGAGGACTGCATCGTTTGTTGACTGGTTTCCAAATGTTCGTGTTCGCGTAAACGGTCGATGATCGAGGTTTCTGCTCGGGTGTGACGATGATGGCCAGAGGGCTTATCTCAGCAATGGGATCGTTGATGTTGGCGCTTTCTGCGAGACGGTCTCGAAGAGACGAAACGAGGTGTTTCTGGGATGTCTCTCAGGGGTTGGAGCTGTTGAGGTGGGTTACTTTTCACTGTCTGCTATCAGCTTTAACGGGAAATCCAGCACGATAACCATGCTTATCACTCTCCATTTTCGTGCGTGCTTCGAGTCCAATGACAAAAAGGAGACCAATATTGCTCTGGCATCTGTTTGCCTGGATATGATGACCAACATTCCAAATTTCGATTTCTACCACATTGGCGTGAATTGGACTCTGGGCCTCCTTCGTCCACTTAATGTTGACACATGCCTCTTTGAAGAACTGCAGAACTGCTTTGTCAATGGACAAACCAAGTCGGCCTTTCGAAATAATCGGACACTCGTAACAATCTCGATATTGCTCGGCTCACCACCTAAATTGTAGTCTCTGACCGAAAGGAGAGTTCGTCCATTTCTTCCTCCCTGGTTCGTCTCGGATTATTCCCTCTTCAACATGGTGTTCTTCAACTCGCAGACCTCAGATATCGGCAAACCAAGATTGTCTATTGCCTTCCAACGGTGGTCTTTCCATCAACAACTATACCACTCACCGTGTTGGTGTTTCTGAACCTTACCAGGTTAAGGCGGTGCAATTTGAATACTTTGAACGAGGCTGAATCTGTTGGAAACCAAATCGGAGTGTACAAGGACGAGGGGTCCTCAAGGGAAGGACTACTGATACTTAGGATGTTGCTTTGGTGGCAGCCGGAGTGGTCTTGTGCGCTTTTCACTCATCCGCCTAATTAATACAACCTGGATGGATACTATGAAGCGAAAACGTGCCGATTTATAATTTTAATTATTGATCAACCTTCCAGGGGTTCTATAGACCAGTAATGGCCAAGGTTTCTCTGGACGTCTGCCTCTGGCCTTATTGTTCGAAGGGTCAAAGGGCTTGCCATTCCTTGTTAGGTTGGCCTGCTGGACGGGTCCGTGTGCAAATTTGAATAAAGACGTCAAAACGAGTCTTCTTATGTAAATTGACTATCTTGATCTTGTTCAGTGATAGCCATCTCTTTAATTCATTCCCTCTTGTCCTTTCTTCCTTGCAGGCCGTCTGTATCGAAGCATATCGGTAGCACCATGAAGCGTGGTTTTCTGAACAAGCCCCAACGGAAAGGTCCTCCCGCAGAAACTACTCAGGCCGCTCAAAGCGCCAAAAGAGACTCTGCGACTGAAAGTTCTGCGGTTTCCACAGAAAAAGGTTCGCTTTATCTTCAAAATACAAAGGCATGTAGCTGTGACTCAAACGATTTGTGGCCCTTTCTGCAGAACGACCAGAGCTGCAAAACCCGACTCCAACCAATGAAACGGCATCCCCATCCAGGCCCGAACTTGAGAACCTTACGTTTGTTACTATACCCCCTCGTCGCCCCAATATGCCAGATGACCGCGATGGACACGTAGAACTATTGGTACCCAGCTACGGAAACGCGCTGAAAAAGATCCAGAACACGCCAGGGTACCCAAAGCCAGTCCCAAAGACTCCGCAAAAGAACTACATTATCAAGCCGACGCAAGATATGGGCATCGCGATGTTTGCAACACGCGATCTTCAGAAGGGAGATCTTATATTTGCCGAGCGTCCGTATCTCTGCGCATCAGAGGCAGTCATAGCTAGCGATGTTTTTGATCAGGCCATTGCCAGGAATCTCCCACCTGATGTGGCAGTCAAGTTCCTCAGAGGACTGTCAGAAAAGCGACTTCAGCACATGGTTTCCAAGATGTCGGAGGCGGATAAGACCAGTATTATGCAACTGGCGAATTCTCATGATGACGAAGAGGATACCGGACCTCTTGCTGGCAGGCTGCGAACCAATTGCTACACCGTCAAAACAAAACTTTGGGATGATGTTCACTCGAGCTTTCCTGATGGAAAGGGTGGAACCATGAAGTTAGGATACTTGATCATGGGGAAAGACGTGTCTCGAATTAACCACAGGTGAAAAAAAATTGCAATTGAAAGTACCGCACTTACCAACGTTTTCCAGCTGTATGCCAAACGCCAAACACAGCTTCGACGTCGCGTCATTCTCGATCCAGTTCTTTGCTGTAAAACCCATCAAATCCGGAGAACAAATCTTCTACTCTTACGCCGAACCGCAGGACCCTCTTGCCGTGCGTCGCGCTTACCTAGAGCGCTATCGTATCGACTGCAAATGCTACGCCTGCACAAACAGCTCTCCTGAAATCGAGGCCTTTCGACGTGAATTTCCTCAGAAAATCCAGGCGTTGATCAATAAGTGCAACGATATGATCGGAGGACTTCCCGTGCTAGGAAAGGACGGGCAAGCCAGACCCCCTGTCCCCCGAAAGCCAATTAACCCAAGTATCATACCAAGACTCAAGAAGGAAGTTCTTGAGCCTTTGTTAAGGCTTCAGTCTGATATTGAACGAGAGGGTTTTGGTTTCTATAGGGAAACGACAAATTTGTGGATGGTTCTCTCGCGAACTTGGGAAGCCATTCCTGGAGATTATGCTGCTAGGATGAAACAAAAAGCATTCGAGGAGATGGGGGTACTGATCAAGCTGTGGGGTTATTAAACGCGCGCTTGCGTACTGAACAAATTTCTTGTCGTTGATACTCTATTCTGGTCGAATTAGCCATTCGTCTCAACATTGTCTGCATTTCTTGGTGATCGAAAAATACATCAATTGACTGGTACATACTGGTTCTATTTGCTGGTGACCGGTGACTGAGGTAGGCCGAAATGGAAATAACTACCAAAAGAAAACAGCGATCATGATCGCGGGGTTGATTTCAATTTTATTAAATACAGGGGTAAATAAACCCAAAATACAAGGAAATGCGACACCGGGATGCTGTACGGGTTCACTTCTTCCCAACGATGTCCTTCAACTGGGTTTTGGGAATAGCAGCAGGAATGGCCTTACGAGCCAATCTCGTTTGAGTCTTCTGCTCATAAGCAAAGGCAAGGCTAATCAACTCAAACTCAGAGAAAGCAGTCCCGAGGAAGGAAAGTCCGATTGGGACTCCTGGCGCGGGGTACACTGTCAGCGGGCCAGCAGAACCGATAGTCACGTTGTTCGGGTAGAAGCCCAAGGGTACTGTAGGCATAGGTTTAGTAAACTGGACGATAGGAGAAAACGATAGCAGAGTCACCTGTAACAATGGGGTATCCCGCAAGAGCTAGAGATGAGAATCGAAAAGATTAGCGACCAGTGAACGCGCTCATAGAGATTTGGTATAGTACCTGCTGGCACGGTCGTGAATCCAGGAGCTGGTAGAACAATGGCGTCTAACTTGTGAGCTTTCAGCGTTGCGTCAATTCCGCGGGTTGCACCGAGCTCGATGTCGAAGGCAAGGGACTGGAAGAAAGTCGCGTTGCGTCCTACAGTCGCCTGCGATTCGATGAGGCTAGAAGGAAGGAACGTCAGAGAATGAACATTACATTCAAAACGGGTACACGAACATGCTTTGGGACTCGAAACCCTTGGGTTCTTCGAGGGCCGGATTGGCATTATTGAAAGCGATCAAGTCGGCCAAGCTCCGAACTCCGGAAGGGTTTTTCAGAAGAGCTTGGTAATAGGCATTGAGTTCGATCTAATCATTTCATTCCGTTAACATTTGCAGTACAAAGGTGTAGTGTGACCAATTCTGACCTTGAAGTCGATGTCCAGAACGATAGTCTCGTTGTTAGAATTTGCAATTTCAAGAGCTGAGGGTAAGTCTGCCGGGTCGACAACTGTAGCGCCCAAAGACCTGATCGTCGCTAACGCCTGCTCAAAGACAACACTGACAAATGGGTCATTTCCAGTGAAGTTATCGTCAAGGAAAACGATTCTTGGTACACCGATTCTCTTGCCCTTCAAGGCGTTTTTGTTGAGGGCTTTTGTGAAGTCAGGAACAACGTTTGGCTGTGCGAGAGTGAAGTTGTCGTTTGGGTCTTTCCCAGCGATGACGGAGAGTACAATCGCGGCGTCGGTTACTGATCTAGTCATTGGACCAACTGTATCTTGGTGTTCGGAAATTGGAATAACTATCAAGAAGAAAATGAGACTATGGAATTTTGATGAAGCGTAATACATACCTCCTGCTCGCGAAGTTAGCCCAACAGTTGGTTTGATGCCGGCCAGGTTATTGTTGCTCGAAGGACAGGTGATGCTTCCGTCCGTCTCTGAACCCAACGTGACAGCCGCGAGTCCAATGGAGGCTGCAACTCCAGACCCGGACGAGGACCCGCATGGGTCGGCATTGGCGAAATAAGCGTTCGTACATTGACCACCTCTTCCTGACCATCCGGAAGCCAGGTTGCCACCTCTGAAGTGAGCAAATTCAGAAAGGTTTGCCTTGCCTGATGACAGCAATGAACTTCGGGGAAGTCAACGAACAGGTGACCATACCAAGTATAATCGCTCCAGCCTTTCTAAGGCGCTTCACGACCCCCGCATCTTCAGGAACAACAGACCCAAGAAGACTGAAGGAACCAGCAGTCGTGTTCAAGCCTAGAAAACTCATAGTTTACCATCCGCCCTCTCAAATACCAGGACCAAATCCACCAACCTTCCGAAGCCACGGTAGCGATGTTATCCTGAAAAACACCTATGAGATAAACGCCTTCGTTTCCTTGGATGCAGAACGAAAACGAACCTTCAAAAGAACAGGGATACCGTGCAGAAGCGATCGCTTTCCAGTTTTCTTCCTTTCCTTGTCCAAAGCCGCCGCTTGGGCCAACGCTGACGGGTTGATCTCCAAGACTGCACGAAGAGCAGGACCCTTCAAGTTGACCTCGTCAATACGAGCAAAGTACGCCTGTGTTCTGGCGTCAATGAAAGAGTTTGAGTGATAATGAACGCGACAATTACCTTGACTAGATCAACACTGGAGAAGTGACCCGCGTCCAGCCCCGCTTGTAATTCGAGAACCGATGCTTCATAGAGGTCTGGGAACTTGGCAGCTTCTGCGGCGTCGGTCTCGGTGCTCGAAGGGATACCTTGTGCTAATTGCAGGCAAGCAAGGACTGCTAGCAAAATGGAAAGCCACAATTTCGTGACAGACATGACTAATTCTGGGTTTGGCGTCAGCCCAGGTTCTGGGAAGGGGTTTGTGGGGGTTCCTACAGGAGGTCTTTGAGCTTCTGATAAGACAATTTCAGAGACGACAATTTACCCCATTTTTATCGTGGCTTTTGTAGTCCGAATCACCTCCAACTCTGGAGCCCTGCATGAGATGGAAGACGCGAGCAGATAAGAGGCATTTTGCCTTCAGAAATAGAGTCTTGAACCCCACGCATCTATTCTGACCACATGCACATGAGAATATTTGTGGTGGAAGAAAAGAACAAATGTTGAAATGACGAATTTCAACGAATTGCGATCAATGTGCGCTGGCACGTGACCAACCAGGGCTGCCTCAGCTAAAATCACATCGTTGAAAGAGGATAAACAGAGCACTGATGTGAACAGCACAAGAGTTCTAAGACGGTAGGCGAGAGACACAAACTTCTTGGTCAAGAAGCATACAAAGTAGGAGCCCAAGCATCTTCACGTAAAAACTCCACCTGGTCATGTTGGAGCACGCTCAACGTAGATCAGACCGTGAAAGGTGTTCTCAAGCTAGCCAAAGATAATTTCGATGTTCGATATAGGACAGGGTATAAGTGAATCATGGGAAAGCACGTTGCTGCCACGGTGGGTTGTGGGGGGCGACACAGCTAGGTCAATTTAAAGGCGTCCAGGATATTTCCTAAAGAATTTCCTGATGAAATGAGAATAATGGCTGAGAGAGTGCGCGTATGAGTTGTGATATTGGATACAGGACCGAGAGACCCAACCTGAATGGCGGCTTGGAATTTAAAGCTCTTGCTTTCCCCGACCTTCTCAGCAACACCGCGGTTCCTGTGGGATTCGGAGCGGATATAGTTAAAGTGGTCGTATAATATAAATTGGATACGAGAGCGTCCCACTGCGATGAGGTAAGGCCCGTCGCACCCGTGGCGGGTGGCTGTATGGTAGAGGGGGTGAGAGAGGGATAACTGGCATGAGAAACGGGACCAACGGAAGGTACTCCGTTCTGAGTGGAGTCGGCAGTGGGAAAGTCGATCCCAGGACAATTTTGAGATGTCTGGGAGACGAAAATGCCGTTCCGCAGTGTGAAGATGGCGTCTGGTCTATATTGTAGTGTCAGTAGGAATTAAGATGTATCTCTGAGGACGACTGACAGATCTCGAGGTAGATTACGCAAGCCAAATTCATCGCGAAGAGTTTTGAAGTGGTTTTCATCCTAGAATTCAATAGTTGTCAGATGGTAACTTGCAGTCCTTCGATTATATCTCCATCATTACCCAGACTAATAAAATGCCTTTGCTGCTGCTGGACGAAAATTTCAACATGAGCTGCTTTAAACAATGTTGCGATGCTGTTTCTCGAGTAGAATCGCTATAAGTAGGATAGGCATAGTTAAATAAATCAATTCGCTATAATCAATAATAAAATAACATTACCAAGTCGTATCTATAGGAAGACCAAGAGACTCAGCCACCGGCATCGCAGTTGGCAAGGTGGATTGGCAAGTGGACGTCTTCGAATCGGCGCTCTTGCAAGATATGATGAGACCGATATCATATTGTGAATTTTGGCTGAACACCTATCGAGTAACATTCAGCACGATCCACGTTCAACCGTAAAAAAACACAGAGACCCTTGGTAGACAATCGGAAGCCCTCGCCAACCCAGTAGTAGACAGGTTACCAGAGGCAGGGTCAGTTTCCGCATTTCTAATGATATAAAGCGGATTCTGAACGAGTTGACCTGTCGCCCCAGTAGAAACGAAAGTGGTGATGCAGACAAAGAGTTTTACTAGGCCAAACATCGTCAAGGGAGTTCAAAGGAGTGGATTTAGTTGGATTTCTTGAGCGCGGTTCGCTCCAGGAAAGCAGAAGCAACGGCCTTATATCAGGTGCGTCAAATTGATATCCTTCCAGAGGCTTGGCAGAGAAGTCGGAAGTTGTGCGGACTGAGGATCGCGGAAATCCACATTGCTGAGATTGGTGAGACCGCCGCGTAGCAGTTTACAAGCGTATTTTACTGGCCACTGTATGCTATCATCCATGCCATCTTCCTGAGACCTTGACAGTTGTAGATTGCCACAATGCGGCGATAATGAGGGTCGAAAGTCCTAGCCAATTGGTAGTTCGGGTCTCGTAAGCGGCAGATTTTGGTTCTCTAACGCTGCAGTGATGTGGATAGGTGTTAGCTTTTGAGATTTGAGGCTTGTGGAGTTCTCCAGAGGGTGAATCGATTCCGGATTCGATTCGGGTACATTTTGAGCATCATGTGATGCTAAATCACGTGTAACATTCGCGACGCGTCAGGACGCGTCGTTTATTCATTTTGGATTTGCATATTGTTTATGTCCTCCCATCTTCATGGACGTCACCCGTATCTTGAACTGGCTTCCAGATCTAGTTAGCTTACTAGAAATAGGCGAACTCGGTGTCCAAGCAGTTTCATTGAGTGCACGGGCACTTCAAGCAGCGTTAGACGAAGGCCGAAACCTCATGCCAGAGGTCTGCCAGTGCAAGTGGCCTATTCATTAGTATCCTTCTCTCAAACGAACGGCTAATCTCCCGAGAGGTCGACTTGGTTTCCATGATGGGTTATTTCGAAAAACCTTGACCTTCTCGGGATTGACGAGGTTCATGTGCTCGTTCCGTGGAGGAGGGATATACCATCTACCACCAAATATCCCTTTTTCGAGCACACCTTCCTTCACACACGGACCTTATTCTATCAACTGGATCTGACTGTGTTTCAGTCTGCATGGAACTCAAGCTCAAGCCCTGACGTTTCCACTGTATCTGCATCTCACTACAACATAGTCTATGAACCGTTAAACACACTTAGCGGATATCATTTCCTGGACCTCGCATGGATTTTCCGACGAGGCGTCAAAGGGATTCTGTTTACCCGACGCTCAACGTTAGTCTTCGTACTGCGATGTATTGAATGGAGCTTACATGAAGATGGTGTCAATCGGTTGGAGAACGTCCGACTGTGGAACTCAATCACATCAGATCTGGAGTCGCACAACGAACGGACTTCAGAACTCTTCAAAAAATAACGAAGATACGTGCGCCAAGAGACTATCAAATTCAAAGTGGCACGGATTTGTGTTTGTTTGTCACAATTTTATCTTGAACCGCATCGGTCATGATCTGACATCATGCGCAACAGACTAGGCTTTATCCAGTCCACCCTTGAACCTCTTGAATATCATTCCTAAATGATTCTTGGCAGCATTATAACTCCGTCAGAAACGGCAGCATACCTCAGGACACTGCCTGCGATCCGAGAACGTTGTGGTCGCGTTCATGAGCTGGGCAAGACAGGCCAACTCCAATACTTCGAGTACCACCCAGAAAAGGAGATAGATGTCGCTAAATTCTGTGTAGATCTCATGAAGGTAAGTTCAAGTGATACGTTATCGTGAATTAAAACTAAAACACTTGGATCTAGCGAGATTACGCTGAAGACTTCGCCAATGTACGTTGCGAACAAAAACGTATCCATCAAACTGATCTGAAAGGTAGATCAACCCACACGGGCGATGGCGACATCTTGACTCAGGTGTCGAACGCGTTCAGCCCTTAATTGCGAAGTGGGCTGCGCAACCGAATCCACCTGACTTAAAGGAGCAGGCTCGAAGGACGATCGATCTCTTCGTCGTCTCCGTGTTGCTAGATGCTGGTGCTGGGAATGCTTGGAAATATACGGAACCTAACACTGGCCTGACCTTCTCTCGATCAGAAGGTTTAGGTGTTGCAAGTGTTCATATGTTTGAATCTGGCCTGTTCTCGAGCGATTCCGATCAACCTTACAGGGTAGATGGTTTGTCTACAGTTCGCCATTTCGTTTTTCACGTTATCAATTAACACGTCGTTGTAGCTGCTGGGTTAGAGAAAGTGACTTCGGACAAAACGGCGGCAGCCATGCAAGTGAGCAATTCCAATCCCATGGTTGGGATTGACGGTCGCACCTCCTTGTTGTTCAACCTCAGCAAAGCTCTGAAAGCCAGCCCTGAGTTCTTTGGCGTTGATGGGCGTCCTGGAAACCTCGTTGGTAATTAACCCTCCGTCTCTCTCGAGTCTTTTCTCATCCTTGACATAGATTTCCTTGAGGTCGAGTCCAAGCTAGAAGACGATACACGCGTAGTCCCCATAGCGGCGTTATGGCAAGCTCTGGTGGATGGTTTAAATCCTATCTGGCCATCGCGCATCTCTCTAGGAGGCGTCTCTCTTGGTGATGTATGGCCATGCCCATCTCTCAAAGCCACAATTGCCAATCCCGTGGAAGGCGACGACCTGGTCCCTTTCCACAAACTTACAATGTGGTTAACCTACAGTCTCGTCGAAGTGCTCGAAAAGAACCTCAAATGGCGTATATACGGGCTCGAAGACATGACTGGCCTTCCAGAGTACAGGAACGGTATGTCACCTTAATAAAAAACACCTTTCGCGACTGAAAAATGGCGGAACAGGAGGACTGCTAGTCGATTTCGGTGTCTTGACCCTCAAGCCCGATGCTCTTCCAAAGGACCCAAAGTCTGGCCTCCCCCACGCTCTCCCATCTCACCCAGCGATTGTCGAATGGCGCGCGATGACGGTTATTGAACTGTGAGTCCGTTGAGTATATATCTGACGGTAATAATCAAACCAACGCCCACCCCGATGCTCACAGAGATCGAATCGCCGACCTTATACGTTCAGAACTCGGACTGAGCGAAACGCAGCTTAGTCTCGCGCAAGTATTGGAAGGCGCAACATGGAAAGGGGGACGTGAAATCGCAAAAATCAAACGTCCCGAGACAGGCGGGCCTCCTATTGAAATCGAGAGTGACGGTACAGTATTCTAAATACACGACGAAGGAACGAGTCATTGATGGCGATGACGCGAAATTCATGCAAAGTCCAATTTTTATAAGCAGTGTTCTGCGGCCTGCCAGCACGATCGGTGAATTTCTGTGACTCCCAAGTATCCTTTCTTCCTACTCACATGATCTGCTTCTCGTATTTATCGTTTCTCGCACCCTTTGACAGTAGCAAAGCACTCCTGATCAGGCATCGATCAGGACTTGGCTCCTCACGGAAAAAATTCTGTGTTTTTTTAAAAAAAATGCTCATCGCTCACCAGGTGCTTGTTTCTCCTTTCAGCTCCACTGCGTTATCTTGAAGCGATTCTTGAACGAAAGGCGGCGTTTTATTTTACTTCCTGATGTCTGGACTTGCACAGCACGGAGTAGAACAACGATTTCGCCCCTATATCGTATCAGCGAATTCACCGCCTGACACGTCGGCAGAATTTAATTGCTCCGACCCAATACGTCCCATGATTCAGCGAAGTCAGTGCTGAATATTCTCCATCTGCTTAAAATGCTTATACAAGCTCCGCCGGGAGCTAGCCTCGATCTAATGCTTCCGCGCCGAGAATGGGCAGCAGATCCTCAGAATGGAAACGCGGAGAATTGACTTGTATCCCAACGGGCTTCTTAGGGTTTTCTTCTCTCAAGCAATTTGCGGGGAAAAACCTGGGGAAATTATGCATCTCTCCACGATGTTGCGGATGACGTCGCTCAGAGACGATGTTTAATTATCCGTGGAAATTGCGAACAGAATTCTCGTCAACTGCGAAAGTTACTGTTCACGGTTTGCTGTCATAAAGACGTTTGCAATCTTTTGCAATCGATTCAAATTGAACCAAGTTTCTTTTGTTGAAGGATAAATTGTAGGGTATGTATAAGGTTGCGGTTGGCGTTTTGATTTCGAAATTGAACGATTTGATATTCAAATCGTAATCATCATCGTCTCGAATCTGGAGAAGACAATAATCTGGAAGAGTTCCGGCCACCCTGTCAATCGGTGAAATATCCATGCTCGTTCTTGAATCGATCAGTTGGAGAACAGCACGCTAACTCAATGTCACAGCGTGTAGCAAGAGATATCCCGAGAACATGTTGGTTTTGCTTAGCCGCCAAGAGTTTTAATGCACCTGACTGCCAACGGAATAACCTTGAGATATGAGAGGAGACCAGCGTCACACGGGATCAACCTGCTCCAGTTCTGTATACAGGATAACATTTCAAGTTTCTGTGTTCTCAGGTAAGGGTTAGGGGCACTGTCACGTATCCGCAATTCGTGGACGAATGTTTATGGAGGTCATAGAACTGGCTGACTGCAGACAACGAGCCTTGCAACGAGCGCTGAGCCGGAGGACCGGGTACAAGGGAGCCGAGACGGCCCGAGAGCAACTTTGGGCTGCGCCACATGATTGTCCTCTTGGGTTCAACGACCCAGAAAATGTGTTGAAGTCATGAAACGGCCAATGATGCCGATTTCCTATTTTACTAAATCGAAGATTAAAAATTGTATTCATCTGCTATATTCGTTTCTTCAAAACTCGAAGAGACGGACTCGTCAGACGGCTTGATTGCCTTTGATGAGCCTTTGAAGACTATATAATAGATTGTCCACTGGACTCGATTAGTCTGTACAGGACAGTGGGTTGGGGAGCGAGCCTGGAGCGACTGAAATTGTTGCTGGTTTAGTCCCGTAGAGCGGCTCCGGTGCATTAATGTTCAGCCGGTCCGAAAAAAGATGTCGAAAGATAAAAAGCTTAAAATGGGTGAAGGATTATCGATTAACACGAGCATGTCATTGCAAGATCTGTATCAAATGCGTCCTACCCAAAAAACTGCGTTAATCTGCGTTCAAATATAAAATTGAGCGTAAAGCAAATTCCATAATGGTACTTCAATTTTCAGACGTCGAAACTTTCGGGCTTCTAGTCATTGAGGAAAATGTTCTTCTTTATCCGAGTCCCAGTAATGTGTATAAAACATTTTGTTATAGCTGCTATAAGGCAGGTCGATGTATATGTGTCACTTGCAAGCTGTCGCGGTGATTTCTTGGCAAGAAAAGCTGGAAAATTCAAGGGGCGGTTCAAGACGTGCTCTAAATTTAAACCATGCACCGTCCGGCCCCCGATAGAAATTTGGGATGCACATACTAAGTTTCTCCAAATGAGCAGCGATTTTGGAACAAAAAATAAGCCTTGTTCTTGTGCGCTAATGTTGGGTTTATCGGATTGGTTGTTTCCAACTGCGTATAATATGTTGTATGTCAGACCTAGGATAGGTCTCCATGTTCAGCTAAAATTAGATCCCGATGGGCTTGAAGTGGCAACCTATTTTTGGAATGTATCAATTTATTTGCAGGGGAACTGGCCTGCGCCGAAGTCGACAAAGCCAAACTTGTGCGTTTTCAATATCTACGGCGTGGAAAGCGGACGGGACTCCCAAAACTAACAGGCTTCACCGACAGAATTCACTCAACGTGTGTTTTGCGTCGGAAGGCTTTCAATAAACGTATCGAGCAGGTTCGTTTAATCAGGTGTATTTGGGCGATTTCAACGTCACTCACCTTCCGGAATTTCCAACGACTACACTGTTTTAGTTACCGCGTTTACTTCGGGTTTATTTTGGAATGTCATACGGCTCAGGCTGCAGGAAAATATTCAGTTTTGGCATAGGCAAGGCATCACGGGCTGGTTCATTGGCGACAACACACCTCGCTTGTGCAGACGATTCTATGGCTAACAATCGGGATCGTGACCTGCATTTGTCTCTTGGGTACCTTCCGAGAAGTCGCCAACGAATATTTCTCATGGCATATTGGGATGTCTGGTATTCTCTATCTGAATACACCCTCCCCAGTCCCGGATATTTTCCGTTCGTCCTTGTATATAACCAAGGATTCAAAGCTTCATACGATGCATCAGTTCAACGACTGCACAATACTACTACTAGGCTTCTGGCACTCTTGCATCTACGATGTTTAACAAAGCCGCTCTCATCGCCTTCTCGCTGGTCGCCATGGTGTGCGGCCAACAGGTCGGCACCCTCACCGCAGAAAACCACCCACCTCTGCCATGGTCAACTTGCACCAAGGCTGGTTGCACGAACCAAGCTGCCGGCGCTGTTGTACTCGACTCCAACTGGCGTTGGCTCCACAGCACGGCTGGCGCTACCAATTGCTACACAGGCAACACCTGGGACGCCACACTTTGCCCCGATGCCACCACTTGTGCGAAGAACTGCGCGCTCGATGGTGCCGACTACTCCGGTACCTACGGTATCACCACCAGCGGCAACGCCCTTACCCTCAAATTCGTCACCACCAGTGCTCAAAAGAACATCGGATCGCGTGTTTACCTCATGAATAGCCCGACGCAGTATCAAATGTTCAAGCTTCTGAACCAGGAGTTCACCTTCGACGTCGATGTATCCAACCTTCCCTGCGGCCTCAACGGAGCACTATACTTCTCGCAAATGGACGCAGATGGTGGTTTGGCTAAGTACCCCACTAACAAGGCCGGGGCGAAGTACGGAACTGGATACTGTGACTCACAATGCCCTCGAGACATAAAGTTCATCAACGGACAAGTAAGTTCGAACATATAAGTCTTTTACTTAAATTTGATTCTTATTTTAAATAGGCAAATTCCGCTGGCTGGACACCATCGCCGAACGACGTCAATGCCGGAACTGGCCCGTTCGGAACCTGCTGCAATGAGATGGATGTCTGGGAAGCAAACAACAACGCCGCCGCCTTCACCCCTCACCCTTGCACCGTCAGCGGCCAGACGCGCTGCACCGGAGATGCTTGCGGAACCACGAGCCGCTATGCCAGCGTCTGCGATCCCGATGGTTGCGATTTCAACTCCTTCCGCATGGGTGCCCCCAACTTCTACGGCGCTGGAAAGACCGTCGACACCACCAAGAAATTCACAGTTGTTACCCAATTTATCACCGACACCGGAACCGCCACTGGAACTCTCAAAGAAATCCGCCGCCTCTACGTCCAAAACGGTGTCGTTATCCAAAACTCCAAGGTCAATGTCCCAGGAATGTCCACAGCCTACGATTCGATCACCACCGCGTTCTGTAACGATCAGAAGAAGGCTTTCGGCGATACCACTGACTTCCAGACGAAGGGTGGACTCGCTAACATGTCCAAGGCTATGGCTTCCGGAATGGTTCTCGTCCTCTCCGTTTGGGATGACCACGCGGTCAACATGCTCTGGCTCGACAGTGACTACCCCACCACTTCCCCAGCCACCGCCCCCGGTGTAGCTCGTGGATCATGCCCAACCAACTCCGGTGTGCCAACCACCATCGAAACCACTGAGGCCAACGCTTCCGTTACTTTCTCGAACATCAAATTCGGTGACATCGGCACAACCTACACTAACACTGTCACTGGAGGTGGTGGTACTACCCCACCTTCTGGAACCACCACTGCCCCGGCCCCCGCTGGCACTGCGGCCAAATATGGTCAATGGTAAGCCATTTCTTCAACATTTATGCAAAAATATATATCTAACATCTCACTCAGCGGTGGTATTGGATGGACTGGTCCTACTGCTTGCGCCGCAGGTTCAACCTGCCAGGTTTCCAACCCGTACTACAGTCAGTGCCTGTAAAATCTCTGCGCTCGCTTTCAAAAACGCTTCTTCTCTTTCGTCGCGAGCTTATATTTAAGGCGCTTTGCATGTAGAATCAATGAATAATAGGACTGATTTTGTGATGCTGTGGCTTGAATTCCTATCCAAGCCTGTAACCGTTCTCAGCGCTTATCTAGCCTATAGGCAGCCGTCTCCAAAGATACTCAAAGTCAAGCCCGAATTCGAAGTTTCCGTTTTTAGACTATTGATTTGATCCGGAGGCTTCTTCGGCTTTTAGTTTTTGCTCAGTTTGCGTTCATATTAAGATCGTTTAATTATTTAACCGGCTGCTGGGAACCTTGGGCAAACCACGAGACTCCCTCAACTAAACATTTAAGCGAAAACTGAGCGTGAACCGTCATCATTGGCCGTCATTTTAAGTGCACAGGCAGCCCTCCTAGACAGACCATGATACAGGTGAAGTCCGTTTATTCGAGATTGTCAAAAGCCGTGAAGAGGCCGTGCAATGGACACGATATAACCGCCTTTTTCTACTTCCTTCTCAACTTAAGTCGGTCGCCCGGTGCCCGAATACACACCATTGAAATGTCAGGGAAAGGTCAATAGTGATCGTTGAACATCAAATTTGCAGGTCAACCTTGATTTGACTCTTAATTTAGTCGTCTGTGAACGAGGCGCCAAGCCTTACTTGCGGGTGAAAAGTGTCACTGGGAACAATCAGAGCAACCTTCCCATACCGAAATCGATCCTATGTTTGATCCTTTTAAAATGACAAGTGAATTGATTTCCGGCAAAGTCGTAACTTCACTTAGAGCTCGGGATATGAACCTGGATAAAAGACGGCTAGATTCAATGTCGCGGACATTTGATCGTCTATTTTATGACACTTGGATTTCACGTTCTCATATCCAACTTGCTTGTTCTAGAAGATTTCTTCTTGAGGGGGGTAGACGATAAATACTAGTTCCACGGAGGGAAATTTTTTTCCCAAAGCTTTCTTGCGAATATCGTCTTCATCACTGGCATGGCACGGTTAGCGATCTATTAGTCGAAAGCTTGCTGTAACCCGGATGAACTGTTTAATGCTCTTTGGGGCGGCTGATGATCTCCTCATGGCTTTCTACCAAACAAACTCAGTAAGAAGCATGGCTGGACCGACATTGCAAGCCTATTTCTCGAGTCCACATGACTAAAATTAGCAGTCAGGTGAGATTTTAAATTGACGATTGGAAGATGCCAAGCGCACATTTATGCCAGCCGACAGTCCGAAATGTTTCCAACTTGAAAAATGGGATGGTTTGTGAAGGCCAGAGTGGAGACGCAAGTACACATTGAAAGCGAACTTTTGCAGTATCGTCGGATTATCCAGAGATGGAGAAGCGTATAAAAGTGGGGCAACATTCAGAGCAATCTCCAGTACATTTCGTTCAACAAATTTTGGCAATGTTCCCAAGGCTCGCTCTCATCTCCTTCGCTCTCATCTCTGTAGTACATTGCCAATTAGTTGGTACGTACCAAGCGGAGACGCACCCCACGCTCAGCTGGCAAAAATGCACCAAAAGCGGTTGTACCACTACGGCCGGTAGCGTCGTCCTCGACTCCAATTGGCGCTGGGTGCACAGCAAGAGTGGCTACAACAATTGCTACACCGGTAACACCTGGGATACCACTCTCTGTCCCGATAACCAAAGCTGCGCAACCAACTGTGCTCTTGAAGGAGCCGATTATCCAGGCACTTATGGTATCTCGACCAGCGGGAATGCGCTTACGCTGAAGTTCATCCAGAACAACAGCAACGGAAAGAACATCGGCTCGCGGGTCTACCTCTTGGCGAGCGACACCAAGTACCAGATGTTCAAGGTCCTCAACCAGGAGTTCAGCTTCGATGTCGATGTTTCCCAGCTCCCTTGTGGTCTCAACGGTGCGCTTTACTTTTCGCAGATGGACGAGGACGGAGGCATGGCGAGGTTCACCACCAACAAGGCTGGGGCCAAGTACGGTACCGGATATTGCGATTCTCAGTGCCCCAGAGATATCAAGTTCATTAATGGACAGGTGCGTTTCCGATATAGTCTTTACCACGTACTTTGAAATTGAGAAAACCTTTACACAGGCCAACGCCGAAGGATGGAAGGCTGCAAGCAACGACGCCAACGCGGGTACTGGAAATTACGGCACTTGCTGCAACGAGATGGACGTATGGGAGGCCAATTCAATTTCCGCTGCTTATACCCCTCATCCCTGCGACGGAACACAGCAATCGCGCTGCAGCGGTACCGCTTGCGGAGGAGACACTAATCGCTACGGAAGCTCTTGCGACCCAGATGGCTGCGACTTCAACTCTTTCCGTATGGGCGACCAATCTTTCTACGGACCAGGACTGAAAGTCAATACGAAGACGAAATTCACAGTAGTAACCCAGTTTATCACCACCACCGGTACCGCCACAGGTACTCTCAAGGAGATCCGCCGCCTCTATGTCCAGGGCGGAAAGGTTATTCAGAACTCCAAGGTCAATGTTGTCGGCATGTCCACAAGCTATGATTCGATCACCGCCCAGTACTGCACGGACGCTAAGAAGGCCTTCGGGGATACCGACAGTTTCGGCCAGCACGGCGGTTTGGGGGGTATCTCCAAGTCAATGGCGGTAGGTATGGTCCTCGTGCTCAGTGTTTGGGACGACCACACCGCGAATATGCTCTGGCTCGACAGCAACTACCCCACCACTTCGAGCACCACCAAGGCGGGTGTTGCTCGTGGGACGTGCGCTACCACCTCTGGAGTGCCTGCCGATGTCGAGGCATCTGCTGCGAACGCCCAAGTCATCTATTCAAACATCAAGTTCGGCGATATTGGCACGACTTATACCGGAACCGCCTAAATCGTTTCATTATTCTTCATTGAGGTGGGATTGAATTGATTTATTAACAACATGACCTGTGTCCTTTGTATTTGATTATTCCTTGGATATAAACAAGAAACTGATTTCTCACCTTGAGTCCCTTTCGCTCGTATTGTGAGCTTAACTGTAACAGTAGAATGAGGTTGCTGAGTGAGTTGAAGAACCCGAAGCGACTGCCAAGTTGGGTTGTTACGATCGAACGCCAGAACCAAATATCTAGAAAAATTCTCACCAACTTGGACTTGGCATCAACGTGGTCATCCATTCTCGTCCTCTTCCTTCCTTCCTTGAAGCCTTCTCTTTGCCCCAGTGCCGAAGGTCAAGAAACCAAATAGACTTCGAGGCCCCCCTCTCGATTATCTGCTTTGAATATGATATCTCGTTTAGATCGAACTTTTTTCTGTCGACACTACCTGAGTAGCTCGTCTGTTCTGTCCTGCTCAAGAGGTTAATTGGTTACTACTTATCGTCCAAGTCATCTCAGCTACGGGTTTTTTGGCCGAAAGGAATTTTGGACGTATTTTCTGTCTGTGGAATACGAAGTGAAAAGTCTCCACACGAGCTCGGCTCGCAAATCGGTCTCTGACTCGGAAGTTGTGAATTGTGGTCTTTGCAAAAACAGCCAGTCAAACATCACCTCTGCGAAACGACCCCACACTGGATCGCGCTCGCACCAATTTAGTGGTGAAGCTGCGTTGCCAGGTGGCGATGTTCCGCTTGGTGTGGACGGGGATTCATGCAGAGGGTGGGCAGACGAGAGTATTCATCTCGAAGGTGAGGCGAGCGAGTGGTTGTAACTTGTCGTAGGCGAAGCTTGAAACCGGTGGTACTTAGGAGCAGCGAGAGTTGAACTGGAAGGACAAGGACGTCGTCCAATAATTCATCGTGCTCGAATTCCCCCAGTAGCCGGCAGCCAACCTACTACCCAAGGCGGAGCGTTTCTAATCCTCGTTCTTCTTATGCTGTTCGTCACCTTCATTTCCCCTTCTATTTCCCTGATATGGCCCCCGATTTACTCGCTGTCAAAACCGAAGAAAAACAGACCACGCTTTGTTTCTCGTCTGTCTCCCGAAAAGACGAACTTTTCGCCTTAGCGCCAAGTGATAAACAACCGACGACTGACCGTTATAGGGAGATAAAGGAGCTGGGCTTATCTACCCCTCGGCATGTCTGTGCTGTCTCTTTACAGGCCCCGACGGGAAGGCTACACGCGTATTATTTATAATTAATACTCGACGTCGACCCGCTCAACGCTTGGGCCGTGGTGGTATAGCCGCAACTACCGGTAATGTTGGCCCACGTTTCTGGGACCCAAACAATAACCTTACGAAGCGATTTTCTTTCCACCGAACTTGTGCTCTTTTTCTTTTACAAACTTTCGTCGATCTGATATTCAGATCGAGAACTCCTCATCAGACGCACAGGCCAAGGCTAGGATAGGCGAGTAACCGGGGAAATATGCACCGCAAACTATGATAAAAAAGAAGCCAAGCTATCGACCAAATGTGGATATTTTTCTTCACTCTCAGTGGTGACACTTTGACCTAAAATTGGAACAGCTGCCTGTCAGTTCTATCTCGCCAGCCAGATGCAGGGCCAAAATCAATCTCGGGAAATTGACGACGGGCGGTCAGAAACAAATTGTTTAAGTTGTAGCATGGCGTTTCTCTGGGTTGTTGCCCGACCGGATAAATAAATGCATGGAGAGAAGAGGAGTCTCTCGTAAACTTCTGACTTTAGCCGCTAGTTTTCGCGGATAAGAGCATTTTCTTTTCGATCTCATTCCTAGAACAAATACAAGGTGTATATAGAGCAGACAGCCTAAGGGCTCATTTGATGTGTATTGAGAAGTACGTTTCATGCTATTTCGAACTCAAGTATTACCGCCAGTATCTCCGATTTCGGACCAGGCTGGCCCCTAAGCAATCAAGGTTCACGATGACGCAGTACCACTAAACATGCTGGTGATTATTTGTAGGGACTATTTTGAGGAAGGGAAGCCGAAATATCGAAGAGTTCGACCATAAATATGACTTGAATAATATTCTTTACAAACTTGAGGTGTTGAGTGGAGCTGGGGCGCCAAGTTTTCGAATGGCTGCGGCGCAGGATCGTTTGTGCGGTGATTAAGCCACACGGAAGAAAGATGCTGGCGAAAAGTCTAAAGGATGAAAGATTAAGAGAGCTGAAATAGGGCCTTTAGGATTTCAATAGATTTAGCTTTAAAACTTAAATTGGAAAATGTCCCGCAACCACTTTTCGCTACTGGAACATACGAAGGAGAATAAGCGGCGTGAACGTCGAGGGATTCGTCAAAAAGCCATATCTATACTCCTGTAGAATGATGACAATTACGATGGTCAACAGTTTCGTTGTTCCAGCGGGGTGTCAGCCGACGGCAATTCTGTGGGAAAGGAAGGGCTTAAGGCATCTCGGCCTAAATTTAGCTGGTGATTGGCTTGGCGGCCTCGGTCTATCTTTAAGCTTGGCATCCAACCACCAGAACATAGCGAGCGATGACAGCAAGTCAACGAAGATCCGTGCTCTCCATAAGCATGGCTTGATCATGGCCAAAATGACGGTAAGGCTCAGGAGAGCACCTTTAATCTTACTGAACATAGTGAGAAAACTGGTTCATGTGTCATTTTCCGCAGGATATTTTGCAGAACAAGGTTCTCTTGTCGTATCTGCTACGATGCGATGCTCATCATGTGCCAAAACTTCCATCGACTCCAATTTTTCTGCATGCGCATTTACTTCGGGCGTTTTGAAGGATGTTCTCCGGCTCAATTCGTAGCAGAGTAGCAATCCTTCCAGTGGGACTGGAACGGAGCATCACCACACCTACGAGCGGTTGAGTGACGATATCCTTGTCTTTCGTGGCAAGGATATCGTTGCTTCTAGGCGAAGCACGAGCATCGTGACACTGTGTCCGGGATGGCTAACCTACATTTGGACCCTGCTCAGCCTCCGAGAAGGCTCCAACGAATGCATTTTCGTGTCATTATCTTCAGCTTTTCGTACCACTTGATGATTGCTTGCGACGCCGGACATTTTCCGTTCATTCTCGTATAAAGACGGCCTTCAATATTCGAAAATCCGCATCAGTTCAACGACTGCACCGGTCTACACTCAGGCTAACAGGCACTCTCATCTACGATGTTCAACAAAGTCGCTCTCATCACCTTCTCGCTCATCGCCATGGTGTGCGGCCAACAGGTCGGCACCCTCACCGCGGAGACCCACCCACCTCTTCCATGGTCGACTTGCACCAAGGCTGGTTGCGCGAACCAAGCTGCCGGCGCTGTTGTACTCGACTCCAACTGGCGCTGGTTGCACAGCACCGCAGGCGCTACCAACTGCTACACGGGCAACACCTGGGACGCCACACTCTGCCCCGATGCCGCCACCTGCGCGAAGAACTGCGCTCTCGACGGCGCCGACTATTCCGGCACCTACGGTATCACCACCAGCGGCAACGCTCTTACCCTCAAATTCGTCACCAGCAGCGCCCAGAAGAACATCGGATCGCGTGTTTACCTCATGGCTAGCCCCACCCAGTACCAGATGTTCAAACTCCTGAACCAGGAGTTCACTTTCGACGTCGATGTTTCCAACCTTCCCTGCGGTCTTAACGGAGCTCTCTACTTCTCGCAAATGGACGCAGATGGTGGTTTGGCCAAGTTCCCTACTAACAAGGCCGGTGCGAAGTACGGAACTGGCTACTGCGACTCGCAATGCCCCCGAGACCTCAAGTTCATTAACGGAGCTGTGAGTATTTTCCGAGTCTATTCTTATTATGTTTCTCAAATTTTTCGATTCTCAATCAGGCCAACTCCGCTGGCTGGACACCTTCTGCCTCTGATGCCAATGCCGGAGCCGGTCAATTCGGAGCTTGCTGCAACGAGATGGATATCTGGGAAGCCAACAACAACGCCGCCGCCTTCACCCCTCATCCTTGCACCGTCAGCGGCCTGTCGCGCTGCCAAGGCGCAGCTTGCGGTACCACCGACCGCTACGCCAGCGTCTGCGATCCCGACGGTTGCGATTTCAACTCCTTCCGCATGGGCAACAAGAACTTCTACGGTGCTGGCAAGACCGTCGACACCACCAAGAAATTCACAGTTGTTACCCAATTTATCACCGACACCGGAACCGCCACTGGAACTCTCAAGGAAATCCGCCGCTTGTACGTCCAGAACGGAGTCGTCATCCAGAACTCCAAGGTCAACGTCCCAGGAATGTCCACAGCGTACGACTCGATCACGAGCGCCTTCTGCACGGACCAGAAGAAGGTATTCGGCGACACCACGGACTTCCAGGACAAGGGTGGACTCGCCAACATGTCCAAGGCTATGGCTTCCGGAATGGTTCTCGTCCTCTCCGTCTGGGACGACCACTCCGTCAACATGCTCTGGCTCGACAGCAACTACCCGACCACCTCCCCTGCCACCGCTCCCGGTGTTGCTCGTGGATCATGCCCAACCAACTCCGGTGTGCCAACCACCATCGAAACCACTGAGGCCAACGCTTCCGTCACCTTCTCGAACATCAAATTCGGTGACATCGGTACCACCTACACCAACACCGTTACAGGCGGTGGCGGCACCACCCCACCTTCTGGAACCACCACTGCCCCAGCTCCCGCTGGCACTGCCGCCAAATACGGCCAATGGTAAGTCATTCCTTTGAGATACATCGCAGGAACATATATCTTACATCTTACCCTCATAGTGGTGGTATTGGCTGGACTGGTGCTACTGTTTGCGCTGCGGGTTCAACTTGCACAGTGTCCAACCCATACTACAGCCAGTGCCTGTAAAGACCTAAAGAACGACTTCGAAAAACTGGTCATTTTGTTCTCTCGACATTCGTCGCGAGGGATGCAACTTACCTATAGGATGATTTTCATGTAATAAGTTCGAGAATAATAGGATTGATTTCGAGACTCCTGTCCTGATCGTGATTGAAGAACTTCGACCAGGCTCTTTCCTTTTCTTACTCTAGTCGTCAACGAAGAATTACGCTAACGTCTGTCTTAGGATCTCGACTCGCCTTGTAGTTTTGGTTTGGAGCCAGACAAGGTTATAACACCTTCTCCTTAGCAGACTTTCGACAACCGCCTGAAGACGAAGGTGAAATGAAGAAGACGTTCTCTGAACTATCTGTCGATGGCGATGGAATATTCCAAGGTTTTTTCCTATATTTTTCAACAATTTTGATACCGGCGCAATTGGTATGACTTCTATTGCGACAACCCCCTGTCTTCATTTGGTCTTCACCTCACTTGGGGTTGACGAGCACTGACTAACATCGTGCCGCCGTCTGTCTGTACATATCTCGTCCATCTGAAATAGATGAGAAGGTATGTTACTCATCTGGGCCGCACAGCGGTCTCCTTTCGCAGCTGCCTCCGAGTTGTTACAGTTACTGTACATAATCGGGTACTCGGCCACCTAAGACCGTTTTATCCATTACCGATGTAAAACTGTATAAAAATGCCTGAAATTTTGAAAATACGCTTTCTTGGATATTAACAACGCCTATGCAAAATTCGGTAATTTTTGAGTGTCTCATTATTTCTGTATGAATATTTTGTTTTTGAGAGTCGAGAGCTGGCCGGCCTATCGGGTACTCGGCCACCCTGAATTAATACAAATTTGTATTGATTCTGTTCGGTTCATTACGTTTCAGGATCACAACCTGTAATAGGAAATACGCCATTTCGGGGCGCTCAAGAGTCATCCGTCTGTAACTCTGTCAGTTCCAATCCGATTGACACAAAATCTTTTGGAGGTTTCAAAGGAGGTTCCATAGAAAATTTGCATGACCTTTAAATATAAAATTTCTATAGTTCCCAAATTTATAAAACCTCGTTTTACCATGTTCGCATTTTGGGTCCTTCACGACGAAATGGCAACCGGCTGGGAGATGGGAATGGAAAAAAAATCTAAAAGATACCCAATAGGATGCAACAACCTCGCAAGAAACTTTTTGACTCAAAATATTCGCGATTGATTAAGTCTGGTGAACTAAGCGCAGGTAATCTAGTTGATGCTGCAGAACGTAAGATATTTTCTAACACGGCAGTTTATATATCGAATATCTTCAGACTAATACACTCTGTTGCTTTGTACTCAAGTGAATTCATAATCTAAAAGGGTGTAGACAAGCTCAGTGCTTTTGTTTTGCGATTGGTATGAGTTTCTTCGCCCCCTCAGTGCGAGATATCTTGTTGCAACCTGTTCTATTTTAAGAAATGGACCCTGATGACCGACCGACCACTCTTCCACAGGCTTTCTCCCTTCCGCACTTCGCTGTTCTCAAAATTTAACAGCGTAGTTGTGTAGATAATATTCAGTGCTACCTAGAAATACAATTTTTATCGCCAATCGTCCATGTCTCGACTCTGTAGAAAATCGATGACCGGCTTCCCAGTGTGACCGGGTACCTGATTACGTACAGTATGATCAGAAGCCAGAACCAAACATACTCTATATTTTTCTACGTTCTCACTCGACGACTCTGAGATCTACACCCTATGCTGGACTTTCATACCTAGGCCGATTCCTTTTCCACTCAATTCCACTTGTCGACTCATGCTATTGCTGATACTCGTCTAATAAGCCGAATGTTCTTTCCGCGCCTTTTTAAGCGTCTCTGCTCTTGATCACCCTGGGCGGCTTGGTGGTTATCTCGAGGTTGTCTTCAAGTTCTACCGATTTCTGGGTGCCCGTCGGCTCAGTCGCTGGAAGTCGCTTCTCGTTAACGTTTGAAGACACGTAGTATGGCTCAGAGACCCAAGCGAAGAAGAGCGCGGGATAGAGAAATACACCAGTTAGACCCGCGAATAGTCAACCACCACTAAGTCAAATTCAAGACGCAGGACTCTCTACGTTGTATCTGCACTTGGACAAAGTTGGGGCTAGAGCCGACTCGTCAAGTGGAGATGTCCAACGTCAAGTAGACCAGCCGAGGTAAGAAGGGAAGGTGAATGCCAGTATCCAGTTCGACAAAGAGGCAGGGTCAGGGTGCTGGCGGTTTGTTGTCAGATACTGTGGCTGAAACGGTGGAGGTAGGAGCAGCAAAGTTTCAGTTGGAAAGACGAGGAGATCGTTTTCGTCCACTTTTCCTTCGCGCTCGAAATCCGTCCTGGTACTCGTGTCCTCTTTTGCGTCCTCCTTTTATGCGACTCCTCCTCTCTGTTCCCAGGATGACGCTCATGTTCGGCTTCCAAATTTACTTGCCATTAAAACAGAACCACCAGCGGACGTCCCGAGAACGCGTGCTACCTCCATTCTTGAAAAAGATGAACTCTTTGCTGTATGGGCAGGAGAAACGCCCGACTACTAGCCGTAATGGGTAGATAGGAAAAAGCCGATCTTATCTGCCACTTAGGCGAGTATGCCGCTGACGCTTTACAAATTCCGACACGATACGTGATAGAAGCAGACACGCGTATTAATACTCGACCTTCGAACGCCCAGGACTTGAACCGTGGTTGTGCACTCCCTAGGTCAACCTGCGTCTCTGAGATTAACTATCAGCCCCACTCCCTTCCTTAATACGCTGGGAAATGTTACTGGTCTAAGTGCTTTTATCTTCCCCGGGCCTCCCCAGGTTCGGAATAACAGATTCTACGAGAAACAATCCTTATCAAACGCGAGCCGCAAGGGTAGGATAGGCCTTTAACCGGAAAAATATGGACACGCCAGACGTTTCATCGGATGGTAAACATGCCATCAGCCTGTGTCGACTTTTGCCATCGCATTGGCCCCAGAGGTTGGTTACACTTCGACCTAAAATTGGGAAATTCCGTCACCTCTATCCTATCTCGCCGGAATGCTTAGGTGCGGATCTAAAAGCAAACCTCGGGAATTACCAGCGAGCAGCCCGATAGAAAGCGTTCGGTTTGTACCAAGGAGCATGCCTTATCTGGCCGGATAAATTCGTGGAGAAAGGAGGAGCTCGCAAGCGTCAGAATTCATCCACCTGGCCTCGTAGGTTAGGAAACTGGCGTCAGTGTTGGTCATTTACCTAGAGCCCAAAGAGCGTGCAATCCATACGACTTGAATTATGATAAACAATCTAAGGACCCAGGCAATCGGCGTGCGAGCTGGGACTATTACCCGTTCTGGAGATACACCAGTTAAATTGCTTGACTTTTTTTATCCGAAGTCTGGCATAAGTTGATAGATCTCAACTCCTCGGACCAGTTTTAGTTGTTCGAAGTCTCCGGCGCCTAATCATTCATGCGGTGATAAACCAATCAAGAATGAGACCAAAGGTAAAAGATTTATTGGGACGCCACTAAAGAATAATAAGACGCAGGAACGCGTCTCTTCGACACATGTTAATCTTCTACAATTTTGAATTAAAAACAAAAGCACGAAATCACCTGGGGAGAGTTTGGAAAGGTAGAGATGTCAGAACCAGGTGGGAAGCCACGCTGATTTGGCGGCTTTATCGGAGCGACTCAAGCGAGGGCATTGCGGTGAAAAGGTATGGTCATAAATTAGTTGAGGGAATACGAGAAAATATGGAATCGCTAAGCCTGCTTTCCAACAGTTCAAATTATGGTCGATATAAATTTTCTTTGCCTTTTCTTAGTCTTATTTGAGGCGCAACAGGGCCTCAAAACCACCGTAAGTCGCGTGGAATCTAAACTTAGACGATATTAGGCTTGGCGGTATCCCCTGGGCTTGGCGACAGTCTATTTACAGAGTGTTCCCCGACTACGACAGCAGACTGAAGCGACAGCAGGTCAAGGAAATCCTGGCCTATCCACAAGCGTGGCTTTGCGCGTGGCAGGGAAACCCACAGGTTGCAAGAAAACTCTGACACCTGGAATTTCGAAACTGGAGAAAAATGGCCTCACGTGCTACGTTGAAGTACTTTACAAAGGGTCAGGTTTGTCTAATCTCGTCCTCCATGATTCGATGTTCATCATGTGCCGAACCGTCCGTTTATTCTGTTTTTCACTATCCGCACTTACTTCGGGCGGTTTGAAGGGCGTTCTCCGGCTCAATTCGTCGCAGGGAATTTGGTATTCCATTGAGCCTGAGGCAGAGCGACACCACACTCACTCGAGGTTGGCTGACGACATCGGTGGCAGCGAATTGTTTCCAGGTGATGGAAAAGCATCGTGATCATGCCCTAGGAGTTCATCCTACATTTAGCATTCCTTTGCCTCCGAAATGGTCCCTACGAACGTCTTTTCGTGGTCGAATGTTTCGCTGTACGCAGCACTTGGACGTTGCTCTCGATGCCGGACATTTTCCGCCCATTCATGTATAAATTCGACACCCAATTTCTCCAGGATCTTCATCAGTTCAACGACTGCACCGGTATACACCCAGGCTAACAGGCAATCTCATCTACGATGTTCAACAAAGTCGCTCTCATCACCTTCTCGCTCATCGCCATGGTGTGCGGGCAACAGGTCGGCACCCTCACCGCGGAGACCCACCCAGCTCTCCCATGGTCGACTTGCACCAAGGCTGGTTGTACTACCCAATCTGCCGGCGCTGTTGTACTCGACTCCAACTGGCGTTGGTTGCACAGCACCACCGGTTCAAACAACTGTTACACCGGAAACACCTGGGACGCCACGCTCTGCCCTGATGCCACCACTTGTGCGAAGAACTGCGCGCTCGACGGTGCTGACTATTCCGGCACCTACGGTATCACCACCAGCGGCAACGCCCTCACTCTCAAATTCGTCACCAACAGTGCTCAAAAGAACATCGGATCGCGTGTTTACCTCATGGCCAGCCAGACTCAGTACCAAATTTTCAAGCTTCTGAACCAGGAATTCACCTTCGACGTCGATGTTTCCAACCTTCCCTGTGGACTTAACGGTGCCCTTTACTTCTCGCAAATGGATGCCGATGGCGGTGTGGCCAAGTTCCCCTCCAACAAGGCCGGTGCGAAGTACGGAACTGGTTATTGCGACTCGCAATGCCCCCGAGACCTCAAGTTCATTAATGGAATGGTGAGTTCGACCTTCGGCGAGTTGTATTATGATAATTAACGCTGCCGATTTTTTACCAGGCCAATTCGGCTGGCTGGACACCTTCTTCATCAGATGTCAACGCAGGAGATGGCACGTCCGGTTCTTGCTGTAACGAGATGGATATCTGGGAGGCGAACAACAATGCTGCTGCCTTCACCCCCCATCCTTGCACCGTCAGTGGTCAGGCAATCTGCACCGGCGACGCCTGTGGTACTACCAGCCGCTATGCTAGCGTCTGCGATCCCGACGGTTGCGATTTCAACTCCTTCCGCATGGGTGCTCCCAACTTTTACGGCGCTGGCAAGACCGTCGACACCACCAAGAAATTCACCGTTGTCACTCAATTCCTTACCGACACCGGAACCGCCACTGGAACTCTAAGCGAAATCCGTCGCCTATACGTCCAGAACGGAGTTGTCATCCAAAACTCCAAGGTCAATGTCCCAGGAATGTCCTCATCCTACGATTCGATCACCACCGCATTCTGTAACGACCAGAAGGCCGCGTTCGGCGACACCACTGACTTCCAGGACAAGGGTGGTCTCCCAGGAATGTCCAAGGGCATGGCCGCTGGAATGGTCCTCGTCCTCTCCGTTTGGGATGACCACGCAGTCAACATGCTCTGGCTCGACAGTGACTACCCCACCACTTCCCCCGCCACCGCTCCTGGTGTTGCTCGTGGAACATGCGGAACCGACTCCGGTGTCCCCACCACCATCGAAACCACTGAGGCCAATGCTTCCGTCACTTTCTCGAACATCAAATTCGGTGACATCGGCAGTACATACACCAACACTGGCACGACCACCACTGGCACTGGAGGCACTGGTACCACTACCACCAAGCCCACAGGCACCACGACTGTACCTGCCCCCGCTGCCACTCAGACCAAATACGGCCAATGGTAAGTTTTATCCTCTTACTCACCCAAAGGAAAATCGTACTGACCCCCTCCTTCCAGTGGTGGACAAGGGTGGACTGGACCTACAGCTTGCGCTACCGGATCCAAGTGCACTGTCAGCAACCCTTACTACAGCCAATGTCTCTAAATATCAGGCAGCTGCCTCTGAAAAGGATAGTCGGACTTTTCTCCGTATATTCTGAGCGATACGACTTCCTCCTAAAATGACTTGCCTGTAATATTTTGAAGAATGATAATATATGATTCGGATTTATTGCCCCTACTTGTTCATCAGAAGATCCGTGGACAATATAGTTCAACCTCAAAAATCAAACTGTTTCTCTCGATGCCAATCGGACACAGCCAGGTCTTCTTTATTATCCCGATTCGCTCGTCAATAAAGAACAAATACTAATTGCCCTTGCTATTCTGGCTTTTATCAGGGTGATATACGAGAAATGTAAGACGGAGGACGATATAGAAGAAATTTTCAACGATCTATGCATTGCATTAAATTTGACGAGGCTGAACGGATATCCCATTTCGTTGAGGCGACTCAAGATTTATACTTGGATGAGTATTCTTTCTCCTTGACATTCAACCACTTGCTGAACTTAGAGAGCGAAATAGTTGCTCGCCTGGCTTGCCCACTACCTTCGGCTTCATACAGAGGTTAATTCCACTGAGCTAAAAGTCGTAGGTGCAGGGAAATCCGATAACAAGACATTATAGGAACTAACGTCATAATAACACACTTTCAAACTTCCAAGAGACACCTATTACGCCAAGAATTCGCTGACAAGCTTCATGTACCTTTCTTGCTCTTCTACGAAGGGTGTGTGACTAGAGTTCTCCATCGTAATCCACTTCACCTTCTGGATGTTATCGAAGAAGGGCTTGACGACGAAATCCTGGGAAATGTCTTTGCGACCATTGATCACGAATGTTGGAACCCGAACGAGATGTAGGCGGTCGATGATCGTCCAGTTGCTGAGAATCCTGAAAACACGGTTAGTCACACATAATGTTTCCATATTTTAAACGTACGGTGCACCAGCGACAGTGGGATCGCCGTTCGCTCCGAAAACTTGCTCCATCGTATACAGGTATTCTTTGGGGAATGGCTTGATAGTACATCCGTAAACCGCGTGGAATTGCTGTAAGGCCGCCCAGAACTTCTCCGGAGTTTTCATCCCGCCGCCCAAGCCTTCTTGTACTTCCTTAGGGAACGTCTGCATAAGCTGCATGTTTGATTGATTCCACAGAGCAGACGACGCGAGCGAATCCGACAGAATCAGGTGCTTCAAGCCCTTTGGCTGTCTGCGAACTTCAAACTCTGACCCCAGGATACCACCCCAAGAATGGCCGCCGAGATCAAACTCGTCCTGGATGGAAAAATGGATCAAGAGGTTTACGAGTTCGTCAATGAAGAGATCGATGGTCCAAAATGTCTGTGGCTTGTCTTTGAGGTGGGTCGACTTTCCGTTGCCAAGTTGGTCGTAGAGGATAACTGGTATGTTGTATTTCTCTGCTAGCTGACTGAATGGAACGAGGTAGTCGTGGACGAGGCCTGGACCGCCGTGTAAGAAGACCAGAGGAGTGCGCGTGCGAGTGGAAAGGTCTCCGAAGAGCTTGTAGTAGGTTTGGAACGTTTCGCCCTCGTACTTGAAGTCGATCTTTCCGTCCGTCACTTTGGTAGACATCTTGAAGGAAGGCAATGAAAGTGAAAGCCCGAATATGTTCTATATAAGAGATATTGCTATGGTGAGCAGGTATGATGTGGATGAAGGGAAACTTACTCGATGCTGTCGTGGAGTTGGTAACTCTGAGGGAGAAGGAATGCTGCGCTGCGGGGAGACCAAACAGAAAGTAATCTGCAGCTCTGAAACATCTTTGCTGACCAATGTGCTTCTCCTTGATCGAGTTCCATGCAGCTGGAAGGATGTTTCCCGGGATATATGGAAGAATTGGATAACGCCAGATGGGGAGAAAAAAAATTTAATAAATTGATGCCGCCAATTGCGCTGGCCCGGAAGCTTGTCAAATTCTACCGGGATGGAGGAGGATCCGTCCACGCGCCCACAAGAGCTATTGCGATAAACGTGGAATTCGTGGGTCCTTGCTTCAACTACTTACGGCTACGTTGCGGCCAATGTTTTAGTTATAGATAGGTGATAACGATATGTGGTTGTGAAGGTCGCCCCAGGTACCCCATACGCCCCAAATCGTCTTAGAATATCTAGTGAACATTCGCGTTAGCTGGCCACACCCAGCAGCAGCGATGAGGTGGCCGATGGCAAGATGAATATCAAGGTCCAAAAGAGCGAGTAGGGGCCAAACTTGAATTACGTAGGATGGCATGGCACTGAAAGCATCGCAATGATCATGGAAGGGCAAATCCGAGGTCAGGCAATGTCGGCCGGTGGGGCGAACAAGGTTGCAGAAGCTGTCGTAGAGGTTGGTACTTTGGCTTTTAGTATTGGGTCGAACGACCACTGGCAAGGTAGGTGGAGGAGAGTAACCCTAAGGTCCCTAACGTTGTCATTCGGAGGAGTGACGGGATGGGAGGAGGTGCGCAAAAAGGGGACATTGACGGATGGCGGGCGGAAATAGCGGTCTAAATACGACGATCGTCATGGACATAGATGCAGATTCCAGAAAGATGCCGGTGCCTTGCGTCGGTGCTGGCGTGTACGAGTTGGTACGAGGATGCGTGCTGAACTTGGGGCAGTCGACGGATATTGGGGTGTCGGACGTTACGAAATGGGCGAATTGGACATTCGTTAGGCGGGTTGACTGGAGTCGATGACAGGAGGGTGAAAAACGTGTCGAAGTTGACCTGCTTCAACTGGTATCATCTGTGGACAACGGCCTAGGTTGCCAATGCGAGAGACGCAGAGATAAGGGGCAGAACATTCCGTGAGTTTCCTGCCAACAGTCTCAACCGGGCGCTCCGCTCGGCACTAGCTTGACCTAAAACGCCAGCATGGCGTATTCGAGTACGAGTCAATCCGCCCATAATCCGTCTAGCTTGTACTGCTTTCTTCGCTGCCGTCTCTCTGGCAACGAAACCTGAAAGGAGGGGATACGTCGCCAACTTTATCTGCCGCCTGGAAGGAAATGTAGGCAACTTCAGGACAGCAGGAACTCGTTCCATGATTCGTGGCGTTATTTCCGAGTCTGGATAGGGGAAGATTCGTCGAAGTGGGCCAGATACAAATGAATCCAATTTAGTTGCAAATGATGCACCGACACCATTCGCATTCCTGCAGGAGAGAAGTCGCTGGCTTGCGAAAGAAGTGTACGCCGACTGGCAGGCTATGTTGAAGTTCGAAACTCGGACGGGCAGTGGTCAATGGAGAGCACACGTCGTAAGGAAAGGGCAGTTGGACGGAACTATAGAAAGCCAATGTAGGTTCGTTTCGTACTCTTGAAGAGGAGAGAAGAACAGATCAACTTACCCAGACGCCTGCTCCAACTTAAGCCCGAAAATATCGAGACTCCCGATGAATCAAGAGGTCAAGAGCTATGCATAGTTTGAACACGGAAAACACTGGACCCAGGAAGGTGACTAATGCAAACTATGCGAAAAGAGTAGGTCAGTTAAGCGTATCATTGGATAGTGGGAAATAAGCGCGTTTCTTACCAGCTAGATGAGGCTGAAGTGCTTTGTAGTCGTGGAAGACGGTCGGTAACGCGACGGAATGCTCAAGGCATCGAACAGTCCAGATAAGAGGGTGATGGGATTCAAGGAATTGCAGCCAATGTGACTGGCGTTGAGGGTAGAACGGGTAAAAGAAAAAGTAGAAAGCAAAGTGGACAGTGGGTCTGCCGAAGCGCCGCTCTAAATTTACACCTCCCTATTGGCTGGATCAATGACCGGTCTGATCGCTCAGTATTGCCGAAATCCGGTTTCCACAACCAGAACGATAACATTAATCTCTCATCGATTTCCACCTTGATCCTACATTTCCGCCTGTCAGGTCATCCTGCTGCACCATTAACGGCAGTTTAAATGCTTTCCTCTTCCGAGTCATGCAGTTGCATTTCTTTGTCACCGTCTTCCAAGCTGGTTTCTGTTTTACTTCTTACATTTTCCGTATGCGCATGCCTGTTCGGTAGACCACCCACGCAGGAATCTAGGAAGAAAGTAATCTCGCAAGGGTGTTCAGAGAAACGTGGACCCCCTACCACGATTCTGATTCCTTACGATCACCCCTTTCTATCCACTGTTCCTGCGTAGAGGGTTGGAGGTCTTGCGCCGTGTTTCTGCTCTTGTCATCTTCCAGCTTTTTTCTTGAGATAAATAAACTTACCTTCCTACTGGCTAGATTTCCGATGCTCGAGCTCATAATACCACTCCACAAGGGCTGCTTGACTGCCCTTCCGAATAACCACCTCGGCAAAACCTGCTCCGACGCACGCCAATGGTTTCGAAAGCGGTGACCAGGGGGGTATGTCTCTCTGCATAGTTACACCTGCTGGCACTAAGCGAGCAATCTCCCTTTGTAGTCTAAGAACTCTATCGCCTGGGCGTGCGACCTTCGTTTCTCGGTATTCTTCTGACTTCATGAGCTTTGACTCTCTGTAGCTAATATTCAATTTTCCGCAGGAGGATGAATCCCCGCAATCAAACCCACCAACCAGCCTCCGCAAAACTGACCAATCAATATAAATTACTTCTTCAAGAATCCTCATCGAAATAGCGGGTATCAGGTGAGCAAGCAAACTCGCAGCAGTTCTGAACCTATCCTCCATCTCATAATACACCTCCGTCCTTACCACATTTTTCAAACAGCTTCACATATGTCTAATCCATTGACCATACCTTCTGCGTTAATGGAACAGGTACAATACTTGATCGCACAAGTGTCACTAAAAAGAAAGCCGCGTGGCTACGGCGAGTGAAAGTAGATGATGCGTGTGCTAATTTAATCGACTCCACAAAGGCGCTGCTCTCGGTATAATACTTCGTCAACACCGGCTCGCAGGGAGGTCAGAAGTCGATCCTGGTTAGTGTTGGAAAGGCATACAGGTTTGAGACAAAAATCAAATAAATCTTCGAGATTAGGCATAGGAGAATTAACAAGCCCAAATCCAGTTGTTTTCTCGTTTCCACCAAGCTACCCGAGCACGCCGATGCCGATCCAAAATCCATTCATTGCAACAAGACCCCACTGGCAGAAAGCTTCGTGGCAAATCATGTACCGTGATAAGAGGATCATCATATTTCCCTGCTGATGGAGGAAGCGCCGGAAAATAATTATCAAAAGTCAACATCCGTGCGCGGTGAATAGTCCCTAAGAATCTGGCAAAGGTAATAAGCTGGAGTCCATGTATCATTTAATAATCTGTGCGCTAACGACATCTGTGCAAATTGGTACGGGTCTGCGTCCCTTGTGTTAAAATTAGACGCAAACCGGTGGGTTGAACCATATAATATATGTTGTCCTCGCCTCGCCCACCTCCAAAACCAAGCCAAGTACCAGGAACTCTGGGCAGGAGACAAGTTGGGATGTGAAGGCCATTGCGAACGCCAAGATAGACGTTCTTTCTGGACTGGCGAACAGGTGTAGCTTGACTCGGAGAGGCTGGTGTCGCAGACTTGTGGCATGGTGAGGGATGAAATGAGAAACAGATTCACAGCAGATGAAGGGTGTAAAAACTAGCTGGGTGGATTGGTAGCTTGTGAACAAGGACAGAGTCGCATTTGGGGGCAAGCACAATTGGTCATGATGCTACATAGATAGCCGAAAATCTGAAGGACTATGATAGGTGAGCATTGGGAATAAGGTACAAGGCGTATGACTTTACTCGTTTAAGATCGCTCTTGTTCTGCCTAGCCAAGTATCGCGCGATTTCTTGTTTCACCGCTCTTTTCCTATTTTGGCGCTGCCGGGATAACGGACCAAACTTGTGTTGAGATGCCAAGATGGTCAGCTCTTCCGAACTTGCGGATTGCGGTAGTACATGCACAAGGAATCTTAGCGCCAGGCCAAAGGCTGAGTCTGATTTGACCATGTTGCTTAAATGCCAACGCAAAATCAATCCCCTCCGACTTTTGAGCAACTGCCACCGGACTATCTGTGCTGCTTCCGATGAATGTGTTTTGTGCACTATTTTGCGCCAGAGCCAAGGTGTGTTTCTTTGCTGTCTATATTTTCGTTTGAGCGTGGAGAGAGATGGCGTTATTTGTTCCAGATGATTGGCGATATAGTTGATAAAGTAGATTGCTGCGGTTGTATACCTTTCGCCGGTAAATGTGTAAACCCCGGATCGATGAGGGTCTTCGAGGAATTCCACAATAAAGAGACGATATTCCGATGTGTCATGTGCCCAGGATAAAAGGGAAAGCTTGTCCAGATTGAGCTGAGCGACAGTAAGTGCGAACAATTCAAACAAAATACCGCGGTAGAGATATCCATTGATCTCCACCTTAACAACGGAGACCAAAGCGGTCAAACAAGAATCAGCATACATGCTTCCCAGTATTCGCTTAACAAGGCAATCAAAAATTTGAAGTTGCTCGTCATAAAGATGAGCAGCGCCGTCAAAAGTCTAGATCGTTGATTTGACTTCTTGTTCGCAAAATAAAAGGAGAGAAAAAGGACATACCCATTGTCTTATCGCTGCAAAAAAGTAGGGAATGTGACAATGACATACCTGTTCCACCAGATAGGAAGCTACCGAGGACTTTGCTATGGTCTCTCGAAGCTCCAGAGTAGGGGCAGCACCGTGAAGGTGGTGCACGAGATTGTACGGCCTGTCAATAGTCGGAATATCTTGAGAGGGTCGTAAGATAGTATTCTTGATTGCAGTGACAGTACCGACCTTTCAAGCAAAGAACAGCAAATCCGTCATGTCGCAATGGAGCATTAATCCAGAATTGCTTTGATCGAGATTGGTCGAAGAGAAAGTCTCCAAGAGATGCATGAAAAATGTGCAGGAAGTCTCCTGGCCCGTGCAAGCTCAGACCTTCCTTAAAGGTGACGAGCGACGTTATATCAGATAACAGCACTGGAATATCCCCGGTGTCGAGTGACAAGAATGTCTCCATTTCGCTTACTGACTGAGGACTGGGGGAGAGAAACTCGAGAGCGAGGATCTGCATGACGGTCTCTAAATCACCCACAGACCAAAAGATGTGCATGTACAGAGCGTCAAGTTCGGCAAAAGGCATATCGTGTCGGACAATTCGGATTCCGAGAATAATTTCTAACCGCTGAGGTGGGCGATGCCGACTGGATTTAATAAATTTAACCACCGTCGAAGCGTAAATAAACTGGCCCGAAGACTTATCGACCAGGGTCTGTAAGGCGTCTTCAGATGGCCAGGTTGGCGCAATCTGAGCGTGAAATGGATGGGAGTTCTTGATTTCGAAGAATTTGTCATGGAGAAAAACACGAATGTCTTCGGATGGGAGGTAGTTGTCATCAAGCGGGTTTCGAGTGGATACTTGACTGAGATATCCGAAACCGAAGGCACCTCTGATATCGGGTTCCGGGCGACTCGCGATGAGGAATAACAAAGGAACGTGGTGTTGCTGAAGAGATTTCGAAATTGCCTCCAGGATTTTGACTTGACTGTTCCTGTCCTCGCACTCGTCTAGGCCATCTATAATAACAACACGGGCGGGAGTTGTAGAGTTGAAATAGTCAGAATCAATATGTTCTTGCAGAGGCTCGACGATAAGGGAAACGATTTGCGAATCAAGCGAGCGGGTGAAGATCAGTGGATCGTGTTCAATGGTTCCAATTATGCGATTCCTAATATTCGGGAAACATAAAGAAGCCTGGTAGGCAATGGTTGGGATAATAGAGCGCCAGTGATTCCGGTTGAATCGAAGCGTGAAAAGAAGTAGCTTGCGACCAGGATGCCTTCCTTTGCACAGAGCTCCGCGATGGACCGAGCGATGGCCGACTTCCCTGACCCCGCTGGGCCATAAACCCACATAATCAATGCATTTCGTGTCTCCGGGTCGGCGTTGTGAATCCAGTCCATAATCTTCTTCAGCACGGCGACTCGAGTATTTGGATGGCATTTCGGAGGGTCGTAAACGTTATCGGAGTCATGGAAAGCTGCAGGCGATGTAGCCTCGAGCAGGCGTTCGAATGGATCTATGAGCCATTTATTTAATTTTACAACCTCTTAAATTTGACCAGTGCTTGCACCTTTAGATATTGTATTGTTTTGGTGAAAGGTCCCTCCTGTGATCAAGATTTGAGAACCGGATATTACGCTGGGCATGACTGCTCCAGCAAATGGAACTGCTGATGAAGGAGGAATAAGTACAAGCCGTGGGTGCGCAAAGGTCGGTGGGATTAAATTCCCTCCTGCCATTGGAGGGAAAAAATAAATTGCATTGCAATAGAAGCGACGTGGATAAATATAAATGACAGTCAATCGGGATGACACATGAGAGGAGCTTGCACGTGTGTTAATACTCTCGGAAACCCGGTGTTCAGCCATTGGACCATGCCGGTTAATCTACTACTACTACTACTACTACAAAGAATTTCCCATAACATAGAAGACGCGAACAGAGTGAGTGTGAAAGGGCTGGTTTTGTGGTGTTAAAAAAGACCTCACGGGCCTCACCCCCAGAACAGCGGCAATATCAGACCACGTCGACCACGGCATTCATCACTGACATGAATTAATTCCCACACGATAAAGGCGCCTTGATTACCAGCTTCTCGCTAATCTCGAAACACGTTGACACTGCCCTCTCCGTCGATTTGAAAGCCTTAATCGTTAATACAAGTTAGCCCGAGAGGAGAGTGTTGTCAACATAGGGAGGAAGTACTCCGCAGGTTTGAAATCCTCCACACCCGTTGCTTCGCCCGCCACCAAGGGGATGAGAACGCCACCATGGTTGAATAAGGGCTCCTTTGCTCCAACGGCTGCATACCCTACAGCGTTCACCGCGGTATGTAATCAACGGAGGCCGGGATACCTCCCTTTCACATACATTACCTCGACAAAAGCGTTGTTCAGCATTGTTTTCAAGAAAAATGTCCAGCCAGGAGCTAGTGCGTGCGTCGGTGCTGGCATATACGAGTATACGAGATAAACTGATGCAGTTGACGGATATTCCTGTGTTGGACGTTGCGAAATGGGCGGAACTGGACATTCATTATGTGAGCTGGTTGGCAATGGTATGAAGCTGAAATTACGCGTCGAAGTTGGCCTGCATGTCAGGTCGAACAACCGGGATGATATGTGGGCTGCCACCCAGCTTGACAATGACAGGGACGTAGATGTAAGGCGCAGAACATTTTCGCCTACTGCAAGAGAGAAGTTGCTGACCTACTACCAATGGGGTATCCGCCGGCTGGTAGACGAGATTGAGGGTCGAAACTTGGATGGGCAGTGGTCAATGGAGCATATGTCGTAAGAAAAGGGTTGGTGGTAGTTGGACGGAACTATAGAAAGCCAAGGTAGATTCATTTCGTGCTCTTGAAGAGAAAAGAGGAACAGACCAGCTTACCCAATTGCTTCAAGCCCGAAAATATCGTGACCTATGCATAGTTTGAACACGGAAAACACTGGACCCAGGATGGCGACTGATGAAAACTATGCGAAAAGAGTAGGTCAGTCAAGCGTTTTATTGATAGTAAGCGAGCTGGATGAGGCTGAAGTGCATTGTCGTCTGGGAGGACAGTAGGTAACGCGACGCAATGCTCGCCACGTCAGAAAACAGATCATGTGGAGATTTGAACCCCTTCAAGGCATCGAACAGTCCAAATAAGAGGGTAATGGGATTCAAGGAATCGCGAACATTGTTACTGACGTTGAGTTGCTGGTGGGACGAGTGAAAGAAAGTAGAAGGGAAAGCAAAGTGGACAGTGAATTTGCCGAAGCGCCGTTCTAAATTTACGCCTCCTGGATCAATGATCGGTTTGATCGCTCAGCGCTCAGCGTTTGAATCCGGTTTCCGCAACCCAAACTTGACCCGAACGATGACATAGTCTCTCTTCGATTTCTCACCTAGCTCCTCCATTTGCGTCGGAGTACTCACTGTCAATCATCCTCCTGCACCATTAACGGTGGTCTGGACGCTTTCCTCTTCCGATTCTGAAGCTGCTCAGTCAGGCATGCACTTTTTGTTCCAAATTCCTGCGTATTGGGTTGAAGGACACACAGGTCTTGCGCCGTGTTTCTGCTCATCTGAAAACTCGCCAACTTCGGGTCATCTTCCAGCAGTTTCTTGAGATAAATAACCTTAACTTCAAGTTCCAACTGGCTAGATATTCCGATGTTTGAGCCCATAATGCCACCTCACAAGTGCCACTTTGCTGGCCGTCTGAATTACCACCTCGCCAAAACCTGCTCCGACGCACGTCAGTGGTTTTTGAAAGCGGTGGTTCGATGGGTATGTGTCTCTGCATAGTTACAACCGCCTGATGTGGCCAACAAAGCTTTTCTGTTGTACCAGTTGTATGGCACATATACAGTTGACTGTCAAAGCACCCACTTAGGATTGCGGCCGGCAGAAATAGCCTCGCAGAGGTACTAAGCGAGAAATCTCTCTTCGCAGTTCAAAAACTCTAGCGCCTGGGCGTGCGACCGTCGTTTCTTGGTATTCTTCATGAACTTTGACTCTCTATGACTAATATTGAACCTCCTGCAGGACAACGAACCCCCGCAATCAAATCCACCAACCAGCCTCCGCAATGCCAAGTAATCAATATAAATTACTTCTTTCAAGAATCCTCATCGAAATAGCGGGCTGGCTGGATTGGTAGCTTGTGAACGAGGACGGAATCGCATACTAAGACAAGCGCAGTTCCATAAATAGCAAAAAATCTGAAGGACGATGATAGGTGAGTGTTTGGAATAAGGTACAAAGAATACAACTTCACTCATTTAAGATCGCTCTTGTTCTTGCCTTGCTAAATATCGCGCAATTTCTTGTTTTACAGCTCTTTTCCTATTAGGGCGCTTCCGCGATAACGGGCCAAACGCGTGTCGAGACGCCAAGATGGTCAGCTCTTCCAAACTCGCGGCTCGTGGTAGTACATATACAAGGCATCTCAGCGCCAGGCCAAATGCTCGGTCTGATGTGAGCATGCTGCTTGGACCCCAAGGTGGAATCAACTCCCTTCGAACTTTTAGCAACTGCCACTGGACTACCTGCGCTGCATCCGATGAATTCGATTTTTGCACTATTTTGCGCCAGCGCCAAGGTGTGTTTTTTTGTTGTATATATTTTCGTTTGAGCGTGGATAGAGATGGTATCATTTGTTCCAGGTGGTTGGAGATGTACTTGATAAAGTACGCTGCCGCGGTTGCATACCGTTCACCGGTTAATGTGTAAGTCCCACATCGAGAAGCGTTTTCGAAGAATTCCAAAATAAAGCGACGGTAGACTGGTGCGAGATGTGCCGAGAATGAGAATGAAAGCTTGTCGAGGCTGAGCTGATCTTTACGGCAAAGTGAGAACAACTTTTTCAGTAAAACTTCGGGTTTGCCGTGGCGTACATTGATCTCCAACTTAACAATGGAGACCAAAGCGGTCAGACGCGGATCAGTATACATGTTACCCAGTATTCCCCTAGCAGAGTGATCAAAACGCTGAAGCTGCTCGTTGTAAAGATCAGCAGCGCCGTCTATATTCTAAATCGTGACCTGTTCTCCTTGTCTGCAAAAGAAAAGGCGGAAAACGGACGTACCCATTGACTTATGGTTGCAAGTAAGTTAGGAACAAAACCACGAACTCCTTGCTCTACCATATAGGATGCAAGCGAAGACGTCGCTATCTTCTCTTGAAGCTCCAGAGTAGGTGCAGCACCCCGAATATGGAAACTGAGATTGTAGAAGTTGTCATTGTTCTTCAATCGGGTCAAATCTTTATGGAGTCATGAGATAGGATACTGTTTCGCAGTGACAAAACCGACCTTTCAGGTAAAAAACAGCAAATTCGGCGTGTCGCAATGGAGCATTGATCCAGAATTGCTTCGATCGAGATGCGTCGAAGAGAAAGTCGCCAAGAGATGCATGAAAAACACGCAGGACGCTCCCTGGCCCGTCAGAGCTTCGCCCCTCCGCGACGGAAACAAGCGATGTTAAATCACATAGCAATAACGGAATATCTCCATTATCGAGCGACAACAATGTTTCCATTTTGTTTACTGTGTAGGGAATGTTGGAGAGCAGCTCGAGGGCAAGGACCTGTATAGCGGCCTCTGGATTAACCACAGACGAAAAGATATGGATGTACAGAGCGTCAAGTTCGGCAAAAGGCAGCTCATGTTGCGCAGGACGGATTCCAAGGATAATTTCTAAGCGCTGAGGTGGGCGATAACGAGTGGATTTAACAAATTTAACCACCGTCGAAGCGTAAATAAACTGGCCTGAAGATTTATCAACTAGGACCTTTAAGGCGTCCTCGGACGGCCAGATGGCTGGAATCTGGGCACGAAATGGATGGGAATTCTTGATTTCGATGAATTTGTCACGGAGAAAAAGTCGAATATCTTCAGATTGGAGGTAGTCATCATCGAGGGGATTTCAAGTCGAGATTTGACTTAGGTACCCGAAACAGAAGGCAGTTCGGATGTCAGGCTCGGGGCGACTTGCGACGAGGAATATGAAGGGAAGCTGGTGTTGTCGAAAAGCCTGTGAAATAGCATCTAGGATTTTGATTTGACCGTCCATGTCCTCGCATTCATCTAGACCATCTATAACAACGATACGGGGGGCATTTCGAGTGTTAAAATATCCAGCCCCGATATGCTCTTGAAGAGGTCCAGCAATGAGAGAGGATATCTGTGTTTTGAGCGAGCGGCTAAAAATGAAAGGATCGTGGTTTATAGCTCCTGCTATCCGATTCCGTATATCCGGAAAACATAAAGAAACCTGATAAGCGATTGTTGCTATCAAGGATCGTCCGTGGTTCCGGGTAAGATCAAGCCTAGAAAAGAAATAAGTGGCAACAAGGATGCCTTCTACCTCGCAGAGCTCTGCAATGGATTGAGCGATGGCGGACTTTCCCGACCCCGCTGGGCCGTAAAGCCACATAATTAATGCATTTCGCGTCTCCGGGTCTGTGCCATGAATCCAATCCATAATTTTGTTGAGTACGGCCACTCGGGTATTTGGATGGCATTTCGGAGGGTCGTAAACGTCATCGGAGTCATGGAATGCAGCAGGCGATGTAGCCTCGAGCAGACGGTCGAATGGATCTATAAACCACATATTCATTTTTACAACCTCTTGAATTCAACGAGTACTTGTACCTTTAGATATTGTATTGTTTTGGTGAAAGCTTCCGCCTGTGATCAAGATTTGAGAACCGGATATTACGCCAGGCATGACTACGGCGCTCTCGCAAAGGAAAGTCTCGACGATGGAGGAATGAGTTCAAGACGTGGGTGCGCCAAGGTCTGTGGGATGAAATTCCCTCCTGCTATTGGAGGGAAAAAATAAATTGCATTGCAGTAGAGGCGACGTGGATAAATATAACTGACAGTTGGCGCATCGGATTTCCCATAACATAGAAGATGCGAACACAGAGGGCAGTGTGAAAGGGCCGCTTCAGTAGTGTTAAACAAGAGCTCAGTTCTAGCACAGAGGTTATCTCAGACCACGACCACGGCGTTCGTCGATCATCACTGACAAGAATTTATAGCTGACACGTAAAAGCAGTTCTTGTCCTTGATTTACCAGTCTCGTTTTTTCTTCCTTAAATCGTCGATTGAAATCAGCATTGATTACTTGATATTCAGTTTTCCAAGAAATGACACTGCCCTCTCCGTCATTTCGCGAGTTTCCTGCCAACCTTCTCAATGGCCCATCACTCGCCCAGCACCCGAGTAAACCGAAACACCGCCATCGTATAATTTGACCAGTCTACCAGCCAAACTCCCTGATCCCGTACTGCGTACTTCGCTGCTGTTTATGTTCGTCTCGGGCAACGGAAACCCGGAAGGAGGGAATACGTTGTTGACCTGGTGTACCAAGCTGGAACGAAAATGTGGGCAAATCCAGGCCAACAAGAACTCGTTTCACAATGCGCAGTGTTATTTCCGAGTCAGGATAGGGGAAAATTTGGCAAAGTGGGCCAAATGTGAACGAATGCTGAGGTAGATGATGCAGTGACACTGTTCGCATTGCAGTAGGAAAGGAGTCGCTGGCCCATGAATGGCCGGCTGGCCAGGTTGAAGTTCGAAACTCGGACACGGAACTGTAGAAGGCTATAGTAAGTTCATTTCTTACTCCATGAGAGAAAAGAAGAGCCGGCCAACTTGCCCAGTTGCCTGTTTCAAGCCCGAATACGTCGAGACTCATGATGGATCACCGGGTCAAGTCCCCACGCATAGCTGTGCCGCTGCACCCAAAAAGGCGACTGATACAAGCTATGGAATATGTCAGTAGAGTGCTTTTAGTAATAGTATGAAATAAGCATGTTCCTTACCTGGAAGCAGGTTGTCGTGGAGGAAGAAGAGTCGTGATGGATTCGGACGCGCCACGTAAGAAAACGGACTGTGTGGATTCTTGAACATTCAAGGCGTCGAGCAACCTAAATATGAGGGCGATAAAATTGAGGAATCGGCGTCCATTGGACTGACGTTGAGTTGCTGGGAGCCAGTAGAAAGGAAAGCATTGCGAAAGTAACATGGCTGTGACTGAAGATGTGGTTGCTGAAGCGCCGCTTAAAATAACGCCTCCCTATTTGCTGGATCAATAGTCGGTCTGATCGCATAAGGTCGCCCATATCCGGCTTCTCAGATGACCTTCTCACAAATTTTAAGCCATCACAAAACTCTCATCGACCTCTTAATCCTTCGTCTGCGCCGGAGTGCTACCACCCCAGTCAACTCACTGCACCATTAACGACGCCGCCTTCGAGTCTTTCTTTTGGGCCAATGTCTGACATACTAAGTACTGCACGTTGCGCGACAGTCTTCAGAAATCAGTTATTCCTCACTTGCTAGGTCTTTTATGCGTGGATGCCTGCCCGGAAGACCACCTTGGTATTCACGGATACACGAGTCGCAGTTGAAGGCTACGCAGGTCGTCGGTTCTCTTTCTACTCAACCACTTCGATTGCAGGTATCTACATAGATTTGTCAACCACCCCCTATTTTCTTGGAGATAGTTCTGACTCGATTTTCTGGCCTTGGTGCTCATAGCTCACCTTCATAACTGTCACCCCCCCACCTGCTCCATCAACTTCGTCATACAGGTGTAACACTGATTGATTTCTACAATGCACGAGTTGATTTGCAACACACGCAGGATTGTTGGCACAAATACCTTCGCCGAGACCTAAGGAAAGTAATGCTCCTTTGCAGGGCTCTGCTGTCTGGGCGTGTGGCAGTGGTCGAAATACCTGTGTGTCTGGAAAAAATACTCTGACTTGTACTGGTCTTTTTTGGACAACCAGGCTTTTTCTTGGTATTTGTCGAAAATTAACCCTCCGTGGCCAATATGAGCTTTCCATAAGCTTTCCACAAGAGGACAAATTCACAAAATTAAAACCACCAACGGCCCTTGTCGTACCTTACTTCCCTCAAGAACCACTCACGAAAATGGAGTACCAATGAGCCGTGAACGTATATCCCCAGTAATCATGTACATTGTCCATTTCATAACGCACCGATGTCCTCACCAATTTCTTGAACAGTGGCAAATTATTTCAAGAGAACTCTTCATACCTTCAACAGCTCCTCCAGGGACAAAACATGCATCCGGCATGGTATTCGAACAAAGATCACAGTTGAGTATAGTCGACTTTCTTTCTCTTTTCCTACTTCTCAAATTATTTACTTAGATATTCATTTGATATTGTGCGTTCATATCCCTTTTAGATACCTAATTTCCAGACGGTATATAAATACAGTCTCTGAGAAAGGCTAGTACTCTGGCGGTCCATAGGACGATCTCGAGGAGAACGATGTGTGTATTGAAAACAGGAAAATTTTGCGGCCCTCTTGAAGTAATTTGTTGAAGTATGAAATGAGATGGATAGACAGGAGGTGTCCTTGAAGAAATTGTGAGAGGTGCGATGTGTTATGAGATGGGGGATAGGATCTGGATTATGACCAATGAGGAGTGCTCAAACCCGTAAAACTGAGAGGGTGGTTTGGTATCTCGTGAACGCGTGAATGGCGACAGAGCCGCAGATATGGGCGCTGTCTATCATATATGACAAATAGTCGAGAACCTGAAGGACAACAATAAGCGGGCATTCAGAATAAGGTGAATACCCTACAACTTCACCTGTTTTAAGATCCCCCTTGTTCCGCCCTAGCCAGGTATCGCGCAATTTCTCGTTTGACGGCTTTTTTCCTATTAGGGAATTTCCGCGATAACGGGCCAAACGTATGTTGAAACGCCAAGATGGTCAGCTCTTCAGAGATCGCGGCTTGTGGTAGTACATGCACAAGGCATATCAGCGCCAGGCCAAAGGCACGGTCTGATGTGAACATGTTGGTTGAATTCCAGCGAAACTTCAACATCCTATTATATTTGAGTAACTGCCACTGGAGCATTTGTGCTACTTCTGAAGAATGCATTTTTTGCACTATTTTGCGCCAGCGCCAAGGTGTGTTTTTTGCTGTATATATTTTCGTTTGAGCGTGGATAAAGATGGTGTTATTTGTTCGGATGGTTGGAGATGTACTGGATGAAGTACACTGCTGCGGTTGCATACCGTTCGCTGGTCAATGTGTAAATTCCAGAACGACGAGGGTCCTCGAAGAATTCCAAAATAAAGCGACGGTAGTCTGGTGAGAAATGTGCCGAGTATGAGAATGAAAGCTTGTCCAGGCTGCGATGAGCTTTACGAAGTGAAAACAATTCACGTAACATATTTCGGGGGACATATTCAGCGATCTCCAACTTAAGAATGGAGACCAAGGAAGTCAGACAAGAATCAGCATACATGTTTTCCAGTATTCCCATAGCAAAGTGATCAAAACGCTGAAGTTGCTCATTGTAAAGATCAGCAGCACCGTCTATATTCTGAATCATGATTTATTCTCCTTGTAAGCAAAAGAAATGGAGGGAAATAGGACATACCCATTGACTTATGGTTGCAAATAAGTGAGGAATAAAACCAGGAGCTCCTTGCTCCACTGCATGGCAAGCAAGCGAAGACTCCACTATCTTTTCTTGAAGCTCCCGAGTAGGGGCAGCACTCTCAATGTGGAAACTGAGATTGAGGATGTTGTCAATCTCCTTAACCCGGGTCAAATCTTCATGTAGTGATGAGAAAGCATTCTCGCTAGCAGTGACAGAACCGACCTTTGAGGTAGAAAACAGCAAATTCGGCATGTCGCAATGGAGCATTTATCCAGAATTGCTTCGACCGAGATGCGTCGAAGAGAAAGTCCCCAAGAGACGCATGAAAAACACGCAGGACGGTGACGATCCCGGAACCGAAAGGGTCCTCACCCTCCTCGACGGAAACAAGCGATGTTAAATCACATAACAGTACCGGAATATCCCCTGTATCGAGCGACAACAATATTTCCATTTCGTATACTGCGAGGCGATATTTGGAGAGGAGCTCGAGGGCAAGGATCTGTACAGCGGCCTCTGGATTAACCACAGACATAAAAATATGCATGTAAAGAGCGTCAAGTTCGGCAAAGGGCAGCTCATGTTGGGCAGGACGGATTCCGAGGACAATTTCTAAGCGCAGAGGTGGACGATGACGAGTAGATTTAACAAATTTAACCACTGTCGAAGCGTAAATAAACTGGCCAGAAGATTTGTCGACCAGGGTCCATAAGGTGTCTTCAGATGGCCAAGCGGGTGGAATTTGGGCACGAAATGGATGGAAGTCCTTGATTTCGGAGAATTTGTCGCGGAGAAAACGTAGAATATCTTCGGATGGGAGGTAGTTATCATCAAGAGGATTTAGAGTGGATACTTGATTGAGGTACCCTAAATCGAAGGCACCTCTGATATCGGGTTCCGGGCGACTCGCGATGAGGAATATCAAGGGAAGGTGATGTTGCTGAAGAGATTTCGAAATGGCCGCCAGAATTTTGACTTGGCTATTCCTGTCCTCGCACTCGTCCAAGCCGTCTATAATAATAACACGCGCGGGGGTTGTGGTGTCGAAATAACCGAAACCATTACGTTCTTGCAGAGGCTCGACGATAAGGGAAAACATCTGCGACTCAAGCGAGCGGGCGAAGATCAACGGATCATGTTCAATGGTTCCAATTATATGATCCCTAATATCCGGGAAACATAAAGAAGCTTGGTAGGCGATGGTTGCGATAACTGAATGCCAGTGGTTTCGGGTTGAATCGAACCTGGAGAAGAAGTAGCTCGCGACCAGGATGCCTTCCTTAGCACAGAGTTCCGCGATGGATCGAGCGATGGCTGACTTTCCTGACCCCGCTGGGCCATAAAGCCACATAATCAATGCATTTCGTGTTTCCGGGTCGGCGCCATGAATCCAGTCCATTATCTTGTTGAGAATTGCGACTCGGGTATTTGGGTGGCATTTCGGAGGGTCGTGAACGTCATCGGAGTCATGGAATGCTGCAGGCGACGTAGCGTCAAGAAGGCGTTCGAATGGATCTGTAAAACAGGGATTGGTCTTTACGTGTCTGAATTTTAGGCGATTGCGAATACCTTTAGATCCTTTATTACTCTGGTGAAAGTTGCCCCCTGTGATCAAGATTTGTGAAGCGGATACTTGGCTGGGCATGAGTGAGAAAGGCCACGACAGATGATGGTAAGACTAGCGATGATGGAGAAATGGGTTCAAGATGTGATCGCGAGGCATCTGCTTTGCGGAATCGTGAGAGCAGACCACAGGGAAAGGGCAGAACTCTAAACTCCCCATTGGGCTGTAACATCATTCCATAGGGATTATGTTTAGAAGCAATACAGTAGACAAATATAACTAACTCAACAGTCAATGGGGCTCCATTCTGCGCAGACAAACCAATCGAGATAAATACAGGGAGTAAAGCAAACGGGAAGGGGCAGTGCAACACAGAGGAAATCCAGCTTGTGGTTATGGATGGCCGTTCTTGTTACTCTTTACCTTGTTGCTTCATTTTCGAAGATTTCGTGATTTCATCCGCCTTGTCGTCCTTCAATTCTTGACCAGAATCTTGATAACTTCTTGCTACCCAGTTTCGGACTTTTCCTACGTTATTCCATTGCGTGGCTTTCCTGAAAGAAAATAGCCAAGCGAGCTTGATACGAAGCGAAGAAATAGGTCCTCAATTTGAACCTTGAGAACAGCTGGTATTGTACATGTCAGAACCTAGCGACTGTTGACTGATATGTAACTAATATGTAAAGAACGTGAGCGGCCCTACGAGGGGAGAGAAGTCATATTATGTAGGCGAATCACAACGTGGGCTGCTCAAGCGCATTGATAGGATTGTATCAACCACGAAGTAACGAGAGAATGTTGGACGCCTTGTATATCGAGCATGTACTCTATAGGAGAAAACAAGCTTGGAAGACTGAAGAAAAATCTAGGGATAGAAAGCCAAAGATGAGAGCAAAAACGACAATAGAAAATGCTCATTAAACATGACTGAAATAGCAATAGGTGAACAAAACAATTAGAGCGAGTAGGTCCAAATTCCTTGGACCTCAATGTTGCCCACTACTGGAGCTTGGTAGATGGCCATATGCGGCATGGAAGGCGAAAAACCTGACAACCGACCAGAAATGGCGCATAAGTAGCATGTGTAAAGCAAAACATAACACGCCCTCACATGCTCTGGATCACTAACCATGCCTCATCGTTGAACCCGCACCGTACATACACATCGACCCAACAATGGGGCCATAATTTGTGTTTGCGAACAAGTTATTTTCTTGTACTTTATCGATAAGGGTCGTCAGCACCATAAATTTGTCCACTAGTCGTAAGCCAAGAGTTGGTATCTAGTTCTGGTGTTCTTATGCACTGGGATACAGACGCAGTTCTTCAGCACCGCATTCCTGGCGTATCTTTTGTTACTCGTGGAGCTAAGATATTATGGTGTCTTTGGACTAGTTTGTTAAACCCGGGGAAAGGTTGAATTTGGTTTCTCAGAACCAGATGCAGCAGACTAAATGTAAGGTAGCGGAAGGAAGTTTGTGTGGATATATACCTTAAATCACTAGAGTCACCATCGGTCAGCTTAGCGACCAAAGTAAATATAGTTTGTGTGAGGTAGATTGAAAAAAGCGGCACAAAATATGGTACGTAGTGGCCAGCTTGTGACTAAATTCAGCGTCTATATACCACGCCAAATTAGACTCCGAGAAGAGATCCTGTATAGACGAACTCCGGTAGAGCACAACCATTTTATTATAAACAGTATGGCTTGGTACGAATCCTTAATCTAAGGAGCGACTTGATATGGCCCCTCGTTACCAATTTAGACGAGACAAGAAGTTTATTTCAGTTTTTCCCGCCTAATTTGGATACTAACCGTGTTAATTTAGTTGGAAGACACAGATTCGGCAGCACTGGTTACATGGGAGCTATCCCTCTGAGTATCTGAGATTCCCTTATTTCGCCACCTATGACCAAATTTGCTGCCGATACAGTTTGCTTGCTCAGTTTTAGGGCTGTATATTCGACGTGCGGTCTTCGCCCTCTTGAATATTGTACCCTCAACCTGAGCCAGGTTGACTGGATCATATATATCACAGAATTTGGTAGGCATGTTCAGTTCAAAATGAATTCATACACTGCATACCAGATCTGCAAGAACAGTGCTAAATATTGTCGGACTCGACAGAATTTTTGGGTCTTGAATCTCACAATTACAAATCCCTCATTCCTGTCAATTTCCACCGCATTTTTCACAATTTTTTTAGATCCAATGCTTCTGCTCGGAACAACTGAATTGGTCAGGATTTAGTGTCACTCGACACGGTTTTCTTCATGACCGCATTGCTGGCCGAGAAGTTTGGTGTCTCTTTACTAAATCCAATATAACTGACTCAATCCGCCGCCTCCCAACCGCATCTTGTCTCCCACACGCACTCCCGTTTCCATCCATCCTCGCAGATGCTCGAACAATTCCAGTAATGCTGTAGATACTCACCACTTCTTATAAGACAGAAAATCCAGTACCTATAGACTAGATTTTCCCGTACTCACAATCTTGTTGCCTTCAGCCCACTTTTCAACGACTGTTAAAACTGTAAATACACGCCACTTTTGCCGACGTCTGTCAAATTTGGTGCCTATCCACTGGTTACAACCAGTTATACCCCACAATACATTGTCTCATATTCTGGATTCATTTTCCTTCGCCTCTATTTCGTTTAACTAGCATTATTTTGTAAATACCCGCCACTTTTCATTGACGCCATCAGATTTGGTGCCTTTACACCAGTCGTAGCTAGTCAGAAGTAAACTTGATCTGGTGCCTCTATACCAATTTACTTTCATATTATAAGCTAATTTTGGTCACCTAGACCCAGTTTTCCTCCCCCTCACGTCTGCACTCACTAAACCAAAGGTGAAATTTCGGAGTTTGCTCGTCTGAGCGCCTTTCTCGCGCATCAAACACGTGGGAAGGCATTATTCCCGCTTTCCCGCCTAATATGGTGACTAATGTTAGCCCAGTGGATGCTGAATGCTTTCCAAATCCACTTGGGTCAGAATAAAATAGGTTTATTCTGGTCTGTGTTACCAGTACACGCACTTCCCATGGGTATTTAATGCTGAAAATTAAATTTTCATCCGGGTAAAAAGTCATGATTCACTACCGACGGCGCGGCGTACAGTGGAATGCTGCACTGGGTGGCTTTATGAAGTTTGCTAATTATGCCTGTATCCATTGCCTTACCCCTAAGCACAAACCTGTCGGACAAGTTGGCGGTGACGGACTGAGGGTCTCGAGCATGACAAGGCATGCAATCAATGCATGGCCCGCGGCAGTTTGATGGGCGCCTATTGAGCCTGATGGAAGAAAGAAGTATACACGAACATATTTAATTTCAAATTAATAGTTTGGCCACGGTCACGTATATTCGTGGTGAAGTATCAATACACTGGATTCTGCTGACTGCCCCGGAATAGGGTTTTGCTCACCAGATTTAGACACTGAAAAAAAATAGAGTGAGAGATATCTATTCAAAGCTTTCTGTTTCAATCTTGTTGCCTCAACCTCTTTTATACCAAAATGGTGGCACTTTCTCATCCCTTGCCTTTGAGAATATATAGGGAAACAAATACAGCCTGCTGTTACACAATTTCAGCTTTAGGATGATCTCCTCCTACTAATTGTATGCGGCGCCACTCAACCGTCTGTCGAGAATATTTGTTGACTGTTTTCAATGATTATGAATATATATTTTTTGATCGCTCCCGTTGGCAATTGACTCACCTTTCTCTTCTCCTCCACCTCTTCCCAGATGGCTGATGAGCATCGTCGCATTGTTTTACCCACCGATTCTAACTCACCTCCTCGTTCAATAAACCTTCTACGTTACGAGGATGGCGTGATTATTAGCCCAACTAGACGAACTAAGACTGTGACCGCCCGTCCCCATGGCGCACCAGGACCGAAAAAACGCTTGAAATCGGATCACAGGAGTGTAGATACCGTCAATCTCCAGCCTAGATCAACAATGGCCGGCCAACCAGTGTCAAGCAATCTAACTGACGCCACAGACAGCTCAGGTAAATCTGCAGCACGAACAGATTATTTGTAGCTCCTTCTCACCCTCCTTACTAGATGGGACAGGACCGAGCAGAGTCCAGGAAATGCATTTGAACGATGGCAATGAAGACGTTATATCCCTAGAAGATCATTTCTTTGCCCGGGATCCAGGAAAAATAACGGAGTACCAGCACTTTGTCGAAGCTGTCTTTGCGGCAGAATGTGTTATTTCTCAATTGTCACACCAGATTTTCGTAGTCAACGGGTGGAATGTCTCAACACGAAGCATCACGGTAAACTTAAAGCTTTATCCATTGGAATTTAGTGAGACCTATCTTTTATTCAGGCTCATTGGTATCATCTCGACCTCATGACAGTTGGATCAAATAAAATTGCCGTATGCATGTGCCCAACCGGCCGAGCCAAAAATTGTTGTTTTCATACTCAATTCATGCTGGATTACGGGGAGGAAAGGTTTCCACTGCGAGAGAATGTGCCCGGTACGTCGTCAAAACTTACACCAAACAAGGGCTCATCGACAATTGCTAGCTCTCAACGATGGCGTGATTATTTTCTCCCGATATCAAACTGAGAATAATACGTACCGAAGTTTGTTATCTGTTCAAGCATCTATCAACCCAACCATTAAGAATAGGGCCGTCGTCGAGCATGTAGGTCTAAACGATGGCTCTGGATCCTGGAGATGCAACAAGGATCCTAACTTAGTAAACTGCCCACACGTAATCGATGCTCGACACGCGCTTCAGAAGTATATCCAATCAGACCTCAATGCAATCGATCCAGGAGCAAGTTCAGCGCGTATGCACTATATCAGTAAGTCGAGAGTTTTACATCAGACGACCTTTCTACCCCGAGTCTCAAATTTTATCCCGAAGGTCCAACGCCTCGACAAGCTAACAGTAATTCAACTGAATCGGTGTCATATCTTTCATTGCCCCCCCCATTGTGGGCTTGAATTCCATCAGATTCTCCAGCTCCGCCAATTTACCCGCTCTGCCAGGCGCCAGCAATAATACCACTTAACCCAAGCACTGCATCATGTTTCTGCAAACATGTTAGAATACAGCATGACCCATTTCGACCTACAGAAACCAGGCCTTGCATCATCTACGGATTAGGCGGCGCTTGGGCATCGACAATCGAAGTCCAGGCCTGTTCCGGGTGTAAGAGATATGTTGGACCTGATTGCCGTGAAATTGGGGTTTTTAACTGGAACAACCATATTTTAGTCACGCACCAGCTGTTAGAGGACTACCTCAACGCGTTCACGGCATCGGAAACACCTATTACGGCTTGGGTAAATGTCATGTCTCGACGTTACCAGTCGATTGGCTCAACCCCTTTCTTGAAACATACTCCGTTCGGTGCTGTCTGGTTTTCTTATGTTCGCCTTATCAACCTTCAAGGAGATATGAAATGCCCTGCATGTGGACCAAACCCTGACGTTCTTATATTCGATGGCGTCTCTCTATCATTCAACCAGAGAAACCTGCTTTCCTGCTTAGAGCCCCCAACCAAGATTCATTCCTCGCATTCACTGGTGAGGGACGATACAGTACGTCTCTGGGGACTTCAGATTATTTTAGATTCCACCACACGCAAGAATATTAGGCGAATTATCTCTGGGCCGTCCCTCAACTCAGCTGATGTTGCATCAGTGGATCAGGAAATATCGAACGAGTTTTCATCCCTTGAATTGGATGGAGATGAGTCTGTAGAGTCAGGTTCTTCTCAAGACAAAGAGATACTACAATGCAATAATTCTCGGAGAGAAGCCGCAAAAGAGCGAAAGCGCCAGGCGCTAATAGCGAGAGTTAAGCTCATTCCGGGAGTCGTGTCAAGTCTCACGGTTATTGATCCAGCACTCGGACATCTCTTCGACCGCTGGTTTGGACCTGGTGCAGTAGTGAATAAGGAGGTTGTGCCATCGGTTTACCGTTCTCTATTTATTCAGGTGAGCCTTACTTAGCTATTTTGGAATAACTACTCATTTGATGCAGATTAGCGCTGAGGAATCGGCTCTTCAGATGATGAACCGCCCCTGCCTTGAACGCCTCAAAGCGTTCATTTTTCTCCAACAAAGGAATCGCTTTCACACCTCATTCAGATACCGGCGCTTTATAAAGTTTTGATGTATGAAACCTCGAGATCGAATTCCAACGAAATTTCTCAAGAAACTTATGGTGTGTGCAAATGGCTCTATCTTCGTGCTGAGACAGTTCGCCGCATGCTTCTTGTCCATGAAACTGAACTCCCGGGTTCACCTTTACAAGAAGGAAATGACGAATGGCAGAAGGTGAGATCTCACCCAAACCATAGACATAGTCTTCAATTATATGCAGACAGGATGTTTTTATGAAAAACCGCAAATACGATACAGACCACAGTACCCCAAGTTACACGAAGATGGAACATCTGACCGCGGATCTGAAAAAAAGGGGGGATGTAGGAAATATTTCTTGAAGTATAGCCCTCGGAAGCTCACCGGAGGGATCATGGTCCCATGGTGCACACATAGCATTGCTTATGGGTTCCACTGCATCCCTGTATCTGAAGGCCGAAACGATGTTTTTTCAGCACTTTACACAAGGTGGGAGAAGGCCCCAAAAATCATTCTATATGATTTTGCTTGCGCTCTTCAGCCATACTGTATGCTGCGCGAACCTGCATTCTTTCAAGACACATTATTCGCCATTGATCAGTTCCATGCTCCGGACCACACAAAATGCTGTCCGTCGTCATTCCTGTCCACTTATGCCCAAACAGATTCACGATTAGCGCTCGTAAACTCTAGTGCTGGAGAGTGCGGAAATGGCGGCCTTGCGAGGATTAGAAAATCAGTCAGCTATATGAATCAAGAACACGCCATCATCTTCACGAGGGTATTTTTGTCGATTTGGAATAGGTTACGTATTAGCGATCTATCTAGTGTACTTGATTCTTCGAAATAAAGAAGATCAAATCCTAGCTAGGTAGTTGTAGTGCCTAGTGCCTTGTTCAACTTGCCAAAAGCCTAGCCAGTAAATGTTCACGCCCACTAGGGCGGTGGCAGCTGTGATGTGTCGAGAGCTGTATAAATAAAACAGGAAATGTGAACCCGCCTTGGCATGAGGCAGGTTATGGGCAAGGCGCTAAAATTGGCTTACCATAATCAAAAATGAAATTGGGCAAAAGCTGTGCAGCTCAACCGATTTGATCACCGAGACGTCGATATGGTTTGTCATCACAAGATTTGGATCTTGGGAAAACAGGTCGCCTAAACAAGATTTCGTTCCCTAAGATCGGTTTGAGGTTCAGCGCACCAAATTTTGAGTAGGCTGAGAAATTCAGTACCACCAAACAAAATCATACTGACCGACAACCAGTTTCAAACCTAACCTTAATACTTTTGTCGTCCCTAGGTTGGTCATCATGATCTCGCGCTGCCCTTGTTCCTTCACCACGTCCTCGCGCCTCCCTACCGGCCAGATTCCAACCTTCCATAATGCCAAAGGATACTTCTAGTTCTTGTAAAGGCAACATTCGGACTTCGCCTTCCAAAGCCAGGGGCCCTATGCACTGCAACAAGTGCAATGGTAGGCCAATGCGGAGTGAATGCATGCACACCGAAGCCGGTCGTGCGTTCATCAAGTTGCGTGCGGAGGTGGGGCTTTCCTTCCCCTCGTCAAAGTAAACTTGCTGATAAACTGTCTTTTATAGTGTGCTCCGGAACCCCAGAGGGCTGCAAGGTCATCCCCTGGGTGCACAATATGTGATGGACGACCCCTCCGCTCACAATGTCTTCACACCCATATGGGACAAATTTACCTTCAAGAGCAGCAGATCTTGAATGTAAGTCCTTAGATGTAATTCGTACGCTCAACTTATCTCTTTTTTAGGAGCTCCAGCCGGCATCAGAAACGAATAATTTCACTGCGTCTAGCGTTCCTGTCAATCTTTCTGGACACCCGCTCGTCATTCCGCTTGACGCCCCTACGAATCAGCTTCCTCCCTCTCTTCATGGTCCAAATCAACCAGGGCCACTTCGAGTCCCTTCAACACCTCCGTCAACACCTCGGATGCCTCCCTCCTCCCCGTCAGCCAAAGAAGCCGATTCTCAGGAAGACAGCGAAACGTCTCCAGCACTTCGACCCTCCCAACAACCGGATAGTCCTCCTCCCGCACTGCCGGCGTCGAAATCTAAACCCGATAACACTCGCGCCACGAAGGCTAACCCGAAGCATGGGTTTGTTCGTGGTATGAGGGGTGCTGATCGCCATGGTCCGTTCATCCACTAATTCTCCATTTTTTATTTATCACTACAAATTTCCCCTCTACAGACATTGTACGAAAACATGGTCGACCAGAAGCAATACCAGATGCAAAAACCGCAAGCAAGCGGTTCCTTGAGAACATGAACCGGTTAATTGAGAAAGTAAGTCCTTTAGTACAATGTTCTATCTCATTCTAATGTAACCAACCCAGTCTGACGACCTGGCGGCTTCAACTGGGTGCTGGTTGTTTATTGGCGCTCAGCATTGTGGCGGTGTTGGTGCCACAGTCCACTACACCTCACCTCGACTTCTACGCGACGCGGGCGAGCAAATGAATGGGATTGCTAACAATTTCCATGATTTGATGACTAATTTACTACAAGCCCGTCGCACAGATGCCCTAGAACTAACGAAGAAACTGAAGCAGGTGGAAATCGAGAAAGAAGAAGCAAACAAAAAGGTAGACGGGTTGAACAGCAAAGTAGATGGGTTGAGCAGCAAAGTAATTAGTCAAGAAAAGCTTCTTTGTGTTTATGCGAGCAGACTGGGCGTGGACGTGGGCAAACTCGAGGCGTTGGTGGAATGACTTCTCTCTTTCTTCCTGAATATTCCGCGTTGCTTTCGTCTCCCACCACCTGTAAATTACTGCCTAATTTTGGATGACATCCTCATTTCACGTCCGAGTGGCGACCGAGAAATTCTCCAATCACCTTGTAATAAATCCATAAATAGGTGATAACGAGTAGCACCTCCACATTTTCCGGTCATAGGAACTCTCCACCTTCTAGCCGACATTCAAGCGTTCAGGGTTTTCCCCATGACTCACCGTTCTTTGTTCCCTAGTTCGAGGAACCGAAATTTCGGAGTGTTAATCGTGAATCAAGCGCCCTGAGGCTGCATAGATATGGCATGTCACTTCACAGGTAGTCGTACCAGGCATACGGAGAGTGTCATCGTAACATTTGGTCACCTACCGGTAATGCCCAAATTTGGAACAACAATCAGACGTTTTGAAAGGGCGCTCGACCCAGAGTACTGGGTTCACACCGTTTGCCGATCCGATGGAATGAGAAGCCCTTTCAAGGGAGGAATATTGCTGACTGTCGGTGAAGAGTAGATGTATGTCAGGTATGTCAGGATTGTGTTGCTTCTGTCTCTTTCAATAGCTGTGCGGTCGGAGCTCGTTCCAATATCCTAGATATGGAACTACAAAGTCACTTGCACCATGCCAATTATCAGAAAAACATGGAGGAATTGTTGTTTCCCAAGAATGAGAGTGGTTTCACGCGCGGCTGATGCGCTTCGGATGTTGCCGAAAGGGGAAGTGTCCCTTGTCTAGGCCTTGCAACAACATTTTGGCAACGGTGCCTAAAGAGGCTGGGGGTGGCCGCCGCAGAAGGTCACTAGGGAATTACATGGTGATTCATACCCTGCGTCAATAGCTCGGTGGAATCTAATTTCTCTGTTTCGTTACGCGGTTCACGAGCGTTTTGCTATAGCACCTAGGCCACCACGTGGTAAGGGAATCGGGAGTCGAATTACAATTCTAATCATTCCGTCATCCCCTCGTCATGTCCAAGGGCACATTCCCAGCACTGTCTTTGATGATGAGCTCGACTACAACTATAGAATTTATCTGCTTTCAAGTGCGCTTCGGAAAAATTAGAATAGAATTAAAATTGCAATGGGTTCAAACAATTTTATTTACAAAGTATTTACTTCAATGCCCATTCATCCTGAACGTTAAGGCGGAAAGGTGTTGAGGACCACACACAGCCACAGAGATCCTGAGGGGATTATAATTATAGCCGTCTGTCATGGGTGACGGGTATATTTGCAGCTCAGCCGCATTGGGACATTCACTCTTTTTTGGACTATTGTACAACCAGCAGGCCGAAGCGCTGGGGGAGGCTCACTGATATGGTGGACCACATTGACGCACTCATTTTTCTCTAGAATAAGCTGGGTAGCATGTACTAACAATAACGGCTCACTTGTAATGTAACCAGTGACATTGATTTGTGCGTATTTACACTCATGGCACACTGACTTTGAGCCACGCGCGAACTAATTCTGTATTAGGGTTAAGCCATAATGTGGTGGTGGTACACCAGTTTATATGTAGTTGGGTAGCAAATGGGTAGCAAACAGGAAGCTCGTAGGTAGCAAACAGAAAGAAAAGAACTTTGTTATGGCGCGGTAAGCAACCTGAATGTAGTAGGATAGTACAGAATTTGAACGATGAGTAGCAAACATGTAGAGAACAGGTAGCAAACAGGTAGCAAACCTCCTGTAGAGGCTTGAATAAGACTATACTGTGTCTTTGCTGTTGACATGAGGTTCTGATTATTGAATACTCTTTCACTGGCTGATGACCTTGATTTTTAAGAGTTTTTGGCGCCTATTTAGACGCTGTAGCGAGCGGTCCAATTGTTGAGGTCTGAAGTTTGCATCCTGATCGCCAGTGTGATATTCGACGTTCTTTCTTATTTCTCAGATGACATGCCTCAAAATTAGTTGTCCATAACGCCCAGAAATGCCAATTAGGAGGAATGGGGCGGTCTGGGTGACACTGAAACAGCAATTCCGACATGCTAGTTCTGGAATATATAAGTGAGTGACCGAGATACAAACTGTTTCGGGTGCTTGCCTGAAGGAAGAAATATTCTACATGATTGTTTAAATAATGTTTCTTACAATGGGCAGTCTTCAAGAATGTACTCCCTTCGTCAAGCAGCAAGAAATGCGACGAAATAGCTGAGATGCCAGAATGGCTCGGAAATTACGCCCTTCCAATCCGCTTGTTCTGCAGTACTGAGAGTATTCATATAGGAAGAACTACTATTCTAACTAGCTTTTCCTCCAGTTTAACCTGGGTAAAATAAGAGTCTACACAGAAGTGGGAGGCCGGGAAATCGAAAGTACTAAAAGCTTCGGGAGTAAGTTGAACCGTAGATGTGTAATAAATTTATAACTCGAAAAGCGCCCGTTGAATTTGCTCTTCTTCTTCTCGATCCTTTTCTCCGATTACGGGGTCAGGCATTGGGGAATTAGCGTCAAATGACTGAAGAATAATTTCATGAAAGTTGCCTGCACGACCGATGCCATACAAACTACGGCGTATAATTGGGAGCCTGGTTTGAATTATCGTCAAGCCTTGGACGATTTCGATAACCTGCTCCTGTTGGTACGTCCAAAGGATCTTGACAGCAGTGTGGTTATTCGGGAGATAACCTTCAATATCTTGTAGGTTACGCAATAATTGTTTTCCTGCCAACTCGTGGACCCAAAGTCGCTCGACGAGTTTTAAGATGTGTTCGGGTCCACGGTCAATGGCTCGAGACAATAATATCTCGAAGGTATCCGCCCAAGACGCAATACCGCCCCAAGGGCTGGTCCACTTCTGTACCTTTTCCCTCAATTTGAGAAATTGTAGGTACTGCGGAAAGTCCGGCTGGATGGCTTCCAAGCCGTCTGGTAAGGTAATGAGATTATTTGACGGGCCTGTCACCTTTTTCTTCATAACCGTGAAGAGGTCACTAAAATCTGGATAGGCGGGGGACTTCCAATATTCCTCCATAACATTGGCAAGCGAGTCGTTGACTGGGTCTGTCTGCACGCCTATGTCTGCACTAGTTATCGGTGAGCCGTCGCTTTTCAATGAGCGCCAGTAGCTGACAACTCACTGTTCGAGGGTTCCTTGGTTTCGAGACTGAATGGTATCATTAATTTGAGCAGGCGTAGATCCCCTACAATAATATATAAGCTGAGTTCGAGACAGTAAGGCGAAAACCTCTTACATTTTGGTACGACGTCGGCGATTAATTTCCGCATTTTTGGCCTTTATGACTTCCTTGTTCCTATTTCCTGTGTATCAGTATTTAAAAGACAGACGATAAACTGTGCCATGGTTTACTTCTCATAATATTTTTTGAACTTGCTGGGGGACGGGATATTGGCTTGAGACATATTCGTAAATTGTGGGCAGAGGTTGATGCTGCTTGCGATTAAATTTGTTGTCATCATTTATAAGATATTTTAATGCGCGCTCGCATCCTAGTAACAATTGCAAGTCACATACAATGCAGTAGACTGACTTCGTAAAAAATTTCGGTAGTAGGCAATACGTAGTGCGTCATATTCTCGTGTATAGACAGACAAGGAAAGCGGTACAGAACAAGTAAAGCACGTTTAAGAGACAAGCCATTCAACCGGAAGTACATGTGTGCGTGAGTAGCTACTTAAAATCTTCACAAGAAAGTTCAACGGCGGTGCATTTCCAAACAACGCGTTCCACTTCACCAATGGAAATGGCCGATTCCAAGGCCGTGGACGCTGCACCATACGAAGAGTACCTCCTGGATCTAGCTTTGGGGACGCCGAGCATGTTAAGTGCAGCATTGACTCTATGGGGAATGTTAGAACGTGGCGAGAATTTAGAAGTTCATACTCACCCGCCGTTGAAAATCCCTGGGTTTCGGCCGACGAAGACGACTATGTAACTGGCACCATCCTTATCAATGTCTGAATGTTCGTGAATAATTGAAATGACAAAGGTAAGCTGTCGACAGCTTACCAGAGTGTCCCGGCATTTCGGAGGAGAAAGCCTTGACGATCGTGCGGTCGTTGACACAAGTAACTCCTGAAACCAAACCCAAGTCAAGAGCGGCATCAAAATATTCCCTAGCATCCGCTTCGTCCTTGAACTTGGCAACATGAGCGCTTGGAATATCCTTTATATTCTCCATAATCGTGTCGCTGACAGAATTGTTAGGTAAAGTTACAAGATCGTAAGTTGAGAAACCTACGATCCTAAGATAACCTTTGGGGTGCGGCCGATAACTATGGCATACCAGAGCGGAACGGGCTCTGGCTTCTCGAGGAGAGTAGACACTAGAAATTGGCGCTGGTAAAATCATTAATAGACGGCAAATATTGAAGTAAACATGCCAGCGGATTCAGACGCAAAGACGGTAGGCTTTGCAGCATCGGGGGGGCTCGCGAAGGACGCATCGGAAATTTGAGACATGGAGACAATATAAAGCAGGAGAAAACTAAAGGGGGGTAAGAAACAAGTGTGTGACAAACGACTGCTCTCCTGGCGTCCTGGGTATTTAAGTCAATTTCCCGTTTGACAAGAAAGGCAACTTATCAATCTAGATAGTGTTACACGCTCTGAGGGCCGGGACTTTCGGGAGGAGATATCCTGTCAACCATTATTTCGGGGCAGACGTAAAAACAACGACGCTTGTGATTGGAAAACCGTTCTTCTTTTACTTCAAACCAAATGTCCGACCTTGACGAGCGCATCAAACGGGCAGTCGCTACCTACTTTGAAACTGTCCAAAACATCGAGTCCTTGACCGTCGAAGATATTACCAAGCAAGTATTCCTTGCCCTTTCCGATCCAGAAGATATTGTGGATTTCAACGCCCGACGCACCTTCATTGAGTTGATCTTGTCGCCCAGTGATGGCGATATATCACTCTATTGCCGAATCAATTGTCTTTGTGGATGGATATGTGCCCCAGGAAATTGTTTCTACAAGAAGTCTGGTACGTTTTTCTCCCCGGTGTGTTGCATTTCATGCTCGCTAACGCGAAAATCTCAGAAATAAGTGGCGCAACCGGTACTCAATACTTTATTGTTTCCTAAGTTCTCTTGCCATCAACTAATGTTTAATTCTCAGTAACATCTACCATTTATACCGGAGAAATGCTCAAGCTTGCATATCACGACGACGTGAAGAAAATGAAGGCCAAAGTGGAAGATTTTAACGAAGCGACTGCGCCGATTCTCCAGAACATATTGGCCAGTGGAGAATACTCTGATAGCGAGGTCATCGACGGGGTATTCAAATTAAGGAAGCTTTGGAACGTTCCTATGAAGGACAAGGTGGAGTTGGACGATCACGGCCGAATTTCAAATTTTACCTATCTCTGGCTGAAGCGTTCTGCCAGCGACTGTGCAATCCTGGACATCTTAACCGAATAATGATCATCAGCAGTCGTGTACCTAGTTTGTTTACATTGGCTGAACAAGCGGTTACTTTCCCTTGTAGAATAATTGTGAATCATTGTTTCGCCGATACCAGAGCCAAATCAGGAAGGACCGGAACGACTCATTCCGCAGGAAAGTCCTATTCCGAAAATGGCAAATGCAAACAAATCTATGTAATCTGCAGGAATTGTAGATACCTGAAACGCCACAGGACTGCGCTTGGGAATCCATTTGCCTGGAAATCCCCTTTTGGTTGTCAATTGTTTTTTTGTTTCTCTTCTCTCCCTTCCTTATATATCCTTTGGCAGCCGTGAAATGCAGCATAAAAAGTTGTCGTGCACCAGAAGATTCAGAACAAGTCTGCTAAGTACAGTGAACAGAATAACTACTACGCTAGGTTCACGCTCTCCGAGTGCACCGTGGTTTTCTCTGGCGATGAAGCGGGGGAAATACAATTCAATTCAATGATACGGATTTAGATACGCCCCACGGCGGATCGAAAGATTGGAATCAATTTGGTGCCCCTGCGGCAAGATAGGCGGTCGGAGTTATGCACGGCGTGACATGCAGACTCCTGGATCATTTGGGGGTCAAAGTCCACCCACCTTGGACGACCAAACTTAGTCTTACTTCCCACATCCCAGAGCAAAATCCAGTACCAAGAATTCAAGAACTTCGACCATACTATCGGTATTTTGTGTATTGCCACTATTATTTACGGCGACTTACCGACAGAATTAGCGCTTCATGAATTTAGACGAGCAAATCGAAGCTGCCCGCGCCGCCTACGCCAAAGTTAAATACAAGAAACGAAACGCGGACGGCGAGTTTCCAGGTATGGAGTCGTCTAAGATCATTAAATTCAATTCTAACCATTAAGAGTATAGCCGACAAATTGAGTGCTCAGAAGTGTCTAGACGACCTCCTGAAATTACAGCGCAATTCCCGCTCCCCGACTATAGAGCAGGAAGCAGCCAATGTGTATGTTTGCCCTCATAGCGTCCAATCTATACCTACCTCATAACTTTCCAGAGAATTTCCGAAGGACAACGTTCACTTGAACACGAACGCCGACAAACATGCCACTGAAGTTCCCAATGGCGGCCTGAAGAATACCTCTGAAGAGATGGACGGCATTTCTACCTTGTAAGTTGAACTTGCGCTATGTTATTATAAACGACCTAGTGAATTTAATTAATTTAGCGCCGGAAAAGAAACCGTCCCGCAAATCAATTTGGCAGACCAAAATGCTATCCCTCCCGAGCGGTATATCATTTCCCCTCTTGAATGCCCATACCATAGCCTGACAACTTTTTATCAGCTTCAAGGAATGGGTAAGGCTTGAAAATCCCCATAACGAAGCTCCCGAGAAGTAAGCCGCGTTGATTTCCGTTCCTTTAGCAGTTCAGAATAATAAATGCAATTGTCTTTAGGGCGGGTAACGAAATGGAGGTCGACGTTGACATTGTGAGCGGCCAGGCCAGGCTCAATATGTAAGTTAGCTATTTATGCCAAAGTCTACCATTACTCATATGCATTATTTAACTTAGACTCAATCAGGATGTATATGCCATCGAGAAATTGGAGAAGGCTCGGTGAAGGGACGGCCCTTCGGCCAGCCCTGAATTTTCGGTTTTTACCTGTTCCTCACACCAATATTGGACTTAGAATAACGATTTATCTTGTGCGGTTCATTGCCTAAGTCTCGGGCAATCAGTATAAACCAGCCAAGACTAGAGGAAACTATTGTACGCGACGAAGTCCAAGTTAAACTATGTGCTTCTAATTACGGGTACGCGTCCGTATACGAAGCGCGGTAATAAGGCAAGGACTGTGAACGCGGGCCCACCTGTGCGCCTAACTGACAGGCACAGGTCTCTAGCGTCTAAACGAATAGGGACAGATATCCGAAGAATAGGACCCACAACTATGGTGCCGACGCGGCACCACCTGACAAATCAAGTAACAAGCTTGCGAACCCGGAACACAAGGGACGGGAACTGCCGAGTCTCGACCGTGATGGCTTCTCGAGTCTCGATCTTACTGTAAAAGGAAGGATTGTCGAGTCGAGTCCCACGGACATCTCGGGCGAACAATAACGGACGCGAATAACAGTGCGCACCCGAAGACTGAGATAAGATAAGATTACCGTGCGGGCCCGTCCATTGAAACATATGGGCGCGTCTTCCGCAACACACAGATAGAGTCTAGACCCGGCACATCGGGACGCGTTTTGCGGTCTTGTCTCAGCAAGAACCTCTGAACACCCTTACCAAAGGAGTAATAACGACGCGTACCCGTGCCAACCAGAAAGATAGCTTATGCAAGAAACAGAAAGCTTAGTAAACAAGAAACTTGGCATCCGGTTCAGCTGTTTGTAAAAGGCCGAGTCCTTCATTGTATCACATGTAAAATAATATTCTCAGTAGTATAAAAGCTGTACGCGTACGTAGAAAAAGACAAGCAATTTACCACCCACGAGATTATATCTTGAACGTTCACCAGAACCTCTTCGAGACTTCTAAGTGTTAACTTGACTTCGCGGAATTTTGAATAAACAGATTTATTGGTCTTAGACGAAATTTCACCTTTTGTGATCAGAGTGAACGTACTTGATTTTGAAAGACTTAAGGACTTGAACAACGATCTCTTACACCTGTCATCTATTTGACTTGAAGAGGCTTCAGTGGCCATCCGATTAGCCGCGGTAACCCGTACTTTGGTAGTGCGTCGCGTGTCTAAGACCTGGACTGTGGTAGAGGCAACTCAGATAGTTGTAGACTACACCGGACATTGCAGAGTTTCTTCCCGTCGAGTAGGGTTTTGGTAACCCCAAGAGAGTCATACGCGTCCCAGAGTGGCGTTATCCCGTTTTCAAGAGTCTAAAGTAATTAAGTCCCGTACGCGTCTTAGTGACGTATCCCGCGATCCCAAGAGGCAGAGTCTTTGATTTTGTTATCTATTTTCTATTTCCCCAACAACAACCCATTAGTGTTCACCCTCGGGTCGACGCGTCCATTCTACGTGAACGCGTACTTTTCCCTGTACCAGACGGATTCTTCGGATTAGTCTTGTTATTATAAAAATACCTGTCCCTCCCAAAAAGAACTGATCAATTAACTTGATTATTTGATTGGGTGCTTAACGCTCGTCAAGTGTTAGGATTGATTTACTGTGTTGACTGATAGTGTGTGTGTGTGATAGGAGATTAGATTTTATTAAAAGTCTACCTATTCAGTCATCTACGTGTTTCACAACTACCCCACAGCAAGCATCTCATCGGCATCATTCTGAGGGGTACGTTACTCTAGAAGCCTTCTTATATTATCCGGATTTTAAAGCTGATTTATTTAATGGTAGGATCGATATGGAAATGGAGACCACTAAACATGGCCAAGTTATACACGGAGACCTAAATGGGTGAGTCGACGGTCTTTTAACGTTGGCGATTGTGTGGACACTTATCCTGTGCATGATCTTATCTAGCGCGGCAATGGATGTTGATGTCGACAACATACCTAAAGAAATAAATATGAATGACGAAGGGTAAGTCTTACCTCTTAGGTCCCACCTTTCCAATTCACCCTGACGCCTTCTTGAACTTATTAGGGCTACGACAGACGTTGAGAAGGTCCCCTCCAATGGGTGAGTCATTGCTATCCTATATTCTATGTTTCCGTGGAAAGGCTAACAGTTTTTATCAATGCGATTAGGTTGGTGAATGAAAAGGATGCGCACGCCGACATAAACGTAGTTGGGGCACCGTAAGTTCTTTATCCAGAAGTTTCGCTTTTAAAAATTCTAACCTCAGCTATTAACTTCAGAGTTGAGATAGAAATTGATGTCCAGGCAGATCCGGACTCTTCCCAAGGAAGCGCGTCATCGTGAGTAATAGCTATACCTGCTGCTTTGGCATCTGCTCAACCGTATCCGCTGTCTTAGAGACCATCCGGCCGCAGAAGGAAAGGAGGTGGTGGAACGCGATATGTAAGTGCTTTATCCTATTCATTTAAATGTCGGCTCATTTATAGACCCAGCGAGATGAAACCAATTAAGTCTGGACCAGACAGCACCGGGGAAAGTGGCAACGGTCTTTGCATGACAGATTTGCCTGATGACTGGGACGAATTATTGAGGTGTGTTCTCTTATAACATTTTCACGGAGGATGTCAAACTCATGCCTTACATTATAGCTTCAGCCCTCAAATTGCATTTACCATGCCGACCACTCCTGAGGCGTTTCTGGCTTATGAGTTCTCCTATGTGCCTGTGGATTAGGACGACCCTTCCATCCCGACGGCTCCCAGATTTGAAAATGAGCCTCGACACAACGGGGATGCAAGGACCCATCTGTACACTAAGAAATACGACCTCGCCGACGCCGAAAGGCAAAGAGACGACCTTCTTTCCGTTTACCAAGCAGCTGATAAGCTCTTCGAGGAGGGAATTCTCCGAGGGAAGGCTGGTGCTAAGACGGTGGAGAACCTGAAGGCGTCGTTGCTGAACATGAACGACCTCGTTGCGCAGAAGAGAATCGCGGCACAAGATTCCCAAAAAGACTACAATCGCCACTTTACCCTCTACTCGAGCATTCAACGCGAGAATCTCCTGCGGAAGGAAGTTTCGGAAATGCTCAAGGCGTTGGAGACCATCGATGCCACCGAGTTTGGGGACTTCCGCGCCAAGCTCTTGGTCAAGAAGCGAGACCTTCAAGTATTATCCGAGAGGAACGAGGAAGAAAAAGCCAACACTGAAGGGAATAAAGTGCATGCTGCAAAGAAAGCGAAAGACGAGGACGAGGACGATCCTGCAGAGAATCGCGCCCGATATTACAGGCTCGATGAAAATCGTCGCGAACTCCTGTCAGGTAAAGTCTATCCTTTCTTGCAGCTTTCGTGCATCTTACACATTACCACTCTGCAGAACGCGGCAGAGCTCTCATTTCGAACTTCTGCAAAGCAAGTACACCTCTTGCTCGGTCCAGAGCGCTTGAGAAGATCGGGGTGGGGATTAGGAAGGCGTCTCGCGACGTTCAAGAATTTCTCCCAGAGAGCGCATACAAGAGCGTGGAAGTGGCAAAGATTGTCCATTACACGAGCTCTAAGAACTACCTTTGTCGCTACCACCAGCACAACCGTGGCCACGCCCAACACGACCGCGTTGGTGAGCTCACCAGGGTGGCTTATAGGAAGGCCTTGTCATCGAAGGCTGGCGGCGTGGTAGTTCCAAAATCGGGTCATATGAACTGCGGCTGCGCGGTTGACGATGTGCTGGTTGAATTTTTTATTTGGAAGACCTTCCAAGCGTTCTCGACGAATCCAAAGCTAGCCGGCCACAAACACTATATGAGTGACAATGACATTGTCCCCGCGAAAACCCGACGGTTCTGGGTTCAGCATTGGATGGACGTTACTTGCCTGACGGTCAATGACATCTACGGTGATGATAGCGACTCCGGCGGCTGGATTCCACGACTCGCGGCGATATCGATTGTTAGGCAGATTGAAAGGTTGAATGTGTTGGGATTCAAGCTACAGCTCAGCTCGTCAGCCAGCGAAGGGGAGAGAGACTTTGGCGAGTTTATCGGCGGGGATGGTGACATGTAGTCGACAGTCTGTAGTGTAGTGGATGGAGAGGTAGGCCAGAACATGGAGGACGACAGTGCAGTGTTGTGTTTTTTTGTGTTACCATATACGTAGGATTTGTAATTCTGCCAAAATTGAATCATGTGGCTGGAGCACTTGTTTCGGTGGTAAAATGTGGTCATATTGAGTCTAAATTAGCGACGCTACAAGCGTTATAAGATGTGAGTCCACTCCAGATTTACTTTACATATTCCCCAGTTTCTCAAATGGCTCCCACAGCCAAAGAGGAAGCCGACTTCATGGCACGTCTATTGCAAAAGCTTGACGAGCCCCCCTCCAAAACTTCAGCTTCGCCAACCTACTCTCTAATGTTGGCTTCATTGTGTCCATATGAATTTGACTACACTCAATATCTTCGTCGAAAATCCTTTGCTACAGAAAAACCTTTATCCCTGGAAGAGCTCGCTGCCCTTGCTTCCTCACCAAAGTGGACGCCCTTATACATGGACGGATACTTCGACCCCGACCAGCTCAAATATATCCGATACCTTCATGATCCAGCCGCGCGTCCAGACGAGTATGCAGGCAATATGTGTATTGAAGAAATTGCCCTGTTCCGAGGCAAATCCTCAAGCCAACGTCAAAGCCACTACGAAGACCGCGTGGCCGACATAGAGAAAGCCTACGCTATGCGGAAGCGTATGGCAAAGTGCAAAACACCAGATATAATCCCTTGTTATTTCTACCTGGATCACTGGGTATGCATTCCAATGCCACGTCGCTATTAAAACTAAAACTAACCCCTCTTGATTCTCAAGAAGGGACCACACCTCCCAATCAGAGTTGATTTCCGGATATTCGATAGGGAATTCTTCTATACCGATTGTCCGGAATTGACTATAGTCTTGAACCCGAACTTGGTCAAAATCCAGTTCTGGCATGAAGATGGTACATTTCGACTTCTCGACCCACTCGTACCACTCGACTGTCAATACCGCCGACGACTCTTAATTTTTAGACAAGGGGACCAACCAGCCGATTACTTGCAAAATTGCATTGGATTCAGAGAACTAACCTACGAGCTTTACTGGAGTAGTGGAGAGACGTCAAGGCCAATAAGGAAGGGACTGGCCCCACCGGCTTTAAGTGGTGAGTTGGGAATTGACGATGGATGGGAATTGTTCACCCGGCCCAAAGCCTTCGATGATGTCGAATTGGCAAGAACAATTGAGGGAGAATGGGAGACAGAGTACGACAACAACGAGATATGTCAGTGGAGGGAGGAGGTGCCGAAACGGTTGCTCTAGGACGGTGCCAATGTGTTAAGAAACACTTGTAGGTCTGTATTTTGCGGGATTGAACTAAATATAATATATATGTACTGCGTACAGAATTCATATCAACTGAAGTATCAGTGTGAGTGAACTGGAAATAATTGTTCAAGAGGAATAAGTTGGTAGTGACAGAATTCCTGCGATTGCTAACTTAGTTTCCCAACACCATATTGGATTTGTCAAATGAATCGGTCGGCAGTGACGTGATTCGGGCAGTTTCCAATCCAGTTTGGCAACACCATGTTGGAGCTGTCAAATATGGTTTTGGGCGGCAAAATTCCTTTCACGTGGGTAAATCCTAAATCCTAATACCTAATTAGGAGACTTCGTCTATTACGGTGTACGAGTACCCGATTGGTGGTTTGATGATTGATTTGGTATGATCAAACCAGACCCCAGAAACACTGATTCACGTTATCATTGTAAATCACAGTAAATTTTCTACCTAATATTTCAAACATGTGTAATTCTGGTAGTCAACGAGGGCGCTAGCGATATCATCCCCAATGGATCACAATATACACCCGAACCGTGTCAGAAAATTGCTGCAGTTGGGGCGGAATGAAATAAACAATGAAAACTCGTCCGCTCATAGGGAAATATTTATCTGACGTTCATTAAGCCAGTTGCATATCCCTTGGTGTCACGTCCACTTGACCGTCGACGCGACGAGATTTAAAGCTCCGAAGGTTATGCCGAGAATTGCACGTTCTGACTAATCCCGTTTAATCGAACAAGATTCAGGACGAGTGAACCATATCCTGTCTGAATAAACAAGTTTCTCAAACGCTCTCCCACAAAAGGGTAGACCGTCAATTTAGATAAATGTAACGATATTGGGCTGAATGATTGAATGGCGGGGGGGAAATCAAATTGAGCTCTATGTGATTCTAGCTTTGATGCACTCAATTTGGAACAATTGGGAGAAAGTGGTAAGTGCGTACAAGATTAGTCATATTAAATTGGGCGTTGGAGGTTGATCTAGGTGGGCCAGACCAACTGAAATGACATTCTAAGCAATAAAAGGAGTGAAGAAGCACAGGATCAGGCCAGTCTGACTGATTCCAGTATCGAGGATCATAATTTCTCAAACAGTCTTCCAAAAATTGTCTAGGTAGCGCAAATAGGGGAGCGGTAGATAAATTATATGTGGTGGGAGGCACGGGTTTAAGTCAGACAATCAATTTCAGTGTGGAGGTACAACATTAGGCGTATGTGGGTGAGATATATGGCAGAGGGGCACTGGATTGAGTTAGAGGTACACATATCATATTTGGGTTACTTAGACAAAAAAGTGTCGGGTATTTACAAGATTGATTGAGCAGTAATTCTCGGTGAAGAACAACGGAGTGAGATTTTGAGAATATGTGGGGTGGCACCAAATCACGTCCCATTAGCTGATTCCATCTTATGGCACCTAAATTTAACTTACCCTGAAGTGTAGACACTACCAGAAAATGTCATATGGATGTCTTGAACCTTGGTTTGATTAATAATTCCAGTGCGGGCACACCGGATTTAGCATGCGTGATAGATGAGATTCGATCCTTTCCAACAGGATCCAAAGCTAGAAATTCGCGTGGTGGGAGTGGTTTCGGTTGGGTCAGACGATTTAAATTGCATGTTTTTGGTTTTCACGCACAATAGTATGTATCTTTGAGGAATTTCGAGAGCCAAGATACCAGATCCCGTCAGTTCAATCAATGATGCGGAAAGCCACCGGATTGTGTAAGTCCCAACACGTGCTTGTCAAATTTAGCGCGCAGCCACTGAACGAGTTTGGTAAAAACCGAAATTTCTCCCTCCATTTTAGTAAGGAGTAACAAAATTCGGGACTTGTCAGATTTAGCGCCCACTGAACGAGTTTGGGTAATGGTAAAAGCCGGAATTGCCCCTCCATTCTGGTAAGGGGTAACAAAATTTGGGACTTCTCAGATTTAGTGCCCAGCGGCTGAACGAGTTTGGGTAATGGTAAAAGCCGGAATTGCCCCTTCATTCTGGTAAGGGGTAACAAAATTTGAGACTTGTTCTATTTAGCGCGCCAAGATTCGGAACAGGCTCTATCAAACTCAAATGTAAACCAAATCACTTTGATTACCCCTACGACTAGTGACTTACAAAATTCAAGAAAGGGGTCAACTACAGTGTCTCTAATCTGCATTTTGCATCAATCCTGGCCTTAAAACGGGGCCTGCATTCTGAAAGTGACTATAGAAGATAGATTTCTTGTTGGCTACAACAGGACAATCCAGTGAATTTCCATGAAGGGTGCGGTTTAAAGCTGGGCGTCCCGTGCGATGTTTGCCGGAAGTAAAGGTGCGTTTCGCTTTCGATTAGCACCCCTACCTGCCCCAGAAATGGTGGCCGATCCTCGAATTCATACCCGTAATATATCAGCCAGGCACGGATTGGGTTCTCAAAACGACCTGTATTCCTCTCCTCAGACTAAAAAACTCGTGTTCAAAGAAGTATTTCTGGGTTCCGGCATAGTCGACGCTGCAAGACGTTTCGCGGCATGGGTTGCCAGGATTTGACGGGCGGTAATGGTCGGAAGGTGAAAAGAACATCCAAGTTGGCCTGTTAGTAACGACTGGGATACTCTGGAGTCTGCGGACTGCAATCCAGCGCGACAATGAGAGCGTAGTAAACATACGCAGCAGAACAGTCGCGAGTTTCATGCCAACTCTCCAGCCCACTGCTGTCCATCGATGGCATAAACCGAATTCGTGCTGCACCATTCATGTCGTCTTTTGGGTAACGGAAACCCGGAAGGAGGGGGTGCGTTACGACTTGAGGTGCCGGAAAGAACAAAAAGTAGGCACCTCCAGCCATATACGAATATGATTTGCCGTGTTGTCTCCGTGCTTGGACAGGGGGAAATGATGTCAAGGTTGGTGACGAGGTGAATGTATATATTATCAATGATCCGGACTTCCTAAGGTATCGAATGGAGCGTCCGCCGTCTGGCGAGGTCGTTTAACGTTCAAAACTCGGACGGCCAGTGGTCGACGGAGGGCACACGTTATAAGCAAAACGTTGGTGGCAGTCGTACGAAGCTGTAAAAACTGTCGCACATTCAGTTCAAACTCTAGATGAGGGGAGAAAGACAGAATGTCAACTGACCCAGTTGCCTGCTTCGAGCTCGAAGATATTCGAGACTCTCGATGAATCACCACGTCTTGAGTTAATGCCCTAGGCCTAGTTCTAAGCCAAAAGCGGCTGTATCCAGAGTGGCTAGTGCAAGCTATGCGGTAAGAGCACAGCAGTAGAGCGCTTTAGTCGTCAATAAGCACGCTCCTTTCCTGCTGCCTGAAGTCGAAGCGCATTTCCATGGTGGATGAACGGTTGCGCGGGGCTGCAATATGAAACGGAAACTTCAAGGCGTGGAACACTCCAAAGGGGTTGTGAGTCTGAGATATCGGCGCCCAGTTGGTTGATGTGCAAGGAACGCGAACGGCCCAACGAGCGGGGAGAAGTCGTGTTATGTGCACTAATAAGGTGCATTGATGGGGTTGTGTCGACCACGAAGTAGCGAGCGAATGGCGAAGAGCTTGTAGACCTGAATACCAAATATCTAGGAGAAAACAGGCCTGGAAGATTGAAAGATTGAAGACAACCTAGACTAGATATGAGCGCAAGAGACGGACAAAAAAATAATGCGCACTAAACACGGAGAGCGACGAGCATCAATCAGAACAAGGAGCCAAGACGACGTCCCAATTTTATATCCTTGCTGTCGTGAGAATCCCTCGAACGTGCTCTTGAATCTCAATATCAACCACTGAATCGTTCTTATGAACGAAGGGTCAGATACTGAGACCAGCCTAAGCTCGAGTAGGACGACATCCAACGAGGAGGAAAACAAAGTTTCCCCATCTGACCATCCGTGGTGTTGTTACCGAGGCCAAATAGTGGTGACATTGGTGACGAAAGGAACCTGTATCCTCAACGATGCCAATTTCTTAAACTATCCGTCGCCCCGATGAGAATGAATCCGCCTTTGATGTGCGATGATACACCCATATGCCGTCGGTATTCCTGCAGAAGAGAAGAAACAAGCTCACGACTGGAGTGTCGGCTATTTGGCTGGGCGGGACGGGTTGAGGTTCGAAGGATGGGCAGTGATCAACGAACAGCACACATCGGAAAGGGTTTGCGGCAAGTGTATGGAGCTATAGAAAGCGAGTATGTTTTCAGTTTCAACTCTAGAGAAGGAAGATGAGACATCAAATTACCTGGTTTCTGGCTTCGAGTTTGAATATCTTTCGTCATGTAGCGAGTCCTGAAGGCCTGAAGGCCTGGAGATTCACAAAGCGGAGACTTGGGATTCTACGCATCGTTGTAACGCCAGAGCAACTGGACCCAGCCAGGCGGAAGAGCTATGCGACAAGAGCACATCATTAGGACGCCTTGGTCTTAAAGAATTACACTCCTCACCTGTCGGTAGGGCAACGGAATACCTGCTACATCAGAACATGTGAGATGTTGTATCTTCAAGGCGTCGAACAATCCCAGAGGATGATAATAAGCAGGGATATGCGCCCAATTTGCATCTTGAGCGTTTCTTGTATGGAAGAAAAGAACAGACTTTGAGGTTGGGAGGGCGAGTCCAGGAGAATTTGAACAGAAACTTCACGTGACAATTACTTGCAATTGCCGAAGCGCCTCTTTAAATTGACGCCTTCCTATTTGCTGGATCAATGATCATCGATCGATTTCGTGTCTCTGATAATCTTCCCGCAAACAATAGCTCTCCAGGCTCCTTCTCGATTCTTTATCTGCGCTGGAGTACTGCCACTGTATTGGCAGCTTCGACTCCTGCTTCTTCGGTCATACATACTGCAGCCTCTCAGGCCTCAGGAAACATTCTTCCTTACTTGGTTTTCGTCTGCACCTGTCTATCCAAAAGACCGTATACGCAGGATCAAGAGACAGAGCGATCTAGCACAATCTAAAGAAACACAAATCGCCTACCATGATCCTGAATTGTCACGATTGCCCAGTTTCCATCACTCGCACCTGTTTCAAAGACTATTCTCGGAGGTTACTCTGGCCTGGGTGTAGCGAACAAACGTCCATGCGGTCCTTCACATTCTCCAAGTTGACGCCCAGGGCACAAGCAGGAGTGTCTGCCTATATCTTTGCCGAGACACCAGGGGGGTATTGCTTCTTTGCGGGACACTGGCGCCTCGGCATGTACCAATAAATCAGATCTCCTGCTTGTGTGTGGGTACAATATTGGGACTTTTACCGGTGTTTTGTGAGCAAGAACGGCTTTATTGACATTTTCCATAGAGTTTGATTCTCCCTGGCAAATATTCAACGCACCGCTGGACGATGAATTCCGAAAGTTAAATACAACCAATGATGCTGCTACTGATCTACCAAGTGCCGGCTCCTCATCGCAACTTACTTCACTCAAGGACCGCTCAAGCGAATAGCAGGTATTGGTGAGACGTAGACCTATAATAGCAAGAAATATGTATATCCTCTGTTTCATAACGCCCCGTCATCACTAACTTTTTCCACACCGTCAGATTATTTGTAAACTGCTCTCCGTAACTTTAACGGCTCCCACCAAGGCAAGAAGTGCATCCCGGAATAGCATTCGTTACTCTAGACCACGGGTATCAGCATGAACATGCTCAATAGGTGAGTATTACTCTGTATGATCGACTACCTTCCTCTTTCTCCACTTCTTAAATTCCATAGAATGCCGTGAATACTTGTTTGATATTTTCCCCTTGTAGGTATGTGGTTTACAAATAATATCGAGGAGAGTGGTTCGTTTATTGGAAACAGGAAGGAATTCCGGAACGAGATAGAGGGGCAGGATGGTGATATTAAAGAAATGGTGCGAGAGTGGGGTACGAGGAGTGTGAAAACTCGTAAGACTGGCTGTGTGGATTGATAGTTCTGAACCGCGAACGGATATAGAGCCGCCAATGACGGCGTTGTCTGTCATTCACGAAAAATAGTCGAGAGCCTAAAGGACGACGTCGATATGCGAGTATTCGGAATAAGGTAAACAAATTTAAACCTACTACTTCACCGGTTTAAGATCCCTTTTGTTCCGCCCTAGCCAGGTATCGCGCAATTTCTTGCTTGACGGCTTTTTTCCTATTAGGGCGCTTTCGCGATAACGGGCCAAATGTATGTTGAGACGCCAAGATAGTCAGCTCTTCAGAGATCGCTGATTGTGGTAGGACATGTACAAGGCATCTCAGCGCCAGGCCAAAGGTGCGGTCCGATGTGAACATGTTGCCTGAATACCACCTCGAACTCAACCGTGACCCCCTCCGATTTTTGGGCGACCTGAACTGCCACTGACCTATCTGTGCTGCTTCCGATGAATGTGATTTTTGCACTATTTTGCGCCAGAGCCAAGGTGTGTTTCTTTGCTGTATATATTTTCGTTTAAGCATAAAGAAAGATGGTGTTATTTGTTCCAGATGATTGGAGATGTACTTGATAAAGTACACTGCTGCGGTTGCATACCGTTCGCCGGTCAATGCGTAAATCCCAGATCGACGAGGGTCCTCGAAGAATTCCAAAATAAAGCGATGATAGTCCGGTGAGAAATGTACCGAGAATGAGAATGAAAGCTTGTCCAGGGTTTTCTGAGCTTTACTAAGTGAGAAAATTTCAGGTAACATAGTGAGGACAGATTCAGTGACCTCCAATGTAACAAAGGAGACCAAAGCGGTCAGACACGAATCAGCATACATGTTTTCCAGTATTCCCTTAGCAATCCGATCAAAACGCTGAAGTTGCTCATTGTAAAGATCAGCCAACCCGTCTATATTCTAAATCGTGATTTATTCTCCTTGTCCCGAAAAGAAAAGGAGGGAAAAAAGACGTACCCATTGACTTATGGTTGCAAGTAAGCGAGGAATCAAATCAGGAGCTCCTTGCTCCACCGGATAGGAAGCAAGCGTAGACTCCACTATCTTCTCTTGAAGCTCCGAGTAGGCGCAGCACCGTCAATGTGGGAACTCAAATTGTAGAGTCCGCGAATGGTCTTAACTCGGGTCAAATCTTCAGGTAGTAATGAGATAGTATTCTTGTTTTCAGTGACAAAACCGACCTTTCAGGCCAAGAACAGCAAATTCAGCATGTCGCAATGGAGCATTAATCCAGAATTGTTTTGATCGAGATCGGTCAAAGAGAAAGTCGCCGAGAGACGCATGAAAAACACGCAGGATCCTCCGTAGTCCATTAATGCTCTCATCCTCCTCGACGGAAACAAGCGATGTTAAATCACATAACAGCACCGGGATATCCCCTGCATCGAGCGACAACAATGTTTCCATTTTGCTTACTGGGTATGGAACTTCGGACAGGAGCTGGAGTGCGAGAATCTGCCCAGCGGCCTCTGGATTAATCACAGACATAAAAATGTGCATGTAGAGAGCATCAAGTTCGGCAAAAGGCATCTCATGCTGGGTAGGACGGATGCCGAGGATGATTTCTAATCGCTGAGGTGGCCGATGTCGAGTAGATTTAACAAATTTAACCACTGTCGAAGCGTAAATAAACTGGCCAGAAGATTTGTCGACCAAGGTCCGTAAGGCGTCTTCAGACGGCCAGGTGGGTGGAATCTGAGCGCGGAACGGATGGGAATTCTTGATTTCGGAGAATTTGTCATGGAGAAAACGACGAATGTCCTCGGATGGGAGGTAGTTATCGTCAAGCGGGTTTCGAGTGGATACTTGACTGAGGTACCCAAAATCGAAGGCACCTCTGATATCAGGTTCCGGGCGACTCGTGATGAGGAGTATCAAGGGAATGTGGTATTGTTGAAGAGATTTCGAGATAGCATCCAGAATTTTGACTTGACTCTTTCTATCCTCACACTCATCCAGGCCATCTATAATGACAACACGTGCGGGAGTAGTGGTGTTGAAATAACCAGAACCGATACGTTCTTGCAGAGGTTCGACGATAAGGGCAAAGATCTGCGAATCGAGCGAGCGGGTGAAGATGAATGGATCATGTTCAATGGTTCCAATTATGTGATCCCTAATGTCTGGGAAACACAAAGAAGCTTGGTAGGCGATGGTTGCGATAAGGGAGCGCCAGTGATTTCGGGTTGAATCAAACCTAGAAAAGAAGTAGCTCGCGACCAGGATGCCCTCCTTAGCACAGAGTTCCGCGATGGATCGAGCGATGGCTGACTTTCCTGACCCCGCTGGGCCGTAAAGCCACATTATCAATGCATTTTGCGTCTCCGGGTCGGCGCCATGAATCCAGTCCATAATCTTGTTGAGTACGGCAACTCGGGTGCTAGGGTGACATTTTGGAGGACCGTCAACATCAGCGGAGTCATGGAAAGCTGCAGGCGATGTAGCCTCGAGCAGGCGTTCGAATGGATCTGTAAATCATGTATTTATCTTTACGTGTCCAAATTTTTGGGGAATGCAAATACCTTTAGATGCTTTGTTACTCTGGTAAAAGTTGCCCCCCGGCCCCCCGTGATCAAGATATTCGAAGCGGACACTTGGCTGGGCATGAGCGAGAGAGGCCGTTACAAAAGATAGTAACGACTGGTCATGATGAAGAAATGGGTTCAAGATGTGATCGCAGCGCATCTGCTTTGCGGAACTATGCGAGCAGACCGCAGTAAACGTAGCAGAACTCTGCCAGCACTGCCATCGGGCTGTCGTAATGAATTACCCGTTTATAGGCGGTGTCGATATATGTAACTAATAACAGTCGCCTCTTTGGTGGATCTGCGGCTAGTTATGCGGCTATGAAGGGTGAAATACCTAACGCCCGACAAACGAGGGCCTATCCTCAAATTTGTTTTGGTAGTAAATCACCAACTTGTATTCATAACAAGGCAAGGACTCCCAATTCATCTGCTTCTTCAGATCGACGAAAGTGCCAAAGATCAGTAGGCACGCATACGGTTCTCAAAACGACCCGTATTTCTCTCCTCATACTAAAAAACTCGCGTTGGAAGAATCCTTTCTGGGTCTTTTGGAGTTGGCGCTGCAGGATGATCCAATCGGCAGCATGAGTTAGCAGGATTTGGCTGGCACCGATGGTATGAAGGTGAAAAGAACATTGAAATTGACATGCTTGTTAACCTAAACGACTCTCGCGAATGTCATGCTAACTCTCCACCCCACAGGGCTGCTCACTGCTCTGCCCCTCGACCGTGGTAAACCAAAACATCACCATGGTGCATTTGAGCACCGGCCTTGTCTCCCGTAACTCGCCTAGCACTTGCTGCATTATTCGCTCCCATTCGTATCGTCTTCCAGCCAACGGAAACCCGGAAGGAGGGTAGGCGACTTGAGGTGCTGCAAGATGCACCCGTATGCCCGTATGCCGGTGGTATTGCTGCAGGAGAGAATTGACTTGTCAGTAAATGGGGCGTCCGTCGGCTGGCGGGGTAGGTTGACCCTCGAAACTCGGACGGCCAGTGGTCGACAGAGGGCAGATGTCATAAGGAATACAGCGACGGCAGTCGTACGTAGCTGTAGAGATTGGTGCATGTTTAGTTCCAACTCTAAAAGGAGGGAGAAAGAAAAAGAGAATAACTCACCCAGGTGCCCGCTTCGAGCTCGAAGATATTCGAGTCTCCATGAATCCCCAGGTCTTGAGTTAATACCCTATGCACAGTTCTAACGCGAAAGCTGCTGGATCCAATGCGGCTAATGCAAGCTATGCGGTAAAAGCACAGAAGTAGAGCGTTTTAGTTGTATTTAGTTGTAAAGAAGCGCGTTCCTCGCCTACTGCCTAAAAGCTGAAGCGCGATTCCATTGCGGGAGAGAGCTTGTACAGGACTGCGATATGAAACGGAACATCGGGATCTTCAAGGCACGAAGCACTCCAACAGGGTTGCGAAAATTTGAGAGATCGGTGCCCAGTTTGTAGACATGTAAGGCATGCAAACGGCCCAACGAGAGGAGAGAAGTCGTATTATGTATGTACACTGCTCGTTGATGGGTTTGGGTTCCACCAACCACGAAGTAGCGAGAGAACAGGAAAGCTCATAACTTTGAATAGCGTATGAATAGAGTTGGAAGATACAAAGATTGAGGAAAAACCTAGCCAAAGTAAGCAGGCTATAAGCACAGGAAACGGACAAAAAAATTATGCGTACCAAGTACGATTTTGATAGCGATGTGCAACAGCCAGAGCGAGGAGCCAAGTCGACGTCCCAATTTCCTTTCGTTTCCATCGTCGGGAATCCTTCGAAAGTTCTTGAATCTCACTATCGACCACCGAATTATTCGGAAGAACGACGAGTAGACACTGAGACCAGCCATGTAGCCTAAGCTCGAATAGTAAGACAATCAGCCAGAGGCAGCTACGCGTTCTGCGACATCCCAGGCATGGTGTTGTTACCGAGGCCAAATAGTATCGATGCTGATGACGAAGGGAATCTGTATCCCCGACAATGTCGATTTCTTAAGCTGTCCGTTGCTCAGATGAGGATGAATCCAGTTTTGACGTGAGGTGATGCCATTGACATAGCTGCAGGACAGAAGTAATCAGCACACGACTCGAGCTTCCGCAATTTGGCTGGGCGGGTTGTTGGGCAGATTGAAGTTCGAAGGAGGGCAGTGACCGACGGAGAGCACAACGCTAGGCCAGCATTTCCCTGGAGCTATAGAAAGCCAAACATGTTCAGTTAAAACTCTAAAGAAGGAAGAAGAAAGTCCAACTGAACTGGTTGCCTGCTTCGAGCTTGGATAGATCGTCATGTAGAAACTCATGATGATTCGCCAACTGGAGGTTCGAAATGGTATGCGATGCTGTAACGCGAAAGTCACTGGACCCGGCGAGGGCTATGGGGTAAGAACATGTCATTAGGGTGGCTTAGTCGTAAAGAATCACGCTTCTCACCGGTTGCCTGAAGCTGAAACGAGTTTTCATGGAGGAAGAGAGGTAACACAACCGAATGCCCGCCATGTACATCAGAAAGAAGTCATTGAAAAGTCATTGGAGTTTTGCATCTTCAAGGCGTTGAAAAATCCAAGGGGGCGGTAAGAACCAGGACTAATTGCGTTCAATATGCATCGTGAAGTTTCTTATGTCGAGGAAACTGACTTTGGGAGGGGCCGAATCGCGGTTCAAAGTCGTGGAAATTTTCAACCAAGGCTTCATGTGACCACGGTAAATTTGCCGAGGCGCCTCTTCAAATTGACGTCATCCTATTTGCTGGAACAATGATCCGTTATGCATTAGCTATAACAGCCAAGATCCGCGTCTTCAGATATCACAACCCATCCTTCCCTCCAACAATGACCTCCTCCTCAAACTCTTGACTCTTGCTTGATTTACGCCGGAGTACTGCCACATCCAGACATCTTGCTGCATCCTTGAATGACGGCTTCGACTCTTGCATCTTCAGCCATACTGCCGCCCTCTCGAAATTGTCTTCCGAGCTGATTTCTTCTTTACTTCCAACGGGGTTTGTACGTGCATTCCTACCTGGAAGACCACATACGCCAGATAAAAGGACAGAGATACCTAGCAACTGTTGATACCGGACCCTCACGATCGCCCAAATTGCCTCATGCCTAGATCATGGAGTCTATCGAAGGCTACATACGCTAACTTGAGTCGTGTGTCCGCTCGTTCCAGTATCATCGCACGTAAACTCGCAGACTGTGGCTCGTTTTTCAGGAATTTCCGATGTTCAAGCTTCGAACGCCGTTCTGGGATAACCACTTGCTTTCCCTACAAATCCCCAAAGCTGTAGCAAAGTGGCCATCGTCGTCGATAGGTTATTAACTTCAGGCACAACCATAAACCCCCATGCTGGGCAGGTGATTATGAAGAGCTCGCATGGACCACCCGCTCCTACGCACCTCAGTGGCTCTAAATGCAGTGGTCAGGCAATTATGTATCTCTGCGAACTTAGACCGCCCTACTTGTGGCGAACGAACCCTCCTGCAATCCTTTCTTATATTATACATTCTCCAGGTTGACATCAAGCGCACAAACAGGATTTCCTGTATATACCTTTGCCGAGACGCTTGAGAGTACTGCTTCTCTGCAGGACGTTGGTGCCTCGGCATCTTCCAATATTCGACCCATCCTGTTTGTGTGTGGAGAAAATATTGGGACTTGTGTTTTAACTCCTTCCAAACTCGGATCCAGTCTGGTTTGAGGCGAAATCTCAAACTGGAAGCAGTTCTTGTCGTTCTCCGTAGATTTTGATTCTCCGTGGCAAATATCCAACGCACCCGCGGACGATGACTTCCGAAAGTTGAACCCAACCAATGATGTGGTTATTGATCTACCAAGTACCGAGTCAAGAAGCGCTCATGCAAATAGGTCAGCCGTGAACATATAACGGCAGTATTTACGATGTACGTATATCCTCCATTCTATACGCACCGTCATCGCCATTTCTTCGCTCAATCAGATTGTTTCTAGACTGCTCTCCATGACTTTGACAGCTCCACCAAGGCGAGAGGTGCATGAGGAATAGCACTCGTTACTCTAACCCATGGGTTCCTGCATGGACAAACACATGGGTGAGTTTGATCGACTCTCTTCCTCTCTTCCCCTTGCTCAAATTATGCAGAATACCGTAAATTCTCATTTGATACTGTTTGTACATATTCTTTGTAGATAGGTAGTTTCCAGACACTATGATCTTGGGGGGAGAAGGGTTTGTTTATTGAAAACAGTAAGACCAGCGGTGTGGATTGGTAGCTCGCGAATGGAGACAGAGCCGCTGAGAGCTCGTTTGTCGTTTGATATGAAAAGTGTCGAGAATCTAAAGGACGACGATAGGTGAGCATTCAAAATAAGGTAAAAAGCCTACAACTTCACTCGTTTAAGATCGCTCTTGTTCTGCCCTAGCCAGGTATCGCGCAATTTCTTGTTTGACTGCTCTTTTCCTATTAGGCCGCTTTCGCGATAACGGGCCAAACGTATGTTGAGACGCCAAGACGGTGAGCTCTTCAGAGATCGCAGCTTGTGGTAATACATGCACAAGGCATCTCAGCGCCAGGCCAAAGGCTCGGTCTGACTTGAGCATGTTGCTTGAACCCCAATAAAGCTTCAACCTCCTCTGATTTTTGAGCAACTGCCACCGGGCTATCTGTGCTGCTTCCGATGAGGGTGTTTTTTGCAGTGTTTTGCGCCAGAGCCAAGGTGTGTTTCTTTGCTGCATATATTTTCGTTGGTGGGTGGAGGGATATGGTATTATTTGTTCCAGATGATTGGAGATGTAGTTCAGAAAGTAAACTGCCGCGGTTGCATACCGTTCGGCGGTCAAGCTGTAAACCCCACATCGACTAGGGTCCTTGAAGAATTCCAAAATAAAGGGACGGTAGTTTGGTGAGAAATGTGCCGAGTATGAGAATGAAAGCTTCTCCAGCCGGTGTTGAGTGTTACTCAGTGAGAACAGTTCAAGTAATGTATCTGTGTTGCGAGAATGATCGATCATGATCTCCATCTTGAGAACTGAAACCAAAGAAGTCAAACGAGAATCAGTGTACATGGTTTCCAGTATTCCCTTAGCAGAGTGATCAAAACGCTGAAGTTGCTCGATGTAAAGATCGATAGCGCCGTCGATATTCTAATTGTGACTTTTTCTCCTTATCCGCAAAAGAAAAGGAGGAAAAAAGGACGTACCCATTGACTTATAGTTGCAAATAAATCAGGAATAAGACTAGAAGCTCCTTTCTCCACCAGGTAGGAGGCAAGCGAAGACTCCACTACCTTCTGTTGAAGCTCCCGAGTAGGGGCAGCACCCTGAATGTGGAAAATGAGATCGTGGAAGTCGTCATAGGTCTTAACTCGGGTCAAATCTTCATGGAATCGTGAGATAGTATTCTTGTTCGCAGTGACAAAACCGACCTTGCAGGTAGAGAACAGCAAACTCGGCATGTCGCAGTGGAGCATTAATCCAAAAGTGCTTTGATCGAGATTGGTCGAGGAGAAAGTCCCTAAGAGACGCATGGAAAACACGCAGGAAACCCACTGGATTGTCAAAGCGATGATATTCCTCGACGACCGACGTTAAATCACATAACAGGACCGAAATATCCCCCGTATCGAGTGACAACAATATTTCCATTTTGTTTACTGCGTTGGGATATGGGGAGAGGAGCTGGAAAGCAAGGATCTGCATAGCGGGCTCTGGATTAACCACAGACAGAAAAATGTGCATGTAAAGAGCGTCAAGTTCGGCAAAGGGCAGCTCATGTTGGACAGGGCGAATTCCGAGGACGATTTCTAAGCGCTGAGGTGGGCGATGTCGAGTAGATTTAATAAATTTAACCACCGTCGAAGCGTAGATAAACTGGCCTGAAGATTTATGGACTAAGGTCCGTAAAGCGTCTTCAGATGGCCAGGTGGGTGGAATCTGAGCGCGAAACGGATGGGAATTCTTGATTTCGGAGAATTTGTCATGGAGAAAAAGACGAATGTCTTCAGATGGGAGGTAGTTATCATCAAGCGGGTTTCCAGTGGATACTTGACTGAGGTACCCAAAATCGAAGGCACCTCTGATATCGGGTTCCGGGCGACTCGCGATAAGGAATATCAAGGGAAGATGGTGATGGTGCAGAGATTTCGAAATGGCCTCCAGAACCTTAACTTGACTGTTCCTGTCCTCGCACTCGTCAAGGCCATCTATAATAACAACACGCGCGGGAGTTGTAGCGTTAAAATAACCAGAGCCAATACGTTCTTGCAGAGGCTCAACGATCAGGGAAATGATCTGTGAATCAAGCGAGCGGGTGAAGATCAGTGGATCATGTTCAATGGTTCCAGTTATACGATCCCTGATATCCGGAAAACATAAAGAAGCTTGGTAGGCGATGGTTGCGATAAGTGAGCGGCTGTGGTTCCGAGTTGAATCAAAGCGTGAAAAGAAGTAGCTCGCGACCAGGATGCCTTCCTTGGCACAGAGTTCCGCGATGGATCGAGCGATGGCCGACTTCCCCGACCCCGCTGGGCCGTAAAGCCACATAATCAATGCATTTAGCGTCTCCGGGTCGGCGCCATGAATCCAGTCCATAATCTTGTTTAGCACGGCGACTCGGGTGTTAGGGTGACACTTTGGCGGGTCGTAAACGTCATTGGAGTCATGGAAAGCTGCAGGCGATGTAGCCTCGAGCAGGCGTTCGAATGGATCTGTGAACCATGTATTTATCTTTACACGTCCAAATTTTTGGGGAATGCGAATACCTTTAGATCCTTTATTACTCTGGTGAAAGTTGCCCCCTGTGATCAAGATATTTGAAGCGGATACTTGGCTGAGCATGAGTGAGAGCGGCCGCGACAAAGGATGGTAAGGACTGGCGATGATGGAGAAATGGGGTCAAGATGTAATCGCGGCGAATCTGCTTTGCAGAACTGTGAGAGCACTGCCATTGGGCAGTGCAATGAATTACTTACATCCCTGCCAGTGGAAGTTATGTTTAGAGGCAGCCTGCATAAATTTAACCTACAACGATATCTCAAGCACTGCATCTCTTGCAAAGACCGTAAACTTCAGTGTAGTATCTAAATATGATGTAGGTCGCATAACTCATGCTATTGATATCCGAATGTAGGATGCGGTTACAAAACAGGATGGATGTGGGAGAAAGTACCATGGTGGAAAGCGGCAGCCCAATGTGATGTGCAGAAGTGATGTAGGTATGTAGGTATGTATGGAGGAGTATGAAAGTATCGATGCGTTCCAGTGAGGTAATAGAAAGAGAGAGTAAAAAGTACGGGTAATAGTAGTAATAAAATGCAATAATTAGAGGTGGTGATCATATAGCGCGATGGGATGGGAAAACAAGACGAAGGATGGGATATAAAAAGAGACATGATTAACGACAGTGCATGCCCACAAGCTCGAGCGGGTTGTGGGGTGTAAAATGTAAATGCAAGAGTGGATGGTACGTGAATGGGTCATCAAAAAAGGTCGTAAAAAAGCCATTATGCAAAAGCAGAGAAAAAAGGTGGGCCAAACCAAAGGACAAACGAAAAAGAACAAGCCGCACACCAGGGCCAGGAAGGAAGAAAAGAAGGGAAGGGAAGGGAAACCCCCACCCCATCCCTACCTAAAATGCTCCCCCCCAGAAACAGCAACCGCGAACCACCCAAACATCGCCATCAAAAAGCGGACCATCCACGCCGGGTCCGCACCAGCACCAAGGCCAGGGCGGAGCTGCATCGCCAGCGCGATGTCGAGAGGAGACCGGACGAGCGCGCGGGCGGAGGGCGGGCGGGTGAGGGTGTTGGGGGCGAGGGCGAGTCGGGCGGCGATAGTTGTGCTGGTGCTGGTGGGTGAGGGTGTGGTGGATGTGGATGCGGGAGGTGCGAGCGTGGTAGGCGCGGGCTCGGGGAAGGAGCCGGGTAGAGACGAGGAGAGCTTGAGTGAGGGGAGGTGGTGATACGTGAGATGCTCCGCCTCCGCCTCCTTCTCGTCCTCCTTGGATTTCTCCTCGACCAACGTCTCCGTCTCTGTCTCCGTTTCCACCACCTTCTCTTCCTCTCCACGAACGTCCAGCAACACCCTCCTCCGCACACCCGGGCTGGAAAGTAACAACGGCGCTTCAGCAGCGTCCATCACAGCCCAGAGTGGCTTGCCACCAGGGCTCAACGCAGTCGGTGTATGGGTCTCGCTTTCCTTCTCCCTATCCCTATCCTCCGCGTCGCTCACAGCCAGCGCACTCTTCGGCCCTGAAGCGGAAAGAGGAACGACGACACCCAACCTCGGCGAGGGAAGAAGACGCATGCTCCTCATCCCACCTCCACCTCCGCCTCCAGGCGACGGTGGCTGCGACCTGCTGCTACTCGCGAACCTGAACCCTGAGGTCGGAGGCGGCGAAGCGGGCGGAGTGGGCGTTTGTGAAAGCACGATTCTTTCGTCTTTCTCTGGTTGATGCTGATCGTCTTTACGGGCGCTTGAGACTAGAGCCTCATCGATGGACATGAGCAGCGATACGGAGGTTGAGATTGAGGTTGAGAACGTTTCGTGCGATGGGGATGGGGATTCGGGTAGGGGTAGGAAGTCGGGGTCGGGGAAGCTTTCGGCTGCAGGTGCGATTTCGGATTCGGTGGTGGTTGTTGCTAACGATGACGACGCGGCCTGGACAATGATGAGCGGAACTTGCACCTCAGCCTCAGGCTCGGGCACATCACCAACCTCATCGCCATCAACTGGAAGAATAGGAAGTTCGAGCGGTACAACCGCAGGTGTCGCCTTGGGCGTCACCTCCTCTTCTTCCTGCTCCTCCTCTTCTTCCCCCTCCTCATATTCCGAAGTCAGTCCATGACCCAACACCTGTTCGTCCAGGCTCAAATCAAGAGGCGGCATCCTCCCCCCCTCCCCCTCCTCCCCCTCCTCCCCATCTTCATTATCGTCCGGTAAGACAGTAGCGAACAACGTCCCGCCCGGACTTTTCTCCAGCACCTCTTCTTCCTCCTCTTCCACTCCCTCGTCCTCCGCGAGCTCCTGGTCAGACTCCGACTCGGCCTCGGAGTCAAGACGCATCAAGAACGCCTCCAGCGCATCATCCCCGCTTTCAACCATAACCCCCTCGGATTTAGATTTAGGCGCTTCCGCTTCGAAGACAATCAAATCCCCACCCCGTCCAGATACAACTCTTTCCTCCAGTTCCGGCGAAGCAGGAGTAGGAGCAGGGAAAGCGTCCAACCCAGTATAAACGAACACATCCGAATCAGGGGACGCGGCGGAAGGAGAGTCAACAGTGCCATAATCAGAGCTAGCGCCAGCAGCGGTGGTGGCGGCGGTGGTGGTAATGGGTAAGTCAGCGTTGATAGCAGGCACCGAAACCGACACCGGCACCGACATGGGGATGGGGACGTGGTTCCCCCACGGGTCGTCCACGTCCACATCATCCCATGCCCAACCTCCGCCTCCTTGGGTTTGTGAGGAACTTTGACTCTGGCTCTCGATGTCCATCTCGTAGGTGTCAGCGTTGGCGTCGGCGTCGGTGTGGGAGACAGGGAAGATTAGCGGTGAAGACTGCTCTGGCTCTACAACGTTTTCTGGTACGGGTGTGGGTGTGGGTTGGGTTTCAGCGAATAACAGACCAGGGTGTTCTTCAACTCCGTCGTTGGTCACTTCCTTCTGAATCTCCAACCGCCTTTCGAATTCGGATTCGGAGACGGAGACAGATAGAGGAGGAGGTCGAGTATCGACGTGAATCAAGTCTTCCAATGGGTGGGAGAAGGCTGCTTTCACTTTCACGAGGACGGGGGGTTGGCTGGGGAGGGGCGGTGGTGAAGGTGAAGGTGCGAGAGCGAGCACAGAGACGGGTAGAACACGCGGTTCCACTCCTTTCGAATACACGTGTGCCTCGTCCTCGTGTACGCGCAGGTCCACCAGCGGCGCCGCCGCTGCGTCCTCCTCCTCCTTGAACGCGTAGGAGGATTTTTGATCGTGGAGATCGACGAGCTTTTCCCCCTGTGAGGTAGGGTTAGTCTGCTCGACTTCCAAGCGGCGAACGTGGATGGACGGTGGATCGGATGCTGAGACCAGCTCAGTATGCGAGGTGTCGGTGTCGACGTCCACGAGCGTCTCCGTCTGCGCCGCCCGCGGCTGCGGGAAGCTAGCCAGCTGCTTGCCAATCGATCGGGGTTTCGAATCCACCAACGCCTGTTGGCTAGCACTATACCCATGACCCCCATACCCATACCCAAAAGACAACGACGGAACCGGCGCCTTCGCATTCTCGAACCACTTCCACCCGTGTTCGTACTCCGGCGTCTGCGAAGCTGAAGCTGAAGCCGAGCCCCCGCCCTCCTCGTCGCTGAGATCGACAAGCGGCATGTGTCTCCCCACGCCCACAAGGGGTAGAACCTCTTTTTCCAGAGGGAGGGGTAAGACGCCGATATCAGATGCAGCTGGTGAGATCTTCAACGCCCTTTCCTCTCTATCCTCCTCGTCTGAGGAGCTAGAGGAGGAGAAATCGATGAGCAGGTGTTCGCGGCTCGTACCCCGCACATGAGTCTGATTCTGCGCAGAGGCGGACAGGTCCCGCATCTCAACCGCGTTCCTCAGCCCCGACCCAGAATGTCCGCCCGAGAGACGGCGCACGGGCACGCCGCCGAGGCTTCTGCTGCGTTTGTGCTGCTTCGGCGGGGGTGTGGTGGCGAGGAGCGCGTGGGGCGATGGGGGGCGCGGGTAGGATGGGTGGGACGGGATTGGGTAGGTGGGTTTTAGGGTGGTGAGGTTTATTTGGGGTTGGGGGTGACCGGACGGGGAAGGCGTGCGGGGGAAATCGGAGAATGTCGTGGACGTGGATCCGGTTGTGAGTGGTGGCGTGGGTGGGTCCTGTGAGGGTACCGGCGTGCTCAGGTCGACAAGCTGGGGTGTCGGCAGTGAGACTGGCATAGGGGTCGTCAGTGCCGTCGGCACCGATGTTGGCGGAGGTGGCAGCCCAGTGGTTGGGAGCAGCTCGACGGTGAGGTTCTTGGCGTTAGCGACGGTTCTCGCTTTGCCTTTGCCAACCTCTGGAACCCGCGACCATGATGGTACACGTGGTAGAGACCACCGTCGCCAGTCCCAATCCCATCCCGTCGAACGACCAAACGAGAACTTGCCCAACACAGATTTGTGCTTGGCTGCGCCAGAGACGGGTTTAGGCAGCGCTCCCGCCGCCGTGGTGCGCCTGGCTTTTAGATGTCTCACCACTCTCACACCGAGGTAGGAGAGCAGAACCGCCAGCAGGGAATAGCCGACGATGGGCCATACAGAAAAGGCCGTGCCAGTGGACCTGGAGAAGAAAGTGACGATGAGTGAGGTCAATAACATAATGGAATAGGAGAAATAGAGGAGGATGGTTGGGGATAGATGAACGACGTACGTGGTAGACGCCATGAAGGAGAGAAAAGACGAAAATGGGTCGCAGACCAGCGAGGCGTCCGACACAAAAGCAGCAAAACACGCCGCCACCTCGCACAAAACACGCGGTATTTTTAGTTTCTTCGTCAGGTGACCGCAACGTGGGTTTGCCGGGGTGCCGTTCCCCACGCCTACTGAAACATTTTTTCATCGTCTGTTTCTTTTCCAATCCATCACCCTCACCTGTCGTCTCGTCTCTGCGCTCTAGTGAACTGGTTATTGGAGCCGGCGTAGAGCTAGAGGCGAATTTTTGTGCCAATCGTCGCTTTCTCAACCAACTTTATCTTATCTTATGACCATCTGAACTTGCAGGGAAGTCCACGGTTTCCGAGTGCGCCGTCGAACCTCTCGTTTCAACTTTATATTTTGATCATCAGAAAGCCAGGAATCCGACAGCCTCTATGCGACCGGCCAACCAAATCTCTATAGTCGCGCTCGATTGACCTCTGCACATCCCTCTGAACCGTTTCAAAGCTCTTCGCTCTCTGTCCAGCGCCTCAATCTCTTTACTGTATCTTCGTCGTGCAACTGCTTTATAGCTGGTTTAGTCTCGGCCCCTTCCGTTCTGGTGAATATATAAAGAACTCCCGGCGATTTCCTTATTTATCACCAGAACGGAGGGGAACGAGACCACAACGTCGTGTTGTCTGATCTTCGCCATCGTACTCTTCTCCGAATATGCACTCTTTACAGTCGCTTGCTTTCGGCCAACCGTAACTTTTACTCGCCGTTAATCGCCACACTTCTATCGCTCCGCCGCCGTACCAACTTGGCTGTCCCTTTTTCTGCGGCATTGCGACTTGTCGTCGTATTTTCGGCGCATATATTCACTCTTTTCTCAAATCATGACACTCTGGCAAGTTCTTCTTTATGCAGAACGCTTATATCTCGTGGTTTCTTGGTCTCCTGTTTCTCTGGGTCTTCCTATCTCGTTCTGCTAGCTGTGCTATAGGTTTTTCTGGCGTTCTTAGCGCTTACATCTGCTCATTATCTAGGAGCCGTCAGAGCCATCGACTCTGGGCAGATCCAGCGTCGATCCATATCCTTCCAGAGGAAATTCGTGCACCAGAATCCCATTCTGAGTCACGATTCTTGTTTGAGAGGGTGTATGAAGCGGAATTGTATGTTGGATCAGTCCAGACTCCAGAATGGCTTACTCCAACCGTCTCTATTCACATCCCTTACATCTCGACGTACTTCACCGTGACGACCAGGTTATTTAACCGCACGGTCTCCTTCTCACCGGGTCTCTGTATATCGTTCTTCGAGCTGCGCTACAGGTTCTTTTGGCGTTCTTAGCGCATACATCCGTCCATTATTTAGTAGCGGTCAGAGTCCTCGACTCTGGACAGATCCAACCTCGATCCATATCCTTCCAGAGGAAATTTGTGCACCAGAATCCGATTCTGAGTCACGATTCCTGTTTGGGAGTGTCTTTGAGCCTTCCACGTTGAATCTGTCCAGAATGGCTTACTCTGGTCGTCCGTAGCTACACATTACATGTCCCTCAGGCTACACATCTCGCCGTTCTCCACTGCGTCGACCGGATTATCTTGTCGACGAGTCGAAATACGAGGTGGATGTTTGGATTTTTCCATGAGATTTTGAACTCGCGTCGCAAAATTGAGGCAAAATCCTCACAACTTCCCATCTCTCTTCGACTCCCCGTCAAAATAGCGCGGTCGCCGGAGTACTAGTGCTTCCATCCTTGCCTTTCATTTTAGATTGATTAAGTCGTATCCGCCCTACCAGCTATTTTATGACCACTCCTTGCTCTTTCCTCTATTCATAAACCTCTTCCGTTCGTTTCCTTATTTTTCCGAGTTTAATGACCATAAATTAATTTTCGTTCGCTCCAGATCTGTCATTTTTGCGCCTATTCACCCTATTCACTTGCTTTTACCTTACCACTTTCTCTCGAGGCCCCCACGATGCCATTGAACGTGTATCAAATCACGCTCGAACTCCTAGGATTCTCTTCCCAACAAACACCTTCTTTCCGTTCCGTGGAAGCTGACTCCAAGCCATTCCAATCTCATTCAAGGTGGTTACTCGGGAACGAATGATATTACTGTACCTCAATTGGAAAAGTGACTATATTCGAAAGCTGCTTCGAGGTAAGTTTGCAAAGATATTACAAGTCTTCTTTTGAATATCGATTTTCTAGTCTAAGTGGTGGCAAAATCGCCGACATAAGTATAATATCCGGGGCGATGGACCGCAGTGTTGGTTATACCACCTATGCGCTGGTACGGCCTATCAGAATGAGAATAGAAGGTTCGTGATGATAAACTTACTCAGCTTCAGAGACTTTCATCGCAGTAGGCTGAATCGTTAACCATAGATAAATCACTTCATGCACAAATCGTGTTCGAGTTAATTGGCGCCGAACAGCCCATCGTGTCAACGGCATGGCGGTGGAAAATGAGCCATCTGACGCTGCTGGTATGATGGGGCTTGATGGATCGTTCTATGTTACTAAAGAACACCTCTGCACACAACGAAGAACGCCCTTCACAATTGATGATTCCATTGACGAGCAGTCGGAGTTTATTCATTGTTCTTGTCATCACCCACCAAAACATTAGTTCGTTCATTCAGACTTCATCAGAGTTCGACCTTCTGAAGTTAATCACAGTGTCAATTGCTCCACTTGCCCATCATTTTTGGCGGTTCTCGGCGCGCTACCTCTGCATTGGCCGCCCAATATCGTACGTTATCTCTGATCCATCCACGTAGTGCACGGGAAATAAATCGATTACGATCCATATATTACTGACTTTATTCGACATCTATTTGTGCCGGCCAAAAATCAAGTCAACTCAAGAATCAAGATAGGTTAGCTTTCTATAATTTGTAAAAACAAGTTTGTTAACCACCCATTTTCATGATCATGACTCGTGCATGCACTGCTCACGGGACGCTGCGAACCTGTGAATGGATGGCCAAGTTTCACCGTCTGTGAAGTCTTACATATGCCTCGTCGTTTCATTAGATTCACGCCTCGGAAAATTCAGAGCCTTATTCCTGAGCTGTGGGCTCATAAGAGAAATCAACTCCATCACGCGCCTGCGAAGCGACGAACTCTTACCAGACATCGTGGATATTTCTATGGCTAAAAATACGTCGTATATTCGGTCGGAGGAACAAATCGCACCTGTCAAATCTCATTCTCAGGATCTGGCATCGATATGTTCTGTCTCGTTTGACGTTGGAACCTCGCGAAATGAATGTGTGCCAATGATCGTATGCAATTAGACGTGTACTCGAGTATAACATTGGTTCGGTCAAGTAATTTCTCAGGGACCATCACCGACAATGTTTCATAAAGAAATGAGCATTTCGTTATGCCGGATGGATTATAATAAAATTTCGTTGGGAAAAGCCGCCAGGTTTACTGCGGTCAGTTGTCCCAAGATCGAGGTGTATTAAAAATAACAGACACGATCCAGCCCACCAATACTACGGTACTAAGGTGATTTCTCCGTGTTCACCGTTGGAAGACCCTTCCCTGGTTGGGTTTGGCCGAGGCGTATTCTGATTCGGCCTATTCTGTTACAGAAGATTTAGCGCTAAACGAATCACTGGACGTCGCATAATCATCTTTCCGAGATGATCATGATTGTCAATGGAAGCTACGTTTTGCCAGATCGAGTCTTTGGGACCTATGGAAAGTTAAATAAGTTGGACTGTTTCTCGGATTGGGATGCGCTTTGGGCATTCACTCATCTGGTTCTTTTGCAAGTACAGCATCCTGCGAACTCTTGGCTTGATACAACTTTCAATATATAATTCTTCGAATCGATTAGTGCTGCACGAGGGGATATGACTTGCAGGTTCTGGCAAGTACCGATAGGGGATATGGAAAGGACCTTAGGTATTGAAGAATTGGATTCCCTAGCAAGCAAACCTGAACAGTTCTACCGATTGCGTATCAACGCTGATGGGATCTGAGAGCGAATATTGTGTTTGAAACGGAAGAAGAGATGTTACCAACGCCTTCCTCAGGGGAAAGTATGCAAACCAGTCATGCAGGAATGAGCGCTCACTGTTCATGACCAGCCGACTCGAAAGGCCGGCTTAGCTTTTCTTCAATTATGCTGTAAGAGGCAACGTCTACAACCGCTAATCCGTGGACTACGATCCCTGGTGCGACTTGCTTTGAAATTCTACATGCCGTCGAGTACTGTATCTCTCTGAACCGCATCTTGGCTGTAGCTCAAAGTCGCAAAAAGCAGACCCGTCAGCACGTATAAAAGAGACTTAGGTCGAATTAACGCTTAAACCTTCATTTTTCTCGGAATAAGACTGACTTTGATGCGATGCATGGATAACTGAACACAGACGACAGATCTATTCCATTCACCAGAGCGTGTAAACCCAACCATAGTCAATCCTTTCTCATTTCTAGCAGGAGTATACTGTTAGGCGGCAGCGTCCCAGCTGGCACCCGACCTATCCAATTTGCCTCCGTCGATAGAATATGGTCCTTGGCTTTTTTGGACAAATTATCATGGTCTATGAAGTATCGAGAAGAGTTACAACGGCTCGAAGAAGAGGAAACTCACCTGATAATTGGCATCTGGAACGTCTGCCTGGCTGTAAAGCTCAAACTGTCGAATAATGGTCGCAATTATTGTTCCTAGCTGCAAATGCGCGAACTGAAGAACAGTTGGTTTAGATTCAGATTTTCACCGGATTTCAACTTGCCTGCTCCCCAATGCACCTATGTCTTCCCGAACCGAACGGCTGGAAAATACTATCCGTTGCTTTGCTGTTACACTCCTCAGCGAATTTCCAAGATGATTTTTGATCGGTTTCTGCGCCTGGTTGTCCCCTTATTGGCTCGAGCCATCTATACGGGGACCACACTTCCGGTTCTTCCCAGTGCTGACCGTCCATTTGACCGACAAAAGGCGAGGCCAGAACATAATGACCGCGGGGTATCACATACGAATTTGAAGAAATCTTCTGCGGTACTGGAACATCCTTTCGAACATTTCGCAGAATGCTATGAATGGGGGGATGCATGCGAAGCGTTTCGTTGATGACCGCGTTCATCACTGGAAGACCCCTGAGTTCGTCGTATGTCATAGACCGAAAGGTTCCCTCGCCTGTAGTGAAGGATTTGAGCTGTTCGGCGAAAAGTAATTCAGCTAGGACTGGATTGGCGGCCAAGTGTAACAGAATCCAAGCCGCGGTGGATGAACTCGTATGTTGCCCAGCCATGAGCAGCCCAATCAGCATGTGCGCCACTTCATGATCCTGTAATGCGCTTCCGTCCTTGTAAGTTCGTCCCATAAGCGACGCTATCATGTCGTGGTCTGGTTCTTGTGTTGAAGCCTGAAATTTTCTCCTGTGAATGATATCAATAAAAAATCTGCTAATGCTTCGGTGGGCCCTGTCGCGGCGTCGGTTTACCGGCAAAGGCAAGTTAGGAAGCAACAAATTAATTGGTATAAACCCGGCGTCAAGGTCGTTGTAGAGGGCCGAAAAGGATGTATCAAGATTGGCTCGAACTTCTTTTCCTAGGAGGGTTCTTGCGGCAGTGAGGATCGTGACCTCTTCCATAACGTGGAGCGGGTCAAAGGTTCGCCATGTATCACCGTCGCTGCTGTCAAGAGATTTATCAAAGGGGTGACGGCTGTTCAAATACATCTGGGTCTCCTCTTCGACCAATCCAACATACTTCCGAAAGTTCTCGTGTGTGAGTCCAAATTTGAGGAATTTCTTTTGTTCTATGAAGATATGGCTCGGTGCATCGTACGCAACGTCTTTTCCGAAGATGGGGGTAGTTAAATTCTAAAATCTGGTTAGACGGATCATTCCCATGAGCGCGACATGACTGACAGTGTAAACGTCCTCGGCATTGAAAACAGCCGTGCTGCCACCCATAATGAAATTATTGCCATGTGGCCCAAGAGCAACGGTGACCTTTTTCCCAAACAGAATAAAAGTGAATATATCCCCATGCTGCGTTCCAATTCATTAACTATTATCTCAGAAACAAGAGGATAGATATACTCACCTTTTCACGACATTTCTGAAGGAATTTGAGAGGGTCGTTCCCGTAAGAAATTGCGGAGCCAATTATAGGTACCCAGTGAAATACAATGGGTGGGTTCGGGCCACTGGCTGGGGAAAACTGTTTCAAATATCAATAACAGTTCGTGGATAATGTTGGAAATGTAGCGTACGTACGTGCTGTTTGAAGAGGTTTACTAGGATCCACATAGCAATTGTGAAGATTGCAACTACGAGAAGGCTTGGGGATCGGAAAACACTGTGGTAGGATACGTCCATACTGGAGCTGTTGGCCAGCATGACGGGTGAACGCAGGGCGAGGCTGCTTTGTACAGGACAAACCTCGATGAATTAGTTCCTAATTCACCTCAATGTCCCGGGACCTCGGACTATCATGATAATCAATGCATCAGTTACCAGTGATCTGAAATTCTTCGCGTTACGGTAAATAGTGCATAATGGGAATTCCAGAGACTTAGATCTAAGAACGATGAAAAATCGTCGCTCTGGGTGACATTGAAATTCTAGAAACCCCTTTAACCCGGACCGCGAGCTAAATTTAGATTCGATTTAGACCAGGTTGAGTCGAGTTCAGAATTCATCCAGAGTCCGGGGAACCTCTAAAATGACATAAAATATCCCCGAGAACGCTGGGGCTGTGCTTTCAAAGACAAATCAAGGACGATTTGTAGTTGCTGTAGGAAAGTGATGCAGAATGGAAGTGTCAACCTCTGAATCAGTGGGAGAAAATGATGAAACGATCACAATTGTAATCCTTGGAGTAACGTTAGCGCGTTGCGCGAAGTTCAAACCGTCAAGGCGCAGGTCATTCGACGAGCCAATCATGCTCTGAGTCGCGAGCTCTAGTTCGAAGCGCCACACTGAGCAGCACATGACAAGCCAAGAGCTTGCGAACGGACGTGGCGATCCGAGGTGACTGCGTTATATCTTATTCCTCATTGTCGAAGCTGAAAATTAAAAGTTAGTATGGACTTTAGTCCGAAGGTGCAGCAAATTACGAAGACATTACACCAATCTGTTGAGGATTTTCCACGTTGATACTTGATAGTACTATGTAGTAGAATATTATAAAGCCAATCTGCAACACATAGGAAGCACCAGTGAAACGTTTCAGGTACAATAATGGAAAAAAGCGAGAAAAAACATACCAAGAAGAGAGAAAACACAGAAGATGATCCCAGCTTTCGCGCCCTATCTGCACTTCCCCCTCCCGCTTTACCATTGGCTTTCCCGGGCCGAGGACGATCTCTTAACCGTCCTCATCCCATCAGCCCCCCAGAAGATCAATCCGAGTGAGCTGTGCTCCAGAGTGACTTACCACATCGCTCCGCTCCTTCCGAGCTGCAACTTCGTCCACGCTTCCGTGATCGGAATCAGAGGGGGCATGTCGCACTCGTAACTGTCGAGGCGGTCGGTGACAGGCAGAGCTGTGGTGTGAATGTGATACCTGTACATCCAATGAGAAGGGTGCTTAAAACAGATCAGATTGAGTACGATAAGCTCACCACCAGACCCGAGGCAAACTTACAAGGAAACGAGCATTGAAGCTGCGAAAATGATACGGCAAGCTGCCTTGGCACGACACGCTCGGTCCCACCAGGTCTCCGCATTGACTCCACTACCAGTAGCCTCGGCTACAAAGAGCGGCCGAGCAAGGTTCACGAAAAGAGGGAGCAATGTAGAAGGAAGCCCAAGAGCCTAGACGTGTCATTTCCTGGTCAAGGAAGGCCCGTACGTCGTCGTTGCTGGGTGGAGCAGCCGATGACTTGTAGAGGTCGGCTACGTATATCGTGCTGTAAAAGGTATCCGGAATAAGGCTATCTGCACTAGGATATGATTGAGATCCAGCATGACCTTTGAGGTACAAGAACCGGGTTATTCACTGATGAGGTTAATTAGTGGAAATTGAAGATAGCAATATTAATGTACACATTAAGTGGCGAAGGTCACGCGGGGTGTTGCATACTACTCCAGTCCTTGTCTTTTGGATGAACGGCTTTCAACTCGACCCGCTGATAAGAACATAATTAGCACCATTGGTATTCGCGACATGCGAGGATCACTAACCCATCGGATGTAAATAGCTTGACGAAAACTTTGTCTTAGACTAAGCCAGCAATGAAGACAGTGAGACGCCGACGAAGAGGACAAGGTGCTGAATTCCCTGAGGAAAGGAAGGTGGTTGAGATCGATGGTCCCACTATCGACGCGTAAGTGATAAATCACGCAAAGAAACTCACAATAGCACAAATGCCAAGCATTCAAGCAGCCCCCGCTTCTCTGGCACTCTCTTCTGAGAGTAATGCATCGACGATTGCCGAACAGTCAACAGCCTGCACTAGGCAATTATTCAACATATAGAATTCGTATAACAAAATTCTGCAACAACATACCGATAAGTGACTGCATAATTATAAGAAGGCCAGCGATGTTCGATTTTGATACACTGAGAAGCAGCACATACGGCGACGCTAACGTGTTGGCGGTAAGCATCCAGAAACACCACCCCAGCTCATAACGCACGATACGATTCCAGAAAATCTGCACACTCAGCACCCCCTCCATCAAGACGCCTTTGAACGTTTGCTGCTGGACATGGCCATTTTCTGGTGCCAGAGGCAGTGAAGAGAAAGCCTGTTATTGCGCCTGCTTGCGCTTTGGAGGACTTTTTGGTGACGGTCGAAGTGGTTTGTTCAAACTTCAAATTGTTCAAATTGAATTTCAAATTGTTGGTCGTGGGGACTCCGTCACGTGCGTGGAAAAGTGCTTGGCGCGTCGCCAACTTGAACGCGTCGCGTGTCCTATTCTAGAGTCAACCACTTTTGGGCGGTACTAATACAACATTTTTTTTAAGGATTGCAACCACTATGCCTCGGTGAAAATATACGCTACAGCTCCAAATTTTTATGATTCAGAAGGTTCTTTCCATAATTACAGTAAACTGTTCGGGGGGATATGCAGTGTGCACCATGTTAGATTGATAGCATATCAGAAACACCCGTCGGTCAAAGTAATACTTGTTCAAGACGGTTCATGGCGTAGTCGCAGCTGTCGTTCTCCTTCTCGTAATAAGGAGGGCGGCTACTGACCCCAAGGCACATGCGGGTACTCCCATCAAAAAGATATGGGTAACTCCTTCCATATATGCCTGAAGGACCAGGCGCTTCTCCGTTTCTGGCAACTGGAAAACGGCTTTAATATTGGACAACACAAGCGCCTTAATATCGGGTGATAGGGTAATCGCCAGATTATCGACATTTTTTCGCAGTTCGCTTGAGAAGATGGCTTGGGAAGCCCTTGAGAAAAAAAATTGTCAGCGGATATTCAGCGAGTAAGAATAAAGCAACGCTCACGCTAAACCTATAGCGCTTCCAATAAATTGCATAAACGTCAGTGTCGCAGTGGCCTGAGGAATCAGAATTGGTTTATGGGCAAATGCAACTTGCGCGACGATAAGCTTGGTTTGATACTCAGAATGTACCTTGAATATTGTCTGCGAAAACATACCACGTTCTGAATTGCCTGACCGAGTCCAACTCCCGTAAGAATTTGGTAGCCTGCAATGCGGACCGATTGCGTGTCTTGGGTTACCGTGAATAGTAGCCCAAATGCCACTGAACCAATCAAAGGAGAAAAGAACAGAAAGGGCCAAGGCATGCCAATAGCCTACAATAAAATCAGTCATAAGCATGCATTTCTAGATGAGAAGTGGAGCGACCTACGGATACCACTCCTCCACTGGCGAGGCAAGCTTTTGGAAAATGAATACAGTGGCTCATAAAAAGAGTCAGACCACCCACCGATGACTCCAGATCTGAACGGCATGCTTGTGGTCAGGTTTTTATCCACGTCAAGCAATAAGAAAAACGGACATCATGAAGGGAAGAATGTCAATACCAGATCGTGTTGCAGAGTGACCGCGGATTTGGTACATAAAGGGCTAAGCAGAAATCAGAGCCCGAATACCGAAGAAATTGACGTCATTCACCAGATAGTACTTGGACAAAGCAAAAAATTAAATCACCGCTGGAAGAGGGTTCACATCACTCACATTCGAAAGAGTGAAGGCCATGTTGATCATGAACTTTTCAACAAAACTCTCAGCTTGAAAACTGGGAAAGGGTAGTCATACGCACTCCTTCAAGACATGCTCCTAGCATGCTTTTCGTTTTCAAAAGATGTAAAGGGAGGATTGCGTCATGCCCCGCGCGATATTCCCAGATAATAAAAAGAACGAGCAAGACGACGAACTGGACAAATTTAGCACGAGAATACTCTTTATCAGGCACCAAGCTGAAAACTTACCAGGACAAGTGTCGTGATGACTGCCGGGTCATTCCAAGCTTTCTCATTTCCACCCCATTGCAGAGGAAGTACCAACATAGTTGTCATCGACACGCTGAGGAACGTACCGACCCAATCAAGACACATCCACCTTTTTATGGTCGACATCTCATTAGTAGGAGCAGGCGTATATGGGAGCGCCAAGATAATAGTCGCAAATGCTAGAAATCCAACCTAAAATTAACATACATATGAGCGAGACATGGTGGTGGAGATTTGAGCTCCTGACTGGAAGATTAATGTCTATAAAAGAGAGTGCGCGCTTAGGACCACACAAACGAAGCATGATAGACACCCACAGAAACACCAGCTACGGATTTTAAACAACGAACAGAAAGAGTCAGCATGGGTAAGACATGAAAAAGGCCGATCATACCGCCAAGTCAACCTATCTATGTCGTGTAAGGAATGGATCGTGATAAGAAGGTTGACAGCCTACCAGAAAACACTCCTCCGACTAATGGTCCGCCAATAGAGGAAATGGCAAACACAGCTCCAAAAATGCCCAAGAGCAGTGGCCTCTGGCTGACCGTGGTGACCTAGCAAATGGCATGTCAGAACGAACAAAGTCGAGCAAACCAAGCTCACCTGGGCCATAATGGAGAGTATTGAAACCCACAGCCCAGCTCCTCCTGTTCCAGCAACAGCACGACCGAATATCAAGAAGCCAACCGAGGGAGCTACAGCACAGAACAAGCTCCCGATTTCAAAGATGATTATAGTCGTGAGGAACACAGTTTTTGGTGCGGAGATTGCCAGAACTTTGCCGAAAAAGAGAACGAAGGCAGCCTAACCAAATTCAGGAGAAATTGACGAAAGGAAAAAATTGAAATTGAACCTGAGGTAGGAAGTACCCGCCTGCAATCCAAGAAAGGTCCGATACTGCGTCAAAATGCGATGCAATCGTCGGTAGCGCTGTTGATATGATGGTTTGGTCTATGGAAATAAGAAAAAAAGCTATGATGAACGACCTGGAAGAGGTTCAGGTTATGAGAGGCCAAGATGTGCGTACAATACCCACGAAAAAACGAAAAATAATTTTCGTCCTGCAAGCAAGGTTGATGCGCCTTCATCTGACGTGGTCAACGATTGGATTTGCGTTGCCTCTGAGTCCAGTTCCTGCTTCACCTCCTGCTTCACCGTTGGGTCCATGCTGTCTGAGACCATTGGCGAAGGAGGTCCTCACTGCTCAGGTAGATTAAGACACCTGGGGCACAGTGGCGGAGGGGAATTTCGACGGCTGAGGCCAACTTCTGCAGAATAGCCTTCAATTTGTTTCTCCGCGTGCGGGCTTAGGCCATGGGAATCGAACCGGTGAGCAATAAGATATGTATAGCCATCCCAAGAATGTCCCAACTTCGATTCCATGTAAATCGTAAGGATGAATCAGATGTAGTGAGAGGTTAAAAGCACGATGACCACAGGCTCAGATGATTGATGACCTGCCAACTGGTCGCCGCGGACCGGCGAGTCAGGCTGAACCAGATTCCCACAAGAGGTTCCTCGATACCCCGGGTTTGTCCTAATATTAAGCAATTCGATCGGATAGGCAGTACGTCTGTCTTCCAATCGACGGGTTCAGGTGGTTCTAAAGATGCGCAGTCAAGGAAAACAAACGGCAAATTCCTATTAAATCCTGTACTACGTATGTGACCTGGCACCTTGCGTACAACTCGTGTATAAGTGCGTATGACAGCGATGCAAGCTCGTTGGCATTGCAATCAAATGCAGTATTGACTCCGTGCCCCAAGTGCTGATAACCTTGAAGCCCGGGGAGGAGGAAGTTTGATTGTGGCGGCTTTCTTATCGATGGCTATGTAGTATGCACCGGTACCTCCTCAGGTTTTCGAAGTAAAGTTGCCAACACATTGTGTGGCGGCACACAATCTTTGATTTCCGGTGCACTTTCAGTTCACGACTTGTGGCGCGCGCTAAGCGTGCATTTAGTAGTGATCTCTGAATTGGTTTGAAGGACCGCCGACAGCCCCTGGGGGCATAGAACCCGCCGCGGAGAGTTAGACCCTTATGGCTGACCTTGGTTTCGCATCACTGAGGAGACCGGAATATCATAGTTGAGCCCCTGGTTGAATGTCGAGGAAAGCATAGATCTAGACCACACGCGACAACGTCCGTGCGAGTCCAGTTCCGTAAATACCAAAAGCTATCAGATCAGTCCGTCTCGGAAAGTAGGTTGACTCTTGAAGCTTGAGTACTGTACTTGGGTGGACCCTCGTAATCCCACAGAGCGAAAGAAGGGCGAGGGTAGCCGTGGAACTACATACTTGGGCAGCCTCACACAGTATACTTCACATTTCGACCAGATCGAGCATTTTCATTCACTCCACACTTCGTTGCAATCAATCCCCAAATTTCTAGTCAAACCTGTTGTCCCGAGGTGTTCATGATGATTAATTCCTTTAGCTAGCTCAGCGAATGGACTTTGTTTAACACGTATTTCCTGCTAACTCTTGAAGGAATCATCGCCCCTTCTACTTTTTGCTAAGGTGGCGAATCGACGGGGGGCCAAGATCACGGACATACGGACTCAAGCATATATTGGGTACTAGAAGCCAAATAATTTAAATACAGTTTAAACGTAGTCAAATTGCAAGTAAAGCCGGGGAAATCCATACATAAGTTAATAACACGCCAAATAAACAGTCAGAATACGAGTATGAGGATCCACTATCAAGTTAGGGAACGTGGTTTCTCCATTTCAGCATACTCTAGCCGTGATTCTACGTGTCCAAGCTCTATTTCGGCCCTTGATTCAAAATTACCGAGCTCAATTTGGCCGATGGTTTTCGTAGTGTCCACTCTGACGCTGGAGTGAATGGTGTCAGAACCCCCGAATGACCGGTTCCCGGAGCGGAAATTCCTAGCAAAGCGGGGAGTACTGGCGAAATCGTCGCTTTTGTCGTGCATCGGAACGTTCCGGTCCGTCCAATGGGAGGTCGACGCCCATACCGTCGCCAATAAAACTCCTACAATCTCCACGTAATCGTTGGTGAGAAATGTATAGCTTCCTTTGAGGAAGTTGGGGTCTCGGAACAACATAATGAGCTGTACGATGCTCAGAATGACTGGGAATACGAAATTGGAGATGGCAATCCAGAATAATCCCTTAAGCCTTGCGGCATAGGATACTAATGAGAGATGGTAAGGTTTCAGAATAGTTCCGATAAATGTATACACCCACCGTGGCTGCTGCCAGACGGCATTGCTCGCCCAGGAGTTCCGAGCCCGGATTTAAGCCGATAGATGAACAAAATGGATGTCGCTCTGCCGTTTCAGTTAGAAACTAGAAACTAAATTGGCATCAAAAGGACTCGTAACGTACGTATTGTCTATGACCTGGAGTATCCACTCGATTTTAATACCTGGATGTGCATTCCACGATTTTTGAGCGTCAGTGATAGGGTTTCCAGATCCCGGGCCTTGAACATAGGCGATGTATTCGACCGAAAAGATTATGATGTTGATCAGTCGGCCAATTTTTATCAGGACCACCGGGACGAAGATAGAATACCATATACTCTTGGGTGTGCGTGAGAAGGGGTAAACGGCCGCGAGTCGGACAACAAGTATTAGTTCCACCAGCCATGGAGTAGAGCTGATGAGAACAGAAAATACTAGGGCAGATGTTGCTGGAAATGGTTGCAAAGGCGACAATATTGCATTGATCTAGTGTTGTAAAGCTTAAGCAAGTTGCAATGGTGAATTTCTTTAGATAATTACTTCGAGGGCGCCGTTGAAAAGGCCCATGAACAGCCCTACGACGATGGACAAGACATTCAAAAAGAAGATTGGCTGACGTCGGCTCTCCTTTGTAGAGAAAAAGAATAACGCGACGAGCAACGGTAGAAGGATGCCGGACCACACGGTACCAATCATAAGAAAGACAAGAGATGGTTGAATAGCAGCAATGTAGTTCAGGCCAGGTGGGGGCGGAGGGAAGACATTCGGCAAGGCGGCTGTGGCATTTGGGTCCATGTTATGGGTGGTATAGTTAAAGGTAGATTGGGACAACGACGGGTTAAAAGCATTTCTTTTCAAGTTTAAGTTCGATTTGTATACGCTCACAGAATGCTTGCAATTGGGTAGCCAGCGATTCTCCACATCAGTGCATAGATCCTTGATCTGAGGCAGATCAGATATTCATGGCTTCCATCAAGTTTATGATAGTGCTTTTTCTTTGATAACCAACCGATGTTGATGCGCTATAAGTGTCTCTGGGATCACGCTTGCCAAAATAAAGGATGCTAACACTGCCAACGACTGGGTTTGTGTCTACGTATTTATAATCTCGCCGCTTCAGTCGGATAGAAGAAATAGAGCCCACTGACATGATCCCATGTAGTGGGGAGGGCCGATTTGGCTGAAAGAATGTAGATTGCAGAAGTGATTGGGTTTCATAACGCTTTCTAAGGAAGCCCTATCGTCCATACGCGGAGGTAGGGGGGCGATGATTTTGCACGCACCCAAGGCCTCTTTGACCGGGCTGAAACAATCTTTAGTCTTACCTACTTCTTTGCTCCTTTGACACGCAGCCAACAATTCTTCGAAACTCAGAAAGCTTCTTCCAAGATAGTTTGATGGCGATGAGGAAAAGGCGCTACTGTAGAATAGAACATTTGGGAAAATGGCTATTTGTAGCTCACCTGCACCTTGAGGCGGACTGTGGATAATATAAACTGACCCGGAGTATGTGGAACGAAACGAACTTCAAGTATGTGTTCCCAATTCAATTTCTTATCCTCTCTACTGGTAGTTACTCCATTGGGCCATTAGTCAGGGCCTGACGTCTTTGTGCCTTTACGCCTGTACTTGTGAATGGAAAGCCGACCCAACCAGAATAGAATTTTGGAACCAACCTCAGTTCACGGGCAGGAAGGGGTTCTATAATTGGGTGTCTGTGAGAAAGGGAACCAAGAGATTTTTTAAATGCAGCCGGTATAATCTTACAGCTGTCACTTGGACAGAGATTGTGAGTTTTAGACATTCTCACGACGGATTGACCGACGATCTCCCGCGCGCCAATGTCTGGAATCATCAAACACGTAGATAAATTGTTTCTGATTCGAGTATATTATAGGTTCCAATGTTGGGGAAATATATCTGTAGCGTTATTAAGACACACCTTACCACCACCTCCCTGAAATCAAGCGAATGCAATTTCACCAGATTGTCTGTTCTCGGGCGCTAAATATCTACGCTCGTTGACATGCTGTCTCTAAGATTGCATAGACTATGTTTATAATATATTCTGTAGGCGTATATTACAACAAACGGGCTTGATATATTTTGTCGGCGAGCCACCATAGTGCGTTTTCGAAAATACTAGATACTCACGTCGTGCCTATCAGGATGGTTCTCTTGCATTTGGCGCACGCCGTTGTATCAAAGCCCTGAGTCGGACAAGTTACATACGCCGCCACCTCAGAGTTTTTCTAGTTGTGGCCTTCGCTAAGTCGTCTTGCACTGTCCACCAAATAACATACGATAATTCACAAAGTATATATTTGAAATTTTGGCTCGGATGCGAAAAATGAATCGTGCCCCTTAGCACTTCCCCTACATAAAAATAACTACTATGTATCACGTCGGTGAAGTACTATGTCAGCTTCAAACTTTGGAAGGGGTAATTGAAGGAAACTGTTCTGGAGCACCTCCAAGCCGGATGCTACGCCTTTCTCAAACTTGATCTCGGCGTCGTACAAGTGAAAGCAAAGAATCACAAACATACGTACGGTTGACTTAGCAAGAAAAGCCCCAGAGCACTTGGAAATTCTGATTAGCTTCTTTAAAAGTCGTAAATAAAGCAAGCTCACGACATGGGGGCCGGCGCTAAATGCAAGTGACCGATTTGGAGCCTGGCTTTGGATGTAACGGTCGGGTTTGAACCTCTGCGCATCCTCGAAATGATCGTTACTGTGATGGTACCCCTGGGTATCAGCCAAAATATAGTCTCCCTTGGAAATCGGAACGACAGATCCATTGTCGTCCATGAGGGAAGTATCCGTGGTTGCCTGCCGCAATACAACAGTCTGGGCCAAGAGTCGGATCACCTCGTTGACTGTAGAACTGAGTAAAGGAAAGTCCGGAGTAAGGCTTCGCGCATCTAGCTGAAGCAGCTGGGGTAACTGAGGGTACTTGGTGTCCACCGCTTGCTGTATTTCCTGCCGTATTTCCCGGTATAGATCTGGATAGACCAGGATGTAGCGCATCACCCAGTTCGTAAGGCGAGCGATGTTACCCGATGTGCCCCAGAGGAGATAATTTATTATCCGTGACGTTTCTTCGTCCGTGGTTGGGGATTGCTTGAGCTTTCGAGTCACGATCGACATAAGCTCGGACGCGCCTTGGAGATCTCCCTCATCATTATCCGTCCAGTATTGTTCTATATGGGCAGACACGGTATCCAACAAACTTTCTCGTCCTTGTATTGCGCTACGAGAGAAATAAGGTAGTCGGCGGATGATATTGTGAACACCGTTGTCGTACGCCCTCCAGTGGTTGTATGTCTTCGCTTTGCAATTAAAGTTCGTTCCCATAAACATGCCGTACACTGCGAAGTGATTGGCGCTAAAAACAAACTCGTCCAAGGAATATGTTGTCGGATTTTCGCTGGCGGTAAACCTGCGTAGATGCTGAATTACTATAGCGTTATAAGCGTTCATAAGAGGCCCGGCGCGATTGGGGCTGAGGAGTCCGTGTGAGGCGCCGAAAATGTCAAGAACCGCCGGCCATATTTTGGGCATCCGTTCGTCATCGAGGCCGGAGATAACGTGGAGGTTCAGATAATCGACGATCCCGAAGTCCGTGCTCTTGCGGTGGAGGATAGTTAGGATGGACTTCGGCGAGGATGTGATCAGGATTGTGCGACCAGCGGCATAGATTTTGTATACAGAACCGTATCGATTTCTATTTGCGTCATCAGAAATCCGCCTAAAGTCCAAGAAACACTCAGATATCGAGCAGTAACATACCGGCAGTCCTGCAGAAAATTTGTCGGAGCGCGAACAAAGTCAAGAGCACTCCCGACCCATGGGAATGACGTCTTGACCATAGGGATTGCCGACGAAACAGAGCGGCGAAAAACCCGGCGATAGGTGACGAGTGCGAGGGCGAGTATCAAGATAGAGGCAGTGAAGCTAGGCAAGAATAAATGGTGCTTGGACGACCACCGCGACTGTCCAATACTGGACGAAAAATAAGCAGCCAAGAAGCTGGGATATGTCTTTGAACTCATCTTTGTCATGCTTCGGAGAGCGATCTCGACGGGAGGCTTTATAGCTAACGAAAGGCTAGCTGCAGCTATCAACTGATACAGCATACATCACTCACGCCACATATCGTAGGCGGACTATTTTTGGAGAAAAAGTGGAAGGCAAGTCTTTTCGTATGTTTGTTTGAAAATTGATGGTTAGTCTGTTTGAAGCTCCAAGGAAGATCAAACAGTCGAGATTCAAGAGACCAGCTGGTAGAGTCAGACGTAAGATCAAACCTTCCTGATGTGTTCCAGTCCTATCTATGATTGGTGTCCAGCGCCCATTTTTGGCCTCCGGATCTGTTCCCATTTTGTTTCAATCATTAAGATCCACCGTTTTTATATCCCACACTTCCTTCCTCTGATTATACAGATCACACCAAGAACACGTCCTCACATTATTGCATCGAAATTTCCTTTGCGTGGGTACCTAAGGGGCTGAGTTCTCGAGACCGCGAAGGTCGAGTGTTCCGAGTCAGCCCACACGGACACGATCCAAATAGGAAGACGAAGAATGTTGACGGCGACTCTTCGCCTAATAACCATCTTCACAAGCTGGACTCCTGCTAGATCCAATCAGGAACTGGGTCTCTATAAAGTATAATATTAAATCTGGAGGATGTGATATACGAGTACATTTGACTTGCTATGGTTATAATAATAATGTTTGACCAAGTAAAAGAACGAAACAATTAAGGGCCTGACGGGGTGAAAGTACCATCTTAGCTAGTCGGTACTTGGTGGGTACTCCACGGAACACAGAAACTGCGGTCCAGGAAGGGGAAATGTGCGGTTATTTTGATCGCACCGTCCTTACTCAAAGCCCATATATGCATCACTTGGAGTCGAATTATAGTCGGTCTGCTTCGTAACGCATACCAGTGATACCGCTCAAATCCCATAGCCTTTTTGCCTTCTGGCTTGCACCAAGTCGACCGACACCTTTCGGAGGCGGCGTTGTACCAAAACAGACGTCGTATATTGTGGGCCGTAGACGCGCATCACATAAGCACTCAATTTGAGTCCGGTTAGGAGACAAAGTTATAGATGCCATTATCCTGCCTGCCAGCTGTTTCGAAAATCTACTCGTAAGTATGAGTATTTAGGGCATAGATTCGAAAGCGGCTATAATATTCAGAGCGGCTATCACTGTGCATAATCCTGGGACCATCGAAGGTGCGAGGGTGTGGGTTTCGTCAGAGCATCGTTGACATATGCATTCCAATCGAAAAGCCTTCAGATCCTGTTGGCAGAGAACCATCTCGATGTTACGCCGAACTTGTTGCGGGTCCATAAATAGCATTCGCACGGCTTACATAACAGTCCGCGACCGCCGGAAATGATACGATGAGCCTACACCGGTTATTCCCACTGATCTATCCATCGATCCAAGCAAGCTGCAGTCACTCGGAAATGATTCAACCTGAACTTCCTGTTGATGAGTGCGCTGACATCTTAGACTTCTCAGCAGCCACGGCATCTGGGCTAGTTTCGACGAACATATAATAGGACGGCTGGAATCGTTTTATTACAATTCCTCTCTTTTGCGTTATGTGGCCTTTTAACACTTACCCAGAACTGAAAGCTCAAGAGGTCGCAAACCGAACGTTTGACTATATCGTCGTGGGAGGTAAGTACCCGTCACTCATGACTTCAAATATTTGAATGAAGTACGACCATTTTGTTAGGGGGTACTGCGGGATGCTGCCTTGCTGCACGTCTGAGTGAAAGTCCAAACACATCCGCACTTGTCATCGAGCGTGGACGCATAGGCGACACGTGGCTCGCTAAAATTCCTCTTCTGTCCGCCAATTTGTACGCCAGTGACGCTTTCTGTGCTATATTCGACAGCGCACCAGTCGCCCATGCCGATGGCCGGAAGCTGGATACGATTATTGGAGAAGGTCTTGGGGGCGGGTCACGGGTCAACTCCTGTGTCTACACACGAGGCATAGCCGATTACAACAAGTGGAAGGAAATGGGTCATCCAGATTGGGGCTATGATGAACTTGAATCCCTCTTCGCGAAGTCAGAAAACACGTTGACCAAACAAGCATCTCGTTTCAGGGGAAAGAAGGGTCAGTAGGTTCGGTGTTGTAACCCCAACGCGCGACTCACGATATCATTTATAGGTCCGTGGATGAATCAAACGATTTACGAATTTGCCTTCAAACCTCATGCTTAGTAAGTAACGATCCTTTCTCATGTCGTAGAGGAGTTCGATAACTGAACCCGGCGGTTATAGCGTATACCAAGCCGCAGAGCGCCTCGGATTTCCTCACATCGCAGACATCAACTCCCCAGATGAGCCAGCGTCCGGTATCGCCACGATGGATATCACAACAACTGCTTCAGGTCAGCGCCATAGTACAATGCATGCATTCCTTCCCCAGGCTGTGGCGGCGGCTCGCAAGGCTCACTTGCATGTGTGCCCAAATACAATTGTCTCGCGACTTGACATCGTGGGCGGCAGTAAACCCAAGGTCAAAGGAGTTTTCTTTCAGAGCGTCTCAGGTGGCCAAGAATTCAAGGCATTTGCGCGCAAAGAGGTTATCTTGTGTGCTGGCGCGGTTACCAACCCCCAGATATTGATGTTAAGGTATGTTTCATTCGATGTCATGAAGCCGGTACAATAACGCTGTGCCAGTGGCATCGGTCCAAAGGATCACCTCAGGCAGTTCAACATCGACGTAATTAAGGATATGCCAGGTGTCGGCAATTATCTTGTATGTTACTTTTTTTGTCGTCCTGTCCTTTCTTTTCATCGTCGGCTAATTTCGTTGACCTATAGGGCGACCACTCAGGGGTTCCTACATCATGGGAAGTCCCAGTCGACGACTCTCTTCATCTCGTCTACAACAAACCTATGCGAGTGCTGTGGGATTTTATCCGCTACATGACGTCTGGAAAAGGACTATTCTCGTTGCCCTTCTTGCAGTCGTCGCTCTTTGTGAACACCTCGCTCCTCAATGATCAATCCGAGCTCATGAGCAGTGATAGGTCGCGCCTCGACGTCAGACAGCCGAAAAACATTCCTGACATCGAAATTATGCCTAGTCATCACCGAGCCAATGCCCTTCCAAAAGATCCAATCTTGGATAAAATCGGAATCTTCAATCTCACCACGACACTCGTGCAACCCAAATCTCGTGGATCGATACGTCTTCGCTCCCGCAATCCCCTCGAACGACCCCTTGTAGACCTTGGCTTCCTCGCAGATCCCGACGACATCATCACGTTACGCAAGGGCCTACGCCTTTCTCTGAAGCTCGCAAAACAGATGACTATTGAAGGCTACCCGCTCAAACCTGTTGCCTCCCAGCTCCCAAACTCGGAAAGCGACGAAGACCTGGACAGATACATTCGCCAAAACATACGGAGCTGTTTGCATTATATGTCGAGTTGCAGGATGGCCCCGGAGGATGACCCCAACCCTGGAGTGGTTGACGATGAGCTCAGAGTGCACGGTATTGGAGGACTTCGCATCGCTGATACCTCCGTTTTCCCAGACACGATCTCAACTCATACGATGGCTGTCGCCGTTGTTGTGGCAGAAAAGTGCGCTCAGATGATTCAAGCCCAAAATTCTGCGCGTTGACCAGGAGCACTGGACCGTAATAACGGTATTTATATTTAAGTACGATACCGACGTAAGATGTAGCCCTAGCCCGTTCAAGTTTCCTTCAATGCACATACCATGTTGACGTACCGGTCGCGCTCTTGCTGCAGATCCTTGGCCAATCCTGAGTAGGAACGGACGACTCGACACTCCTGTTCTTCACGGCTTCCCCGTCTTCGACAGGCGCGGAGATAGCTCTCGTAGCTGCCAACAGTGTAAAGCTCGAAAACCGGCATTTTATCAGACGCATGCACTTTCTACCAGATTAGCTGCTCGTCTAGCTAACTATCCTGGTGGAGGCAACATTTACCTGGATCATGGATCGTTCAGGGTTTCGGAAGGATTCAGCCTCAGCCTGATGCTTTGAACCTCCTCTTTGTCGCCTAGATTGGAAGAGCCAAGAAGGTGAGTTCGGGCCTAGGACTTTGAGGTTTCCTTGACGTCGCCCTGAAATTCAACACCGATATCGAGCTCGGCTTCTCATGATCAACGACAATGGATTTCAAATTCAATTTCTCAACATCAACGTGAACGGCATTGACCCAGCGAATTTCATTTAGACATACCTGACCTTTCCGACGGGACCCGCAGGTTTCCTGTACGGGGGTATGTTACACCAAGTCCACCCTCGATCACGTCTATCTTTCATGCATAAAATACAGACTCTGGGTTGTTTGTCACTCTACATGAATATCCATAAGATAATATCTCGGAACCACTAACCGTCTGTATAAACCTCTACGGGTTTTCTACCAGTCTTCCAGCTATTCCTTGGTGATACGTGGCCACTAATTGTGATATTGGTGTTGCACAATCCTCGGTAACGTGACGGGCCGGGTTTGTAACGTGTCACGGCCAAATCCGTCACAAAAGGTGATACTGCGCGATTACTTGAGTTCTGGAGGGTTTCCCTCCATTTTTTTTGCACATTACTCATATAACAGTTTGTACAAAGCAATAATGCATCTTAATAGCTATGTATAGGTGAATTATCATGAGAAAATTGGTGTACATACCAGAGTCACAGTTGATGCCTTATGCTTCCCAAGGTAAACCAACAAATTTTTAATAACCATTTCTGTAGATTATTGTAGCCCTTAATTTTCTGAAAATTTTACATCTTATTTTATGAAAATCGGTTGAGAAATGGGCGGGTTATGACCTCTTGACGAAATCTTGGTGACTTGTTCCAAAAATGGACGCCTTCCCGATATGGCTGACGCGCGACAACACGTCCTGCAAATGTGGCTCAAACTTGTAGAAGACGTAGTTAGGTCATTTCTCAATCGATTTTCATGAAAAAAGGTGCGTTGGAATCTTAAGGACAAGGGCTTTCCGAAGCTTGACAGAGATTCACATATTTATGGTATGTTCTTTGCAATAATTACAGACATTTCTTGCACCAGGAATTGCATGACCCATAAAGCCATGAAAACTGAAAATTGAGACAACATTTGCAGGGATAAAATAATCTAAATTCCGATAGCTTTAAGGTGATTAGAGCAGAATTTTTATTACTGTCTCCTAAGTAGGTTAAAGTGCCTAATTCTAGGGTATAACTCGCCAATAAAGTCGAAAATAAAAATTCTGCTCTGATCACTCGATTAGAATTTAAATTCTAAGCAAAATACATCTGCCAAGCATGTTCATAGGTTTTGTGGTTGAGGAGATATGGCACATACACTCTGGAGGCCTTAATTTGGCAGGGAGATGAGCCTAATTCCGCATTTTTAGGGTAGTAAATATAATTCTTCCACTGAGAACACTCTAAGTGGATGTAATGACTCAATATTATCATATTCAATCCAAAAAATATTTTATATTGGTGGTGTGTAAAGCACAAAGTCGATGTCTCAAGAAATGGGCCGTGTCACGCTGTGATGCCGGGTGTGACCGGCCATCACACTTACCGGGGATTGTGCACCACCAGTGATATTGAAGGTTGAATTACAGAGACCGAAAAATTTTCCCGGTCTTAAGCGCAAAAGAAGTCAGAGCTGGGGCGGAAGTTGGGAGAAGCATAAGCCAGGGATCAAGGCCTGAAACGAAGAACCAAATGGTTAAGCGAAATTCATCGCTTACCCGGGCGGCTGAATTGTGCATCTTTGGTACAGCTGATTAATCCAGAGATATTGTCGTCGGTCGATGAGAGGAGGTGGCAGGCTATAGAAGAGGTGCAGAATCTTCGTCAATGCACATGTGGTACACAGAAAGTTATCATTTACAACTCGCACCGTCCGAACATCATACACTGGGTGTGCGGGTACTGCGTCGTACAGGTCCTGCATGTGGGAAACAAATGATAGAGCACACCGTGTGTTCGACGACAGAGGGTGACAGAAGATGGTGGGGAATATCAAAAAGGCTCTAATCTCGACCTCGCACTGGTCCGACGTCCACAGCCAATCTTGAGCTTAAGTGATAAGCATGGAGGTAGGAGGCACGCGGTCCTGCCCTGTGGCCAGCAACAGGACCCGTGAAAAAAGATGGATCACGACGCCGCAGATTTAGGTCCGGCTGCCAACATACGACCATCGTTAACCTTGCCCGCAGCAATATTCTCGAGAAAACGGGGGCCCTCGATGAGCGCAGGTCTGAGTAATATTGCCATGAAGTTTCAGGTGTACGTTGGCAGACTCGGATGAGAGACGTAAATTTCGATCATTCAGCATGGCATTCGAGGAAGATGACGATGGTTACGACTGCCTAAGGTCACCCAAGGTCAAGTAGTTAAAGCCAGTGGTCAATAACGTCTCGAGAGATTGTTGACAGAACCGTGCCCCGGGGAGACGAGGGACAAAGGCCATAAATCGATAGTACCACGGATTTGGAACTTGTTTAGAAATTCAAGATACCGACAGAAAAATTGTTAGGAGGCCAGCATCAACGGAGAAGGCGGTGTCAAGTGAAATCAGGTATGAGTTTCCTCGGCACCCATACACAAGACAGGGAAGATGTTGAAACAGCACTCGCGCTAACAGCAGAATCATTGTGGGGATATATTACACAGGATGTTCGCCATGCCCTTGCGAGGTTGTTCGAGAACTCCGCTGTCCCGTGCGTGGGGTATAAGAGTCATCCGCGAATCACTACAGCTCGGCTGATTTTAGAGCCTAGCCTGGACTCTAGATGGAAGCAGGATTTTTTGCTAATGGACGCTGGTGACCTCAGATTTAAGCAAAACACACAAGCCTGGCAGGAATGGTTTCTACAGCACACAAGACCCCTCTGGGCACTCGCAGGAGCGCCAACAATCTGTAAACTGACCGTGTCTGGTTTCTGGAGTAGCATTTACTCCCAGAAGCGAGATCTATGCCAGGTAGATGATCGCTAAACCTGCGTGTGGGTCATCGGATGGGTGGACCAACTTTTTACTAGAAAAGGACCAGGCTAATAACGACAAGAGACTTTGGGGACCGATCGATGATCAGCTGTTCGAGAGGAAGAGGGACGAGACAAGCCGCTCACAAGCCAGAAACCGACATAAAGGCAGAAGACTCGAGGATGCTGCAAGATGGACGTCGCTGCCAACACATGAAATTATTCAATGCAATGCAGGAATCGCTTATGCAGGCGCATAGGATTTTGGGTGCATTCCAATAAACATGACTGTCGTGGCGCCTTGCGAGGCCGCATGGCTTGTCCGCTCCCCCAGGCCTGAATCCGCGCAGGGTCACTGCAGCCTGTTTCTGACTCGTAGTTTTTGAGAATCGAGATCAACTGGAGGATTGGAGACACAGAACGATATAGGGTATCCTCGGCGCACATGCAGCAGCAATCAAGGGATGGGATGAAGGGATTCGGATCGAATAATTAGAGCTATAACTGCTGGGCATGGCTTGAGATAGCGGCAAGTAAGACAACTGCCAGTGGATAAACTTTTGGTCACCTCGTGGCGTGTGAAGTTTCTGAAAGCCCAATATGCTGCAGCGAATAGGAATGGCAGAAATTGAAACGGCGCTTCGGCCCCACCTTGCGTCACCTTGGTTTTCTTCAACAATCACTATTTGCCAGGCTCCTAAAACCAGCCGCTCGTATCGCTCGTAGCTGCATCCTAGAGTAGGGAATTTGTCGTTGTTTACATGGCTGTGCAGATAAGATAAGATATGGATATTTTCCCTACTCTAGGATGCAGCTCCTTATGAGCGATACGAGCGGCTGGTTTTAGGAGCCTGACTATTTGCTAAAAGTCGGAAGGGGTAATCGTAACGAGGCTACTCTTGTTCGAGATGCTCGAGAAAGCTTCAGTGGCGTCGAATACATCGTCGTCGACGAAATTTCGATGCCGTCTTGCCACGGCCTAAAGGGTGCCAAGTTCCAACTCTTTCCTTCTTCGCTATGACCTTTCAAATCGCCCTCTTCCAGGTTACCCTAGTTTGGTACCCGGACAGCTCCAAAACATGTTTATGTTCAGACTCAAAACGCCGTGACGCGCCGCGCGGGAAATTGATCTGAGATCACATGACAGGCTTGTTTATCAGTCAACGCGAATCCCTTTCCGCTCTTTCAACACAACTTCGTATACGGCAGCCTCTGGGGTGTTGCAGCACTGGTCGCCACAGCAGCGACCATTGCGGAGCAGCCGGTGCTACACCCCCTTCAAGACAGGCATCAGAGGCATCAACTGGACCGGGGTCTGCACCAACCCAGATGCCTCCTCACCAGCCAAGCCTCTGTAGCCCGTCACTCAGCAAGCCCTGGTCGTGCTCACCGCCTTTCTTTTATCCAATATGCATTATCGACCCACTCATGCAGTCTCGCCATTAGACCCCAGGCCAGTATAGCCGTCTTCACCTCGCCGCCTTTCTTACTCGCTGCCTCACCACGAACTCACGTACTCCCTCCGGCTTCCATCCTTACCGCCTTTGGGCCCACGCCCAACCTCGCTAGCTGCGCAGCTCATCAGCTGTCACACGCCCGCCCGGTGCAACCGAGACGGCCTTTCGATGTGCGACTCTCTCGACGCAGACGCCTGCGGCTTACCCATGCGAGGCCGGTAGAGAAGACGGAAGTAATCGTTGGGCTGCTTAGCGCTTAGCGGCGAGGTACCAGCCCCCTTGGTGCGTTTGAAATCCAATTCCTTTAGCCCCGCCTGACCCCCTGCCCCTAGGAAAACACCTTTCGTGGAATGCTTCAGAGGCAGTCACTACTCCACACCCGCTGCCCCAGCACTGGCCCGAAGTAGTGGTTCCAGGATCAGCATTAATCTCAGACCACCATCGCCAAAAGAACGACCCGCCCGGCACGCAGCTGTACATAACAACTAAGCCTGTTTCCAGGTCTCAATGGGGTCTTGTACAGGCCGCGCGCAGCGTAGGCCCACACCGCCAGTTCTCTTCGACTGTCACTATTTGCTACCTGTAATAGAGTACCGTATCCGAATACGGACGCGCAAGCACACCGGAGCTTCCTTCTACCTTTAAATCGTTAAACTGGTATGAACCTCACGGTCAGTAACTTTTCTATGCACTCAAGAGACGATCCATCGATGACAGACCATGCGGTTCTTCCAGGTTCATCCTTTTTTTTTTTTGGCTTTTACAACCTAGCTTCAACCCTCAGCTCAACTTTACTCGAGTAGGTGAGAAGCGGTATCTTGCGCGACACTCGACCAGCCTATTTTCTTCCATTTTTTCACAGGCTTTTACGACACAAAAATCAAGAACATCTCACCGACGCTCAACGAGCCCCGTCGTTAGTTTGTAAAGAAAGAAAAACGCGGCTCCACAGATAATTTGTATCCGTCCCTGAAGCCCGCCTCCAACCTCTCTCAACTAAACTAAATTGTCCTCTATTTCTATAGCACCCTCACTCGAATTCATATACGCCCAAGTCGCTCATGAACCATTCCCTCAAACGCCGACAGCTAATTTACTCTCATGAGCTTGAACGTAGTCAGAGATTTGATCTCAGCCAAACTTAAGGTGAGAAATGAGCGCTGGTGCGACTCAATCACGCTATTGATGCTTTCTAGTTTTTCCAGATCGTCTTCACCTCGCACAGTGCCTCTGTTACGTCTCTGACTCATCCTGGAAACAAGAACCAGGTATGCATCCCGCTGGTGACTAGTCAATCGCACGGCAGTGCGTTGGTCCAGTGGATGACGGGTGCGACCAGGTGATCTCAGGCGTATCTTGTTATTGGAGCCGAACGTGCTCGTTGACGACCTCAGATTTAGGTCTTTAATATCTCAACTTACATCCGCCTCGGTCCATGCAAGACGCTCATACCCTTTGTGTCGGACAGACGTTTTCGAGGCTATATCTCGGTTCTCATCCATTTGCTGGCGACACCGCTGAGACTTTAGGCTGCATTTGTACCCCTATCAGACGTGCGTGCGCTTGGCACTGTCCATCCTAGCGACGCGCGACTTCGCCATTGAACCTGAGGACGAGTCAATCGCGGCACGGAAGCAGCTTTTGATCCTGAGCGATTTTGTCCACCAGGTTCCACTTACTCTTGCGATACGGCTCCGGACCTTATTTTCTGCGGCAACTCGAACGATGGACTACTCTTGAACTTATCTTAGGCGCTAAGCTGATGCTTTGCGTCTTGAAAGTAAGTCCAATCGTCTTTGGTGCAGTTTATTTGTTCACCTATTTTTTAATGAATCAAGGTACCTCCCGTCTCATCGAAATTCGGGCGAGATAAGCCGTGCTCCCCGTTTTTCCCTTTTCGCATCAAATTCAACAAACGTGTCCTTAGGTGAGGTGTTAACATGGGTGATCCACTTCTGAACGCCGGTCTTTGAGATTCTTTCAGTGTGGTGGGGACATCCCATCGTCTCTGCCCCATGCATAGTCTTAGGTTTTGCTGGACACACTTCGGTGGGCAGGCGATCAACATCTTGGCAGCTGCATTGGCTTGTGAAAAGCAAGAATTGGCAGATACATTACCAAATTACCAGCCACTTGGAGTTCAGACCCCTTTTGTACGCGGCTTCTTGGAACCTCAATGGAGTCACTGGATGCGATCTTAGACTGCCCTACCCCCCATGCCTCCCTGCTTTCATACTTCAATCGATGTCCCTCATTTACGACGGCTGTATAGATGTTACACCGTCGCTCATATAAGCAAAATGCAGCATTATCCTTGATTCAAACCTTTAAAGGCATAGCTATGATTGGGTCCTCTGCTGTAATGGTCGTTAATAAATTCCGTGCTCGTATGTTGCGCCTGTTTCAATTTCTGTGGTCTTGGACATCTGGATCACAACGGGATTGCGCTGTAGGAATCTCCTTAGAGTCGTTCTCTCAGGGAAAATGAGAACTCACATTCATGAGTTCACGAGAACCTTGACCCAATGTCGACTGTCGTCCAGGGAATTCAATAAACTTTTGCTCCCGAAGAGCGGTTCGTCCATTCAGTCTTTGAGCATATCTTGAGCGAAGGAGGTCAAGTATCGTCTCTTGGACTTACGTTGCTAGTAGCGTATTTGAAAAAACTGGAAAGTTCTCCGTCAGATGGGTAAATTAATTCCCGACAACGCACCACTTACCTCGTGCCAAGGACATGAATATCCCCAACCAAATGACTGAAGAAATTTCGTCTATTTCGATGTCATTTCTGTGTAACGACGACAAAACTCACAATTGTTCGGCATTACAAAGAACTGGATTATATCAATAAGCAGGCTGGGAGCGGCAGTTGAGAGTACTCACACACACGAGCGCCAATGAGCCGATAAAACTGGTGAGGATACCAGTTTCTGAACGACGTTTCAGACAATATCGCGGTGCGTGCTGAAAGATTAACTCACGAAGAGTCCAAGTGGTGATTTTGTCAATCGCTAATGAGGTACTAGCGACATCATTAGTTTCCACAAATGCAACCACATCGTGAATTGATTTACCTTCGAAACCCATTTGCTTTCTGAGCGTCCAGATAATAGCACAAGGACAGGGCGAGAAATAGGTCTACCACGGAACACAAGGCCAAAACAAGTCCGGAAAGCCATTTCCATTGGGCCATAAACTCGGCGACGGAGTGCATCCTCCAAGTTTCGGATGTCAATAGGAATGTCAAACCACATCGCACTAGAGCCAGTGCCCAGCACAACAGCGAGATGAAAAGCTTTCCGCTCACAACGCGGACGCGCTCCACTAAGAATATCTACACCAAACCAACAATGAGGTCTCGATCAGCGTTGGGTGAGCATGGTTATTGCGACTTACCTGCACGATTGTACCAATGATTCCACTCAGAGAAATTGCCCCTCCAAAGGATTTAGGCAAAAGTAGGAGCGCTGCAGGATTCTGGTACTCATTCACTGTGATATAATAGACGCCATGGCATATGCAGATGCAGTGTGCTAACTCGCAGAGCCTTCGAGAACTTGTTATATACGACGTCACGATATTCAGTTTTTCGTATGACTCACCATACTGTCGTGACCTTTGCGATAAAAAGTCAGTATTGGCCGGAAGCAACAGGGTAGTTTTACGCACCATTGCTTTGAGAGACACCCTATCCTTCGGGAAGTTGGCATAGTAAATGTAGGCTTGAACTGTGCTGACTCCAAATAAGCAACATGAAACGATGAGGCCGATTAAAAGTGCTCCTAGTGTGCTGTGGACCTCGACAGGCATATTGGATCTGCGGAGAAATCATCGGTACAATACAGCTTGATCGTACGCTTTATACCTTATTAAAAGCACAGCCCGACGGAACGATATTTTGAAACATAACATAATCTGAGTGGGTCAGCCTTCAACCGCACTTTGATGGACGGGCAGGGACGCGGTCGATAAGAGAAGTGGAGCTCAGGCCCTGAGGCTGGATTATTCATTGGACCGTTCTAACGGGATGCCCACATTGCCTAAAGCTGAAGCAACTAGGTTCTTCTTCTCCCACATATATCCGCCGCCTTGCGTCTCGTGGTTATCTCCCCGCCATTAACAGACCCAATATACAAGGTTGTACTTGATCGACTCGCTCCATTAGAGCTGGACCAACCTTATTTTTCAACCCCGTGGGCCGTATGACACGGAACTCTATTTGACACCAGCGTTTCATCATTGGCAGGACCCCCACAGAGCCGAGATGTGATATGAGGAGCAAAAAAAAAGTGGGATCCTCGAGCTTTGTGCACAATTTGTGCTCTTCAAGTATCCTGAAATCCTGCAAGGATCATAGGACTTACGGGCGACCACATTCCAGCCGCTGATGTGAACATATGGCTCCTTACATGAAGCGCCCACTGCGACAATGATTCGCGCCAATTTTGGCTTCGCCGTTCTGCCGCCTGCCAGGTGATCAGGAACCGGCCCGGCGCCGTTTTTGTGCTGAACCAGGAACTTGGCTATCAAGCTTGTTATCGATGACATCTGCCGTTTCATTAAGATATCGATAACTGGAGCAAAATCTGCCGTCATGGAAGTTTCAGGAGAAGACCAACTGGAAATACCACCGCTTGAGGAAATCCCTGCTCATATACTAGACTCTATACCGAAACACGTTCAGCCTGGTTCCAAAGCTTTCCGCGAAATCATATTTTTCAGCCTTCAAAGCGAAGCACTTGGACTACGAAAACTCGATACGGAGGCGCCTCTAAACGCAAATAATAATACAAAGGCTGACGGCAATGGCGGTCATTTCAGCAGCAGTGGTGCGCACTTGGTCTTTTCCGTGTATGGTTCGAACTCAAACGACCTTCAGACGTACACAACCTAGTAGCAACTTTACCAATGCACGAACTCCAGCCCGAGCTTCTAACGGCTATCATTCGCCAGTTCGCCTCGGCCATCGCAAGCGTGACAACACGCGATTTTGTCAATAAATGCCAGTACGAGTCGCTTGAAACACTGAAGCAGCAACTCAAGGATGGTTATGCCTATCAGGCGCGGCTTGCGGTTCAGCTGGACAGCGATGAAAGAAACCTCAGGGATGCTGACCAAAGACAGCAAACCATTATTTCCTCCCTTCAGGCTGAAAAGGCTACTTCCGATGCGCTCAGACGGGAAAACGAAGAAACCATCCTCCGTCAGAGGGTAGAAATAGATTCTCTCCGCTCGCAGGTCGAAGCTCTTACGAAACAAAGTGGAAAACTGTCGGAGAGGTCGCAATACGACCGTGCGTCTCAACAAATCCCAGAATACCGAGAACGAGCAACTGACTCCCTCCAAATACAACTCGGGAATTCACATCCGACGCACTCGTCCATTTCGCAGCTGGTACAGATGCGCAATACCGAAAGTACTGGCTCTCCCTTCCTTTCCATCCTTACTCTGACAATAAATAGGTTTCAATTCGGACGAAGGAATATTCTCTCCACTCGTGGAAGCTCTTGACCAGGATATACGGCTGTGGTCCAATAACATAAAGGACTCTCTCGACGATTTGGACGCGGGAAAACTAGTAGTGGTCAGGGCAGGCTTGCAATTCATTCTCGAAGATATGGAGAAGAAGAGGCTCCTGATCCAAGAAAAGCTGAACCATTAGTTGGTTGCGCACACCAGCGATGTTTTCTGCGTCGGTACTCTTCGCATTCATTTGATCGTCACACACTGACTTACACCATATTTTATATTTAGCAGATGTGATCTCACCACCGCCTGGTACCCTTACTCCCTTCGTCTTTCGCTGCCTGCCCATCCCTACAGTGCAAATCCACCTCTCCAGTCTCACCCGAACGTGACTCGCACACTTGCATGTAACGTATAACTCCAAGATCGCAATAATGGTGTTAGCTGCCTGGTTACCAACTAAAGGGTGCACGAAGCTTGGGAGACGCGCTATAAGCGGATGATAAGTCCGAGAAGCGGTTCTGAGGGACTATCAGGTGAACTTCGCTTCTAGCACCCCGGGTCCCAGACAAACTTTCGTAACCCAAGGTTCCAATCTCCTCCACTAAGTACTGTCATCGGACTGGCGGCGCGGACGACGAAGGCATTCATGAGAGGAATGTATATGTCATCTCTGTCCGAAGGTCGGCATCCTCGAGAGGAAGGAAGCATATGACTGAACGAAAACCAGGCGAAAATCAGCACCTCAATCAAAGGTTTGCCATCCATAGCGTAGTAAGATGACGTCTTGCGTCTTGGGAGTGAGTACCCCTTTCCTTGCGTGGTTCATCGTATGTTTAATGAAGAGGAACAGACCTTAATTCTTATATGTCGATACTCGAACGTACTTAATCTTGGCAATCCGGTCACATGGAAAGCCACTCTAGAGACAGAAACTCTAGGAAATCATCGAAGGTACATACCTTCATACTTTTGCATTCAAAGGTGATCGGCGCTTTTTTCATATATTTTTCTTGACAACCAGCGGTGAGCTTGAGTCGAGAGCGCGATTTCACCGCAATCCAACTGCAAGCGCTCAAGTAAAAAACTCAAACGCTTATGATAAGAATTGAAAGAAGATCGCAACAGAAAGATATCGCGCCAATGACCCAAATCCATTTCAATCGTTGCTGCTGCTTCCCTCCATCATCTGCGGCCACGCCTTTCTCATGTTGGCGATCATCGATCAGTGGTTAAAACTTTTTGTAAGTTGGTCGTGTGTGTTCGCTGCCTTACACGATCAGCATCCTGATAGATGTCTTCTTTTAGCGTCGCTTCCCACCCCCGCTGCAGCCAACAATTTTGTAGTTCATCTCCACCTACGACCAGTAACTTTGTTGATTGATTCTCGATGTCGATGGGCTATACTCTCCATTTTCACCGCCTTTTGATCAAGAGGTGGTAAGCAACGCCTCAGTAAACCTTCCACTCCTACAAATACCTGGCTCGTACCCTCGCGACACCATCATGGCATCCCAACCTCTTCCATTCGATGTTCACAGTACCCTAGGGGCGATCTTAGTCGGCCTGTTCGTGTCTTGCTGTCTTTTCGGCATGGTCACTGCACAAGTATACACTTACTATACCCGATTCCCGAATGACGCGGCGCGTATCAAGATACTGGTGGGTGTCACAGTGATCTTCCAAAACCACTTATGGAACGGAGACCGCAGGTTATCTTTGTGTGGTAGGCAATTATTCCCTTACGATAATGAATAATACCGGATGATCTCTTTTTAAGGGTCTGTGAACTCGCTCATTGCATTTGCATATGCCAGTCTTTCTATTCCTTCGTCGTCAATGGCTACGGAAATCCGAGCACTGTCGAGACATTGCCGAGATCTTTCGATTTGGCGATTTCGCTGAGCGCCGTCATCAGCTCTGTGGTCCAGGTACTTCCTGTTTTTCATGTATGTCGCCATCGAACCTCAATCGCACGCAGTTCTTCTTTATAGAGCGTATCCGCATCATCAGCCAGAAACCCTTTCTTCCGCTTGTGTGCTGGGCCGTATCAATAGCTCGATGTGTTTTGACTTTCTTCGGGACGTCAAAAGTTTGGAATAGGCCAGTTTTGCTATTTGAGAGCGAATTCAAATGGCTTTGTATCTCTATCTTGGCTATGGGCGCTGCAGTCGACATGATCATAGCCACGGCGTTATTTTATTACTTGAAGGCTTCTAAACCAACTACTCACCAAAAGTATGCTTACCTTTAACCTGTCTTAAGAAGAGCGAAGTTGACCCTGCAATTAAACAGCACCTCGTTTGTCATTGACAAACTCACCGCCTGGACCATCCGTGAGCGACTCTTGAAAACGAAAACAGTAGGAAGAATCTCACCCAGTCGTTGCTGCAGAAACCGGACTCTTAACTAGCCTGACTGGATTTTCTATCTTATTATGTGTGAGCTACGAAACGCATCTGTCCAAGATAAGCATTGTTTATACCCACGTAGTTCTTGCTGATGCCTCATAACTGTGAGTCTTTGCGATTCCAATCCCGTCATTTCTACTCTTATACTACGAGTTCAGTTGTCTGGATGGGAATATTGGTGGTGCTGGCCAGAAGTGAGCATAATACTTTATTCCGATGAAATACTACGCTGATGTACTAACCTGGCTCCAGTTTTTTCCAACTCATTGCTCGCCTCGTACGTGTGGACTTTAATTCAAGGCTCTATTATTGTCTGAGCTTTCAAAATCCATGAAACTCTCCATACATTTAAAGCCTCAACGGGCGAGCTCTCCTGCGTGACAGAAAGGCCTCGAAGTCGCAACCAGCACGAGATCGTTTTGCGTCAGCTATCAGTACTCAGGTAGGCCCCTCAATTGATTCCTTTTATTGGGACATTGGTCTTAATCTCGCTTAGCTACCTCGGATTGCGGTACGTGTGACGACAAAAGTGGAGATCCAATCAGACCCGGTGTTTGAATACGGGATTGTTTAGTTACCCACTGTTTTAACAATCTGGTACCGTCGATGATTGCCTCGCCTTACTCATACAGTCTTTTGCAATTGAACCCCGTTCGTCAACATTGAAAAGGAGACTCTAATAGCAGGAAGGACGTCAGGAACGATTGGATCTGTCGGAACGATTCATCGTTCGAAAGGTCTGTCTTTCGGATCGATTTCACACCAAAAGGATTGCGAGTATACCTTTTTGCAAATTGATGAGATCACCTTCATAGAACACCATTCGCTCGTTGAGCCTGAAATGAAGGTTCAAGCTTCGGACAGAATAAATAGTCAAATGAGAACCTACGAGGCCAATAAAGCGCAGTAGGAACCAGGAAATTATCAACAAGCACTCCAAGTTATACAATCTACATGTTACTCTTGGTTATGAACGTAAAGATCGCTAGCCAAAGATACCTGAAACTCACAGTTATTCGGTAAATCAAAATCAATTTCAGCATGACCGATTGATTGACGATTTTGACGGGGAAGTACTTACACAAATTAGTATGGTGAGTCCAGCGAGCCACCAAAAGTGACACTTTCTATAGAGATGATCAGACGTCGATGCAGGCCATCATTGGGCGAGGCTCACATGCAAGTATTTTATGCACTGTGAAGGAATTCCTAAGTAAAATAGGTTTGAGGTCTTCTGCAGGAAGCGAGTACTTACCCTACAACAGCGCCTGCCCCAAACAAACGACGGTAAGATGCTGAGTAATCGACAGATTTTTCAGGTTACCATTATCCCTACCGTCAGGAGAGCGCGTATAATGAATGTAGCTCTGAACCATGGCAATTCCAAAGGGTGAGCGAGAATTCCAGAAGCAGAGCGCCAAGGGTGGTCAACGGATTAAATGGAATAAGGGACTCCGTGATGAAAGCTTGGTGAATTCAGCGCGTCCTTCTGGTATTTGTACTGCTCGAGATATATTAGTTGTATTACAATTGAGGGGAATAAACTCATTTGGACTCAAAGTAATTTTAAAAATTAACTTCCATGGATCATTGTGGGTTACGACATGGGTCACAGCCAGCAGGCCCACGAGCGCGGCGGCGAAGCCTGGAGCAACGTTGAGAAAAAATGTAGGATAACAGCGGCACGAATCGTGGCACAGTGAAATTCGAACCGTCCAGAAGCATCTGACATTTAGCGAGGGTAGCCGTCAAGTTGAAGTGAAGTATAGCATGCAGTAGGTCGACTCTAAAAGTGAGGTAGCATACCCAGGTAGCTTGGCCAAAAGACAAACGTGCAGGGAATGAAGCCGGACGCACTGAGCAAGTAGCATGCATACGTAGCGTGTCCGATGTAGCACTTAAAGGGACGGATGTGAGTAGCATGACCAACGGGAGGAGGTCATAGCGAACCGATATAGCAAGCAGCAGCAACCTAGCCAGATACGGCAACACACTCGTCGAATGCTTTATCGTCAAGCTCGCCCACGATGCTGGCCGTGCTCTCTATCCTGCCGTGCGTCGCTAAAGATTCGAAGACTGAGCACTGATCATGACGACGAGTCTTCGAAAAGCCATGTGCGGATGACAGTAAACAGAGTCGTACCAAATCAGGAACCTGGAATATTGCCAATGAAAAACTGAATGGCCAAGTCCCTGCGGCTGACGTACCCCGAATGCAGCTTTGATATGATATGCGAGACCCAATTTCTCTCTCCATGTTGTGTAGTACCAGTGTGTACCAACCAGGTTGTTGAGAAAAGACTGTTCTTTCTTAAATCTTGGCCCCAGATGTACTCTGCTCTGGGCTACGATGCATTAGAAAGTTGTAAATCCTTCAGTCTCGTGGAGGGACGCACTGGATGGGTAAGCTCAAGGCAAGTTTTGAGATTCTCGTCATAGCGATGATCATGGATGAGCATAGATTTGAAAGTTGGTGTGACGCGTTACATCACTTTTTCTTCCACACCTCTGGGTCACCCAAGATCTCTGAGTCGCGACCACTCTCGTTTTGTTTTGCCCACCCTCCACACCCTGTATCTTAAACCCTCAATCTGACTCGAAAGGTATTTAACTAGCTGCTAGCTATCTCTCGAGGAAACATTACCCAGCTGGAAATGGAAATTCTCACGAACTCATGGGTGGGTTGATTTCAGCGGATGCTCGCTAGCAGCTAGCTCGCCCGAGTTCTAACCCCTTCTTCATTCATACTCTGCCCATAACTCGGTAGGTTTTTTAACGACTGTCCTCGATTTTTCATTAATTGGTCTTGTTTTCTCCGCCCATGTCTACCTTTCGCTTTGCTGGGACTGATGTCACAATTTACTCACTTCGCTGCCTTGTCGGCGCCCCAACCGCACACGTTCCTATTTCAACTTTCCCCTTTGGTGATCTTCAACCAAACCCCTCACTATTTTTCATCCAAGGACGCGCACGCACGCTGGGGCGTCCTTACTTTCAATTATCAAATTTAATACGAATCTCACGGTCATTAACTTTTCGATGCATTCATTGTCATGATTCAAGAGACGACAGATCATGCTGTCCATCCCCCGTTTTGGCTTTCGCAACCTAGCTTCGACCTCCAACTCAACTTCGGGTGAGAAGCATCCCCAGCAAGACACTCGCCCAACTCATGTTCCTTCATGTTTTCAGAGACTTTTGTGACATGAGAACCAAGAGCATCCAACCGACGCTCTTCAGTATAGTTTCTTCGTTAGTGTTAAAACGCGGCTCTGCAGGTAACTTCGCTCTAAATCTGTCCTTGAAGCCCACATCTAACATGGGTGGCTTTTTCAACCCAGCCAAGTTGTTGTCTATCTTTATAACACCCGTACTCAAATTCATAAAGCTTCCAAGTCAGTCATAACTCATGAACCACTCCCTCCGATGTCCACACCTGGTTCGCTGTCATCGGCTTGAACATAGCCAGACCGTATCGCAGCACGGAAGCAGCTGCTGATCATGTGTGGTTTTGCCCTCTAGGTTCAAATTCACCGTTCAATTCACTCTTGTAATTACGACGCAGGACTTTAGTTTCTGCCCGGGCAATTCAACGGACGCACAACTCTTGAACTTATGTTTTGCGGTAAGCTGATACTTTGCGCCTTGAAAGTAAGTCCCATTGTCTTTGTACCGTTTATTTGTTGACCGATATTATAACAGATCAAGGTATACGTACTTCTCGTGTCATCGAAATTCGGGCGAGATAAGCCGTCCTCCCCGTTTTTCCCTTTTCGCATCACCTTCAACAAATGTGTCCTTAGGTGAGGCGTTAACCTGGATGATCCACTTCTGAACGTCGGTGTTTAAGATTCTTTCAGTGTAGCGGGGACATCCCATCGCCTCTGGCCTATAGTTTTAGGTTGAGCTGGACAGACTTTGACGGGCAGGCGATTCGCCTATTGGCAGCTGGATTGGCTCCTGAAACCAGAAATTGGCAGATGCGTCACCAAATTACTAACCACATGGAGTTCACACCTGTTGTACGTGGTTTCTTGGAACCTCAATGGCGTCATTGGATGCGATCTTAGACTGCCCGACCCATCATGCCTTCCTGCTTTCAGTCGATGTCCCTCATTTACGATGGTTGTATAGAAGTTACACGTCCGATAAGGGGTTCGAAGGGAGTATCAGGTGGGTTCAAGTTATTATTCCCGTCGGACATTACTTACTTCGGTTCTAGCACCCCGAAAGACTGTTATAACCCAATTTCGAGTCGTTTCCTTTATTGTCATCGGATTGGCTGCACGGACCAACGAAGGCATTCATAAGAGGAATGTGTCTGTTTTCTGTCCGAAAATAGGCATTTGTGAGACTCGAGTGCGAGAAAACATATGACTGAACAAAAATCAGCACCTCAATCGGTGTGTCCGGGTGTCACCCGTTATGCGCGGTAAGATGGTGCCTTGTTTCTTGACAGTGAGTACCACTTTCTTTGTGTGGTTTATGGTTTAATGAAGAGGATAGACCTTGATTCATATTTGTCGACATTCGACTTATTAATTCGGTCGCATGGGAAGCCACTCTAGACCCAGAGACTCGAGGAAATTATCGAAGGTATCCCATTCTTTTCATGTTCAAAGTCGATCGTCACCTGGGCTTTATATGTTTTTCTTGGCAACCAGTTGAAGGGTTGAGTTGGAAGCGCGACCTCACCGTAATCCATGTGCCGTTGATATCCAGAAGCTGCAAGCGCTCAAGTAGAAAACCCAAACTCTTATTCGAAAGGAGATCGCAACAGAAAGATAGAGTGCCAGTGACACTAATTCATTCAAACCGTTGTCGCTGTCAATCGACTTTCCATCTCCGGCCACGGCTTTCTCATGTTGGCGATCAGCAGTTTCAGCTTATTATAAGTGGGTTGTGTCTGTTCACCCGCCTTCCTTGATCAGCATCCCGATAGATGTCTCGTTTTAGCGTCGCTTCCCACACGTCGGTCCAGCCAACAATTTTGGAGTTCACCTTTACCTACGACCAGTAGTTTTGTTGATTGATGCTCGTTATCGGTGGGTTGTACCTTTCGATCAGAAGGTTGGAAACAACCCTTAAATAAGCCATCCACTTCTACAAAGACCTGGCTCAAACCATCCTCGCAACACCACTATGGCGTCCCAATCTCTTGCATTCGACGTTCACGGTACTCTGGGGGCGATCTTAGTCGGCCTATTCGTGTCTTGCTGTCTTTTCGGCGTCGTCACTGTGCAAGTCTACATGTACTATACCCGATTCCCCAACGACATGGTCCGCATCAAAATACTGGTGCGTGTCACAGTGATTTTCCAATACACTCGTATAACCACGACCACAGGTTATCGTTGTGTGGTAGGCAATTATTCCCTTACGATGGTAATAATGCCGGATCATCTCTTTATAAGGGTCTGTGAACTCGTTCATTGCATTTGCATATGCCACTCTTTCTATTTCTTCGTCGTCAATGGCTACGACGACCCGAAGACTGTCGCGACATTGCCGAGAACTTTCGACCTGGCGATTTCGCTGAGCGCCGTCATAAGCACCATGGTTCAGGTACTGCTTATTTTTCATTTCACTATCAAACCTCAATCGCGCACAGTTCTTCTTTGTAGAGCGTATTCGCGTCGTTAGCCGGAAACTTTTTCTTCCGCTCATCTGTTGGACCATGTCGATATCTCGATGTGTTTTAACTTTCTTTGGGACGTCAAAAGCTTGGAATAGGCCAATCTTGCTATTCGAGAGCGAATTCAAAGGGATTTGTGTCTCTATCTTCGCCATGGGCGCTGCAGTCGACACGATTATTGCTACGTCGTTATCCTATTACTTGAAAGCTTCTAAACCTACGAACCACCAAAAGTATGCTTACCATTAGCCTTTTTTAAGACGAGCGAGACTGACAATCCAATTAAATAGCACCTCATTTGTCATTGACAAACTCACCGCCTGGACCATCCGTGAGTTACTCTTGAAATTGAAATAGTCCGAACCATCTCACCTAGCTGATGCTACAGAAACCGGGCTTTTAACTAGCCTTGCCGGACTGTCCATCTTACTATGTGTGAGCCATGAGTTACACGATCCAAGATACACATTGATCATGCCAATATAGTTCTTGACGATGTCTCATAACTGTGAGCCTTCGCGATTCTAGTTCCGTCATTCTTACTCATATACGAGCCCAGTTGTCTGGATGGGAATATTGGTGGTGCTGGCCAGAAGTAAGCATAGGCGTTGATTCTGATATCACGCAAATGTACTAACCTGACTCCAGTTTTTTCCAACTCGTTGCTTGCTTCGTACGTGTGGACTTCAATTAAAAGCACCTTCATTTCTTTAAAACTCATGAAACCCTCGATACTTATAAAGCCTCAACGGGCGCGCGATTCTGCGAGACAGAAAGGCTTCGGAGTGCCAACCAGCACGAGATTTCTTTGCCTCAGCTACAAGCACCCAGGTACGCTTATCCATTCGTTCCTTTTATCAAAAATTGATCTTAGGTTTCTTAGTTACCTCGGATTGCGGTACGTGTGACGACAGAGGTCGAGGTTGAATCACACCCAGTGTTTCAATATGGAATTATTTAGTTCCACACTATTCTTGCACATTTCCGTTGCGGATGACTGCTTTAAATATGACTCACAGCTATAATGTTTTGAAACTGATTCCCCTCTCGTCAACAGTTAAATGTAAGGCAGGGTGGATTTAAAAACACTCTCGCATCGCCATGGATAGGCAATTATGATGCGCATAAGCTGCAGGAAGTGAGAATTTGCCATACAACCAGTACCTGCCCCAAAAATAGCTGTAAGAATCGGTATGATGCTGGGTTCCAAGAGGAATCGACAGATATTCCAGACTTACTTACCCTTGGGAAAGCGGGTGTAATAAATGTAGGTCTGGACTATGACAACTCCAAAGAGCATACAGGAAACGAGAACTCCTATAAGCAAAGTGCCGAGGGCGTTCGCCGCATTACATAAACGCAATATGGGACTCAATAACGAAAGTTTGACGAATCCACTGGCAATGCGCTCTTCTGGTGTTTGTACCGCTCGAAAAATATCAGTCACAGGAAAACTCATTCAGATCACCAGCTGATTGATAGCTCCGGTCTCTGCGGTGCCCTTGCCTCGACGAAATCGGGGAGGACCTGCGGTGCCACCCGGTGACATGGCCTCTGGCGTTTCGGCCAAGCCGGTTACTTGATAAGTTGATTGGAATGCCAAATGGGTGTTTACCAGGTTTATATTAAACGCTGCGGGGTCCTCTTGTCCATAGCTCTGTTCTTCAACCCCTCCAAAGCCTGGATAATTTGTAAGGGGATATCATCCATGTTATAATTACAAGACGCGGTCCATCTTTGTGATCAGTAGACTTGGGGTGCCTTATGGGGTTAGATATTTGAACTCCGCTTTCAACGGACCCAGCGTGACTGCTTCCGATCGCGTTCAAACCACTGACCAGTAAGATCAACTTTCGAGGTCAAATCACTCTCCTTCGTCGAACTTCGAGCGTCGTGGGGTACTCGCACTCGCAACCCGAACCTAGAGCTATCGAGGAAAAATCGAATGCCCCTCCTGAATTCAGAAGCGGCGACAAGTAAGGCTCACATTTACCACATGACATGGCCTTCCTCCAATCACTGGCATCTTCGCCCGAATATCATTGGAGTCGAGGTGATCTGTTGTCTGATGTTCCGATATCCTAGAAAACACAATCCAAATACCAGTACATCGGACAGCTTGGAATAAAGGCGGAACTCTGGCATTGGGGAATGAAAGTGGTTACTTCGCGATGTCATGTGAGTAAATACCTCTTTCACTTTCCCTTCTTTCTCGGTGCTTTTTCTTGGACGTGTCCTAGCTGAAACTCCCGTGATTGTCGGTCCTGTGGATTTTGACCACTCACCGCCTTTGTGGGCGTTGATGCTTTGCTCAGATCTGCTGAATTCTTTTCACCATTAAGCGTGCTGTGTTCTCAGCTATTCTCGTTATCTTCATTCTATCTGTCTGCTGCTCATCTAAGGATTCGAATATAAACTTCAGGCAGCTACTTATGACGCCACTTCCCGCAATCCGATGGTATCCCCGATATACGACGTCCACTCCACGCTGGGAGCTCTGTTAGTCGGACTACTCGTCTCATGTTGTCTATTTGGAATTTCTACCACTCAGGCTTACATTTGTTTCTCTCATTTTCCCAGAGACAGATTGTACACGAAGGCATTGGTATGTTAAACTTCGGCTCTTTCCAACTGCTATAGACTTCATAAATTGCTCTTACCTTATCCCATTCGACAGGTCGTCCTGTTGTGGTAACTAAACCCTCCTTTACTGACGCATTCTTGTAACTCCATTAACGCACCCTCGAAGGTTGTGCGAACTCGCCCATTACGTCTGTCTTTGCTACACCTTCTACTTCTTTGCAGTCGTCGGGTACGGCAATCTCTTAGATCTTTTTTGCAGACCGCATTCGGGTGGTTAGCCAGAAGTTATTCATTCCGGTTGTTTGCTGGACACTGTCGTTAGTGCGGCTCGGCACCGCCTTTCTGGCAATGTCTGAGGCTGTTAAAACGCCCGCGGTAATCCCTTTTGCAATACAATGGAAATGGCTCGTCATCCTTACCTTAGCTGTCGGCTTGGCAGTCGACGCAACCATTTGCATATCATTGTCCTACTACCTGAAGACTAGAAATACGAGAATTAATCCAAGGTCATTGACTTAAAATTTCTTTTCTTCTCAAAGCCAGCTGACGTCCTCGAATAGACCTTCGTTTATGGTCGACAAAATTACTCTGTGGACAATTGGTAAGGTGTCTATAAATTCAGAGCCCGGCGTCATTCAGGGTTCTTCCTGTAGAAACAGGGCTTTTAACAAGCCTTACTGCCTCGGTGGTCTTAATTTGCGTAAGTCAACTCGCTCTCTTCGAAAATATGTACGGTTGATCGTAGGAGAGAAGTACGTGGCAATGCCTCGCAACTGTGAGTTTTAGCGTCGTTTTCGGTTCAAATGAAATTGACCTCCTCGTTTGCAAGTCATTTGGCTAGGATTCTATGAGGTGATGGCAAGGGGTAAGCTGTCCACAATTTGAAGTCTTTCATATCGTCACACTTGCTACGGGGCTCAGTTTATTCGAATTCGCTACTTGCTTCGTGAGTTCAAAATACTTCTCTGATACCCTGTCCTAAATTACAGCCAATAGCCTTAATGGACGCAGAACTCTTCGCAAACCATCGATGCCTGACCATTTTTCTGGACACTCGCGCAGCACAAGATTTGGGCACGGAAATACTGAGGTGAGCAGGAAGACTTAGCCTCAAGTGATTCCTTATTTGTTCTACTGCCATGGTCAGATCGCGGTGCATGTCAGTAAAATGACCGAAGTTATGCTCGACCCGATATTTGAACACGGGGTTGTCTAACCAGCAACCTTTGACCGGTCAGGAGGCATGGCCGACCGACCATCGAACGATTTATCGCCCTAAATTCTTCGTGGTTTGAGAAATCGGCAATGTAGTGGAAGGGCTGGGAGGGTTACTTTTTGGAGTATTTAAATGTAATGACAAGGTCGCCAATGCATCAACTCACGAAACATTTTTTGAGGACCTGGCCCTGCCAATGGGTTTAATCAACCCTAACTCAAACCCCTCCCTTTCACCATATGTGACCGTTAACCGAGTTTGCCAACTGTTAGGTACAAAAACTCTTCTATGCCATGCGCAGCACTGGGAACACCAGCCAGGTGGATGTGCTTCACTGCTATGAGTGGCGTGGAAGGCGAGCGACAGCACTAAACTCGGTGGTCGATGGCGGTGACAGACGCGGATTGACATAAATAGCTAGCGGCCGGGTTGAATGTTAACTCCTACGAAGTTTTTAGGCAGGTGCGAGTCCCAATAAATTTATCCTAAGATATGTAGTTGCTCCAAGATAAAAAAACATTGTCACCAAGCGCCCTCAGCCGTCGTGTAGAATTAGCACGACGACGAAGATTAACGTTAAGGCTTCCCTGGCCAATTTTTTCCCAACCATTAGTAGACTCTCTGTGATCGCTCAGCGCTCCACTTCGCTGTACGCATCGTGCACTCCACATGGTTCTTTCCAAGTTTTGACTCTCAATAAGGACGCACGACGGGTCGACTGAACCCTCAAGGAGCATTTTCATTGTCTTGCAGGTGCCTCTAGAGTATAAACAGGCGATTATGGTTATCATTTTTCTGGTACAATGGCATTGGATCTGTTATTTGGCTAACATTTTCTATGGATATGGCAAGACTTCTACGGGTTTCAATACGACCGGTCTAAGTATATCGAAGTTACTGTTGCCATATAACCTTGGCTTGACAGACTACTAGCTCTTCCGGAGTCTTCCCAGGTGGACTTCGACGATACCCAGAAGGCCACCAAGAACTTAACATGTCACGTCTCTCGTGGATTGTTCTTTCTTTGGCTAACTCATGAACCAGTTCGGTATTGCTTTGACGATGAGAGACTGACTCGTTTTCTTGCTTGCTAGTGCTGTTTCAACCAGAAAAGCAACACGTGTCGGCCTGTCGTCGTGCCTTGCTCTCTGTCGCATGTTTAGGAGTCTGGGTTGTCTCCGAGTCTGACTTCCACCAACCGCGACATGACATGTGCACTCTTTTGGAAATTATTACCTTTTTGGCTAAGTGCAGAAAGCTTTCCGAACTAAAAAATTGGTTATCCTACGATCAGGGGCCTGTTTGTCGGTGGAAAGCTGCACAGCACTAGACACGAGGGTTTGTGATTACAGAGGACTAGGATCACAGCACCAGGCTTTGCCCTACGTGTTAAATTACCGCGGGCTTGAACTCCTGTTCGAGTACCGCCTGGTTTATATTCAGGGAAAAATCGGAAGGAGAGCGCTACATGGCATTTAATGAAGCAACATGTTTCTGAGGTATTAGTATAGCTCACCTTAACACTACCGAGATATCGGGGATCGGGAGCAAGCTCCTGCAACCCGAAATTACTCGTTTCATTTGGAAATGTGCGTCCATTGAGCCTAAAATTGGCATGTTATAGAAAAAATGGGCATGCTTTGGTGCTTTTGACTTACGAAGCAAGCATCGAGGTCGAAAAAACTGCAGGTTATGTTAGTTCTACCCGAATGGAGTGAAAAACTCTTACTCCTGGAAAGGAATACAAAAATCGCCAACCAGATACTGTCTGATTTCATTCAATTCGTACAAGGGGTGGACGTGTGACCCGACTGTCCGAAATTTTGGTTTCGTACACCTTCTAAATTAAGGAGGACCCTGGAGTTTTGGCGCTCATTTTGGACCCTATATTCCCTTATTTGGGCTGATTTTTGGCCGAGGGTTTGGGACAAAAGCCTTGGGACATGGGACAGGCGTGACATTTAGGACAAATCTGAGGTCCCTGTGACGCGGGACGTCCGAATTGAAGGAAATCGGACAGTATCTGAGATACCAGAATTGAAACATTACAATGAAAAATGAATCTTATTCTCGAAACTCACATGTGTGTGGCGCTACCAAGAACTATTCGAGTCGACATTAGATAGGACATGGTAGCCGAAAGCGAAAGCAGAGCACACTTACACTTACTAGCATAGCCAGGCCAGTACAAGTAGTTATCAACCTGCTTTCTATGAAAACGGTTAACTTAACATGGCACTGTTACTTTATGGGACGAACCCACGGATAGTCCAGGCAATGACTTTATCAACCATCAAAGTCCTATTGCACAATATTAGCCAAGGCAGTTGTGGAAGCCTGATTTGGCTCACCTCCTTTGAGTATTCGTTGTTTGTTTCCTCAGATAATAAAATAGAGTAATAGTCACAATGAAATCCACGGCGGTGCCAACGGACAAAAGACTGGTAAGGAGCCACTTCCAGTTTTTCAGCAGACCGACAAATGAGGCGGATTTAATGCTCGCAACCATTGCCGCAAATGTCATCAGACAGCGCACTCCAGAGAGCACCCAGCATATGATGGGAATAAAAAGTTCCCTACTGACAATGCGGACACGGTCTGCAAAGAAAGCCTGCGCAAAATGAGATATTATCCGTGCCGTTTGTAATAAGGATGTACCTGTACAATGGGTTCAATAATGCCACTGAAAGCGACGGCTATGTTCCAGGATATAGGGGGACTTATAATGGCTTGTGGATTGCCATAGCCATTGATGGTAGCGACATAGAGTGTATGACAGATGCAAATACAATGGCCAAGTTCGCAAAACCTGACCTCAATTATCCGGAGATTGAAAGTCGAAAATGAAAGACTGCTTACCATATAGTCGCGACCTTGGGAAGTTAGGTCTAAGACTATTACTTGGCTAGAAGTTACGAATCCGATGCACCAACAACTTGAACAGCGGCTTGTCATTTGGAAAGCGAGTATAATAGATATAAGTTTGAACAATCACTACTCCAAAAAGAGAGCAAGAAATGAGGATTCCGATTAAGAGAGGTCCAAGGGTGGTTTTCGGGCTGAATGCGAGAGGCTCCATTGCAGAGCCAGTAACTTTGCAGTGTTAGTATTTAAGCCAAAGAGCCATCAATTGGTTGGACAACTGGGTACGGTCCAAGGTGATATCATGATGTAGTCACTTCACGGTCCACGCAAAGTTGCGCCAAAATCAAGTGCCACAGAACAGGTTCACGGACGTGCAGACATGATCAGCTAACCTTGGGATTATGAATAGGAAAGGTATTAATGTTCCCGTTCAGTGTCCTACAAGAATGACTCAATCTCGATGCTTTCTGGGACGACCAAAAATGAACGACATCTGCACCATTTTAGGTTTTGTGCACCCCATCCAGCTGCATTAGGTTATGAAACCTTTCGTTTCAGCAATACAATCGCGATCAAGAAAGCAGGGTTGAAAATTAGTCAAGCTCGAAACATCTCTTTCATTTTTCCAGGAATTATAGAAATACCCGCAATTCTGGTGATTGATTTTTCCTCTGTTATGTCACAGCCCACGGCTGCTCCAATCTGTCTGAAGGGTGTGTACATAGACTAGCACATTGCTTAATCGATTCAAATACCCATAGGAAGTTCAGGCTGTTTTCTGATGGCTAATTTAAAAATAGTACTCGAAGACGCGCCTTGGAACTATGGGACGTTAATATTTAATACTCGTATAATCAAGGGTGTACCGGTGGTGCGGGAGCCTCCACGTATGATTGGAGTGTTTTATTGAACAAGGCTTCTTTCTTCTAGGAAGAAATTGGATAACTTCCCGCTGCGTCTGGTAACACCGAATATTTTCCAGATCAAGTTAAACGAGCTGTTTAAGGAAATTTCTATCAGTTCCTGAGGACCCTGGAAGATTTTTGAAGCTCCGGAGCTTTTCCAGACGTACATAGCTTCAGCTCCTCGGCTTCTTAGAATCTGAAAGCATTTGGAATTCCCAAGGAATTCCAGGCCTGTATCAGATTCCTATGGGAAGTCATCGGCGGGAGATGCTGAACAGATTTAGACTTAGATTGGCCAATGGGAATTGAGATCTGCAAGCTCTCCGGCCACATAGGCAATGCCCGCAGTGCCAATATATAATGTATGAGGTTCTTGATATGACCTGTGCTTCGGTCTAAAGATGTTATCGTCTACCAATGCGAAACTGGCCTGAACTCCAAGACCGTTATGCCGTGTAGGATTTGAGGCACTCTCATGATATGTAATCTGTAACATTTAGATGTCACAAGCCGGCCTGATGAACTTAAAGTCACCGATACATGAGACATCGCATCTTTCCACGCTGGACTCGGAGCGCCGAGGGGAGTTTCCTTTGTGCACAGTACCGTTCCCTCAATGGAAATGTCTAACCAGTATTAGAATTGGGACAGAGTAACGATATCTTCCTAATGGGATTTGAGGTTCAGATGAGAGTGGGATAATACTTGCTGAATACTGCAGATTGTGATTCGGCTTGTGGCATGTTCTGAGAGTTAACACCCAATGATTACGATGTGTTTTAGATTTACAACAAAGAGGAATTTTAATTGTCATGAAAGAAGGTATTTACGTCAATGGATAGCCCGTGAACAATTGCACTAGGTTATTTTCCCCTTAGACTCTCCGGGTCATTCGTTCTTTTACCAGGTAAGTTCTTGATGCCATGAAAAAGAATGCAGGAAGGACCATACAAATCTATGAGAGCATATATTAGCAGGACAATAAACATTCAATAAATGGACATTGGACTAACACCCGAGAAAACCATTGGTCTTATCCATTTAAATTCCGACGTCAGTAAGGCTCCCTGAACAGGAGCAGATCCAAGGAGTCCAAAGCTTGCAAAAGCGAGGGCTATTCCAGTTCGCGCGCTGCCCAGCCAACCTTAGTTGTAATCAGAATTTTTGTCAAAGCAGGCCACTTACCCTACCTCGTTCGGTTGGCGAGCCAAGGACGCAAGAAGAGCCACTGCTAATGACAGCCCTGGTTGAGATTAGTTAGTTACCTACGGTGAAGGATAGGACAAGTTCGGTCCCTTACATGCACCCGAAAACAAGCCATAAAAAATAGTGACAGCCACAAGTGATCCTGGACTCCGACTATTTTGTGCTTAACCAATGAAACTGGCTTTGCAATCAAAACTAAAGGAGACGTACATTCCAGACACGGCAAATATGCTTGCACCAGTTATGAAAGTGCATGGAATAGCAATGTTGAAGGGGCCATATATATCCGCAGCAAAGTTACCAATGATGCGGCCAATTGTGCTCGAGGCATTTAAAATTGCCACCTACAGGTTTCTCGTACAATTAGCGCCAAAGAAAGAGTAGAACAAAAAACCATACAGAATAAAAAGCCAATGTTGGATTGACGCCATGTTCCACCGCATAGAGTTGTAGATAAAATACTGCAGCAAGAGAATGACCGTGTACATCGTTTCCAGCATAGAGAAGAAACTTACAAGGGAAGTAGAGGCCGAATAACGAGATCAATCCGCTACGGAACACAGACCAATGAGAGAAAAATCGAACAAAATGTCGAGACATACCCGATAAGGGCAAGCATGTAAGGCACATCGGTGACGAAACTCTTGATGTCAAGTTGTGGTCTGTCCGCACGCACTTTGTAGGCTGTCCGCATGAGGCTGTTCCCTACAACTACAAGTCCAAGAACGATGAAACCGGTTGCCCGAACAGTTTTCGCAAAGCCCGACGACGGGAGCAGATGACTGTTAAAAAGTTATATCTGGCTTAAATCACAATGAAAAGCCCACGAACTTTATCACTACCATGCTTGGAATCAGTTATCGAAACTGAGACTGTGTGGAAACGACATACTTATGGGAAAAACAACCGCACCCAAAGATATACCTGTCATTGCGACGCCAGTTGCAAATGCCTTTCGACGCAAGAAGTGATGTGTGGTGATGCTGAGCGACGGGACAAATACAAAGCCCATCCCCAAGCCCATCCCCAGTCCCTGGCTGAGGAAGATTTGAACATATTCCTGAGGTTTTGCGAGTGAAAGCGAGAACAATCTATTGGGTTAAACTGTCGGATAGAATTCCTGATAACATGGTGAAGCCCGTACGAGATAATGAAGATAATTGCGCCAGCAATCTCCAAAATGTGGAAGTATCCTGCGTCAAACAATTTTCCTGACACCATACCGAAGAAAAATGGCATCATGATCTGAAAACTTCCTATCCAGCTGAGGGAAAATACATGTCATGGATGAACCTCTGAGAAAAATTTCAGCAAAGCCCACCCGATCTTGCTTGGACTGTGGTCTGAAAGGTAGAAACGAGTATAATAATCTGTGAAGGCATTAGTGACTGTTTATGGACTAAATATACGTGAGCTGCGACCTTGGTATACTCCAAAGGAGTAGACATAACTAATGTCTGTTGAGCACAGAAGCGTTCAAGAAGGTTGATTCGTACCCAACAGTGGCGAAAAGGACAAGCCAGCTACGGAGATAAATTGGATAAGCGGCTCCCAAATTTTGGTAGAAGACATACGCTCCGAAGAGTGTGGACCAAGCCTTTAACCCGCCATCCATAGCAATGGAGTCTTCTGAGGAGTCTTTGACCTCACTGATCTGGGTTAGGCTTTCCTCCTTATCCATCCTTGGGTGTTATCCCTTCTAGGTTTCGAGTTATCGGTTGTGTCAGTGGTAAGATTATAGACTTCCAGTTGAAAGATCTGTGCAGGTTTTATATCAGTAAAAATAGCAGCAAGACTCACCTCGCACAAGTTTCAACGATCCCGCGAGCAAGGTATTTCTGGAACTACACATGTGCCAAGGTTACAATAAGGTGTGGTGGAATACTGCTTGCCTTGCAGAAATAGAGCTACAATGATGTCTGTTCTGGCTTTGCAAGGGACAATATCGGTCACGGTGCATTAATTGTGGCATCGGTAACGGATTCTTTACGAACTATTCCTGTCTGTTCTCTTGCAGGTTGTGTTCTTCCGTTTCCGCCGGGCGGATTGTTCCCTGCGCCTAGTGACGTTGGCTCAACCTCGCCATCTCGCCACACCAGGCCTCGCCACCTGGCGATCGCCAGGTGGCGAGCCGAAAATTCTAAATTAGGGTGGCGAGAGGGTGGCGAGATTTGTATTAGTCATCCCGAAGCTACTGTGCGACTTCAATCAATTCGGCAGGGGGTGTGACTGAGGACACGGTCGCCGAAATTTTGGATTCAGAAAATTACTATATTTGACTATTTGATCGGATCAGGAGCATTTTCGGCCTCGGAACGGTTGCTCCGGGGGATTTTCTCGATTTTCGTGCGGACAAGTGTGACATGTGACATTTCGGCGTTTTCGAAATGTTTCTGATGAATTAGATGTTGTTTCCAAAGTTTCATCTGTTAATTCTTGGGATCCAGCTTCATTACTTCGATCTTTGGGCGTACAAACGGTATATAGCTTCGAAAACAAGTATTTCTGTGGTAAAATTTGACCAAAACCCGACTTCAGCGCTCTCGCCACTCGCCACCCTTTCGCCAGTTCCCACGCCATATGACTCGCCATGACGGCGAGTGGCGAAACGTTTTGGAGGTTGAGCCATAGCCACTACCTGCGCCATGTTTCGATAAGGGACTTGCAGTAGAAGCATGGGTCAGTTGACGAAACAATGACAAGAGCACTCAGCGAGCACTTAATATTTGGCGCTAGAAACGCCAATGGCAAAAAGGATGACCTTGGTCCATACTTGGAAGAAAAACATCTTCAAATTCTGCGCTCAGGCGATTACGTACCGACCTATTCCTCATGATCCTCGGACCAGGGATCATCTTTAATCAATTAAAACCCATCTGTCCAATCCTTGCATGTGTGATATCCTGTGCCTTCCATCTTTCGAGAGGATTGAACACTTAGGCACTGCACCTAAACTTTGCCACTCACTTGCGATCTGCCCCAACATATCAAGTGATATGAAGGGAAGGTGTTGTGACCGGTCCGAGCCTCGTAGTTGCCAGCCTTTTTGTGTCGAGCCGGTGATCGCATTCCGAGTTAATAATGACGCTAACATATTGACTCGCCCAGGATGCCCGACGACGTTCTCATGGGGCTAATTCGATCTGAAGTCTGTGAGAAAGTTGCTTCTCGGATCAAATCATGCGCCAGCCAGCAAAACAGGGGTTCAGGTAGACTTCCGGTTCTATTTGCAGTTCCTATGTCTTCATTCACCTGGTCTTCGATAGTTATGCTGTCCGGTATGTCCATCGTGTCAACAGAAAGGCAGCGCGAGCGTTGAATTGGCTACATACGGACAGCGGCAAAACGCGGACACGGCCCATGATTTTAACAGTTGGGCTACCTACATCATGGCGATTTGTTGGATGATTTTGATGACACAAGCCCTGGTTGTTTTAACACAGACTTCAATACAGACCCAGACACAGACCTCGAAGAAATTAACGACGAGGTATCTGCTTAAATACCAGGAGCGATTGATATCATTCATCAACGTCCCGATAATGTTCAGTCCTCACAGTACCCTCGGGGCTCTTTTAATTGGCCTCTTTATTTCGTGTTGCATGTTTGGAATCGGCGGCGTCCAGGCATATATGTATTACACTCACTTCCCCAAAGATAAACTGTATCTTAAGGTCATGGTGCGTCAATCCACATCTCTTCCTGGTTACACAACCCTTATTCTGCTTAGGTTATGATTGTTTGGTGAGGGCGCCTCGAAGGGAATCATACGACGAATGGTTATTTATGTATTTGGAAAACAGCGTTTTTGAGATTGCCCACTACCTTTGCATTTGCGATGGATTCTACTTCATCGCGGTAACGCATTTTGGCGACCCAACAGCCCTCTCATATCTTCCGAAATCGGTCGATATATCAATTGGGTTAAGCGGAATAATCGGTACAATTGTCCAGGTGGGATCTGGTTTTCCATTTCGTGGTATACCACTCACATCGCCGGCTTGTAGGTGTTCTTTATTGAACGCATGCGCGTCGTCAGCGGAAAGCGTTTTGTCCCCGTTATACTTTTGATATTATCATTTATTAGATGCATCCTGACCTTAATGACCATGACCGAAGCCTTGAAGTCGTCGCTTTCAGAATTCGACACGAAATGGAAATGGCTCTGTGCCACTATTTTGGCTATCGGCGCTGCCGTGGACTTTGTTGTCGCCGGATCACTTTCCTTCTACCTGAAGGCCCAAAGGCTACACGGCTTTGAGATGTAAGGCCTTTATCTATATTACTCAAGAGGGAATTAATACAAGGAATTAGGACTTCGATGATGATTGACAAAGTTGCTATTTGGACCATCCGTGAGTGGTACAATAAATCATTGGGAAATAGCGTTTCTGACATTAGCACAGAAACCGGATTGCTGACTGGAATGACTCATCTCTTCATGCTAATATGCGTCAGTATTTCCTATATGACCTTCAGATCATTTTTACTCAAAGCAATTAGTTCTTGGTCATGCCCAAAAATCGTGAGTCTCAGCATAATTTTTATAGATGGTCATCTGAATTTCACCTCTCAGTTACCTGGCTAGCAATTTTCATGTTTCTCGCCCGAAGTAAGTCTAGGAGTTAACATTATACTGAAGAATTACACTTATACCTACCTCAGTTTTCTCAAACTCTTTACTCGCTTCGTAAGTCAATAGCGAGGACGCCCTAAATATTGAATTTCAATCCGCACAATAATAGGCTTAATGGTCGAAGGGCCTTTCGCGAACCCAAATTCATCAGCATGCAGCATAGAAGTCAAGGATCGGCCTTTATTTCTAGTAGTCTGCAGGTCTGTGGGAGTCCTTTCTTCCTACTCTCGCTGACATATATCACCCTCAGCCACGAGCTCGACTTGCGGTACAAATTACTACTGTGACTGAAGTAAAGCTTGATCCGGATTTTGAACACGGTATTTTTTGAATCTGCACGAATTACCGAGCAACTAAGCTTGTAAACAAAATATCATTATGTGAACCGACCATCGTGAGTCAACTTTCAGAGTACATTGTCGTAAAGTAATAAAATCCCTGAGCTTCAGTAGTAGTACCAACAAGTCGCTACCCTCCAGTGCTAGTAAACACTGTGGCCTACTTTATTGAACACCATTCAGTTTAAAGAGAAAACTCTCCGGTTCATGAAAGGGAAATGAAACAATATTCGCATAGTAGTACAGACTCAGGAGCAGGAACTGACAGTATGGATTCTATAGGGTGTTGCGGTGAGATGTACTGTTATGAAAGTGGATCTCGTTTACATCTGCGCAGTCTGTGTCCGAGATACGAAACAGTGCTACACCTTCCAGGGAATTCGAAGTAAATTGCAATATTCTTTCAAGCGCCAGTCGGAAAATAATCAATCGCAGGCCGAGATACAATCCAAAAGTTCTCAGATCACAATACTAATTAGGGAATCCTCACGCGTCTTTGCATCATTTCAGGCACGTGATTTACTCCAACAAATGTGCCACGATACGACGACAAACGACTCCGACCACCACCAAAAAGTCCTCCAGAACACAAGCTGGCTCAATGACTGGCTTCTCTTCGCTGCCTCTGGCACCAGAAGAGGGCTACGACGACCAGCAACAGACGTTCAAAGGCGTCTCGAAGATCCTTGAACCCCGATGGGCCCACCTTCCAACAATAACGGTGGGGTCGCCGGGAGTGCAGATATTCTGGAGCGTTGAGATGTCGTATGGTGCGTTATGGGACCGTGTTGTGTTTTCTGAGTGCTTATCGCCCAAAACGTTAGCGTCGCGGTACCTGCTTTCTCTTGGTTTATCAAAATCGAGCATTGCTGTCGTGTTCATCGCTGGCCCGCTTTCTGGTCTTATTATGCAGCCTCTTATTGGTGAGCTGCTGAATCCATGTGCCTTTGACTATTTTGACTCACGAGGAAACAAGGTGTTCTCGCTGACAACAGCACTTCACGATTTTGTCGACGGCGACCTTACGCGATGCTCGGAACGATTATCTGCATAACCGCCATGCTTCTATTAGGCTTCACGCGACCAGTCGCCTCAATATTCACGAGGTGGGATCACAACTCTGTACGCTTCACTTCCATTTGATGGTGTCCTACTGATCCCAAATCCACTCTGAACGACAGACTCACAATCGCTCTCGCTGTCCTATCCATAATCCTCAGAGATCTCTCCATCAATGCTGGTGAAGCTCGTACCCTGTTATCCGAATTTCAACATGTTGACCGGCTACCCAGTGCAGGCTGTTGACCGAGCCTTCGTCGTTGATACGTTACCTTTTTCGGAACAGGCTGCAGCAAATGCACGGGCCGCTCGGATGCTTGGTGTAGGAGCCATAGCTGGTCAGTCCCAGGTTTTCTATAGTGTAATCGCTTAATTGACGCACACTTGTAGTAGGAACATCAACCTGCCCAGCTCTCTTCCTTTCCTTGGGAAATCTCAGTTCCAAGTCCTCTCTGTCGTGGTCTCACCGCTCGTCTTCAGCGGTCATGCCCTCATGGACGGCTTCGTCAAGGAGTAAGTTCTGCTTAAGTCATTTGCACCTGACGGGTGAGTGATCCTGACATCCTACCTTCGTGTCATTCGTGCTGATTATGTCTATCAGAAAGTCAAACCGAAAAACGTTCGTTCAGGAGACAAAAGACATCTGGAGTAATATGCGGACTCTCCCGCGTGTTATTCGCCAAATCGTGAGTGAATTAAATATGCTCTATTTTATTTCCATTCATGTGCTTTGATAGTGCATAATCCAATTCCTGTACGTCTAAGTTTTGCTCCATCTCAAACCTCACCTCACACACCCCAGCGCATGGATAGAATGGTTCCCCATTCTATTCTACGGCACGATCTACGCAGGCGAGCTTGACGAGACGTCCACGGCGCAAGCGAACAACGCCGATGACTAAGCCCTTCTTTGCGCGGAGGCGACACTATTTGGCTCTCGTGCTCTTTTTACTCTGCCCTGCTGTCTCTTCTCATGGACCTCGCCCTACCACACCTCTTATTAGAGCAGCTGGTAGTACCCCGTCTTGACTGTCGGCCACCGAGCAGGGCTGGTGGGAAAGAGCATGTCGTGTGCCAGGGGGAATGCAGATCCACCTCGCGACGGTATGGGCTGCTAGCCGTCTGGTTTGTGCCGCCTGTATGTTCGCTACCTGGCAAGTTTATCCTGGCTTTGCTGGTGGCTTTATCGTACCCACTGACCTCCCACAATTTTACCCATAGTGTTTGGGGGTTGACACTATTTATCACCCTTACGGGGTTCTCTCGGACCATACTTAATGCAACGGGCTCCCTTCTCATTGGTATATACACCGTCATATCGCCAGCATATTACCTCTTCTGACAAATTATCTTCACAGATGTCCGAAGCGATCCAGAGAGAGTAAAGTGTGCATGTACAAAGTGTCAACTTCGGCGACAGGCATCTCATGTTGGACAGGTCGGATTCCTAGGATATCTCTAAGCGCTAAGATGGGCGATGTCGAATAGATTTAACAAATCTAACAGCTGTTGAGGCGTAAATAAACTGGCCCGAAGATTTATCGACTAGGGTCTGAAAGGCGTCTTCCGACGGCCAAATCGGTGGGATTTGTGCTCGAAATCTATGGGAATCCTGGATCTCGGCGAATTTGTCATCGTCGAGCGGGTTTCGCCTCCACCCATCCCCAAAGCGTAGATTCACGCAATAGTCCATAACCTCCGTTTTCTTGGAACTCAAACCCAGGCTTGCCTTTATTTTCAGACGCACACTGAAACAGAATCTCAAACTTGAATTCAACATAAGACTCGCAGGAGATCCACGTACTACATTCGATGCTTTCAAACACCACTTCGTCATTTAGCCAGAGCCGCAGCTCGGGCCTTCCTGAAAGGTAGCACCTCGTCTTCACGGCTCCAAAGGATTTCTCGCCCCACCACATTCCCATTTGCATTGATCATGACCTAATGCCGCGACACATCAACAATTAATCGTCTCGGTACAACCATTGGATAAGAGGCCTGCTCTTCGATTCCAGGATGACTATCATGCTGGCAATGACGTTGTGAGAGGTGGTGGTTTGGGCGGAGGAAGTGTTGATCAGGAAAGGACACCGTCGTCTTTCCAGTTATGCCGGGATGAATTATCAATTTTCGTCTCAGAATAAATGCAACCCGACACTAAACATTCCCTCTTTCTCTAATCCACCTCGATGTATGTCATTTTGTCCTTCGATGAGTATCATTCCAGCTACAAACCGTGCGATCGCCGTCTAAAAGGTATGCACATATGCAGGTCGTCATTCCATATGGCTCTCTCATTTCCTGCAACCACAAAAACCACCAGCTCGCAAGAATAAAACGTCATACGAACACGCCCGGGCAGAATGGATCCTTTTTCTTTCCTTGAACTTATTGAGCGCAGTGGGGTAATTAAGGAACTTGATATTCTATCTACCCGTCGAATAGACGGTTTATATACCTATGTACAATGTAACTAGAAGGTACTACATAGTTCTAATACTAGAATCTTCGTATGTACTCGAGAATGCAATTATTAAGTAGATTACTAATCTACGCGGTGAGTGAATAAGCGCCGGCTCAACTTGGCGCCGGTGTGCGATTGGCTCGGACATTGCCTGGCCACTAATATTCCCAACACTCCCCCTTGGCCAGGTAAGGTCCCAATTTTTGTATGTTGAAATCTTCTTGTCTTCGGAGTATTTCCATTAATATATGTTGATGTTTTGCTGTACCCGTTAATTTGACGCTAGACTCGGCGTCGAAATTGTCGCTTTGCTGAATATCTATGCAGAAATTTATTCCGCACTTCAAGTTTTGATATTTCTCTTGTGTGCAATTTATTCCGTTGTTTTCTGAGCTCCCAACCGATTCTTCGTGGTTTGAAGAAGCAAGTGAATTATTTCGAGTAATATCTTCGATTATATTGATGCTGTAGCCCGGTGGTCGGAGACGATGCACGTAATTTAGTTCTTCGGTGTTATTCCATATATAAGCGCCCGTGGCGTCTGTACAAATTCGTGGGGCGTAGGCATCTCCTGATTCGAGTAATTTGCACGAGATTTCGATGTGCCTCATCCCTCTTGGCATTTGTTTGTCAGATCTCGACTTCTGAAGCCTCCGAGTATCTCTGTGAGCCACCATTTCGATATTTAGATGGCTTTTGCTCTCTGGCTTCGGGTACTGGGTGCTCCTACCAATTTCATTGTAAGTTGGTAATAATTTGGGTTCGTTCAGGGCGCTAATTTGCTTGTTTCCGTTGTCCATGACTTTCTGTAATTTATTTCCTTCATTTTCTGTGGGTGTCTTGTCCTGTGGGCCAATGAACTTCATTTCATTGCCAGCAGATGGTACTCCCTTGTCCTCCTTTAAGGCTTCCAATTGCCTCTTGTTTGTAATATTGACTTGCTCTGGAGATATTTCTGATGCATTATTTATAGATGGGGAAGGTGTGGGTCGCTTTCTTTGTCCTCGAATTATGGAGTCATGATTGCTGAATGTTATTTCGTCCTTTTCAGCCATTGTAAAATTTCGACGAATTTCTTGGAATATTTCTGGAGTGATTTCCGTCGTTCTTGGTACGATAAATTGAGGAATATTCGGTTCTGTGTGCGATTCTTGATTTGGCGAGGTTGGTGAGGTTTTCCGAGATGATATTTCCCGATTCTCCCCCTCAGCTCGAAAACCTGGTAAGTCCGTGAATTGTTCCAACCGTATTAATCCCTCTTTCTGATTATTCCGACCTTCATGCTGTTCCGCGGCCATTCTGTCGTGGCCTGAGTATTTTTCGGGATCTAGGCGCTCAATTTCTCCTGATAAGCGCCGATCTCCTGGCTTTCCATTTGTGGGCCTATAACTCGCATTTTCCTCTCCGGGGAAAATAGTGCGTGCTCCAAATATGTGGTCTGACTGACTTTTGAGGTTTGGTATTTCTCCTGAGGCAGCAGACGTGTGAGCTGTAAACGAAATTTCTCGGATTTTATTTCGATTTTCCCGTGTCTGGTACGTCCTGTCCTCGTTGTCCAATTTTCTTCTTCCCTTTGGTCCTTGACCTTCTTTTCCTCCTCCTTCAGCCCAACAGTCCTTTGCGATGTGCCCAATTTTGTGGCAATTATAACATTCTTTCTCCAAATTTTCCGTATTCGGGTTGGCTCTCCTGTGAGCCTGTCCTTTTGCTTGTAGCGAGGTGGCAGAATCCCCATTTTGGCCTTTCCGCCTGCGATATTCTTCCAATAAAATTGCAATTAATTCATGCGAGGTAAGCTTCGGTTTATTACCACTGGATCCTAAATATGACGAGGTATAATTGTCCCAGGATTCAGGGAGCGAAGTAATAAGGATCATGACAAAATCCTCATCTGGCACCTTGTTTCCCATTAGGTGCAGCTCTTCCTGTAATTTCCGTAGGCTCGAGATATGTTCCAATAAATCTGTTTCTTCGTCCGCCGTTGCACGATACAGTGCTCTTCGAGTAGCGAGTACGCCCAAGCGTCCCTTCGACTCTTTGACCATTGTTAATTGATTCCACATCTCGCGTGCTGTTTCCGCACCGCTTATGTGAATCATTTCCGCATCCCCGATCGCCAATTCAATTTGTGTTCTTGTCCTCGCATCTCCAAGACTCCACTTTTTCTTTGCAGCAGTCTCTTCGGAGGTTTCTGCCTTCTCGTTAACTGATTTTGGAGGTTCGTCCGTGACGTATTTCTCCAATCCAAGGTCGCGCAATACCGCAAGCATACGTCGCTTCCACGGTAGCCAATTGCCGGCCTTCAGCATTTCCATTCGGTATGTACCACTCGTACTAATTTCTTCCGACATGATAACAAGGTTTTAATAAGGTAAGAGCGAGTGTGGCTGCCTAGTATTCGGGGTGAGTTCCATTAATTTCTTTTGTAGCCTTTGCCGGGGCCCATAACCTATTGAGCGCAGTGGGGTAATTAAGGAACTTGATATTCTATCTACCCGTCGAATAGACGGTTTATATACCTATGTACAATGTAACTAGAAGGTACTACATAGTTCTAATACTAGAATCTTCGTATGTACTCGAGAATGCAATTATTAAGTAGATTACTAATCTACGCGGTGAGTGAATAAGCGCCGGCTCAACTTGGCGCCGGTGTGCGATTGGCTCGGACATTGCCTGGCCACTAATATTCCCAACAGAACTCTCCCCTTTCGTCTCCGTCTCGTCTCCGTCCGCCCACGTTTTTCTCGAAATGTACACGCTGTCCCGTTTTCTTGGATTCGATTTTCCTGGTGTGCTCCGTAGCATTGACCAGCGTCGCCTGTAGAAAAGACTGGCTATCGCTCCGCCTTCTTGTACCGCGGCCTTAGGTATGATACGCGATCGAGTACAGTCGCAGAGGAAAAAGCTGCAAGCTAACATGACTGTTATTATGATCAGTTCCGCGAGATTCTCGTGCTTTTTGCGAGTACTGGTACTCTTTTGCGAACTGATTTCTGATGTAACACTTCTTCTCACTATGTTTCCGCAGACGTCAGCGGGAGATCGATGGCGCTTCCAGATATCCACCTACGTCCGCCGTCCACCCAAGTCGCACGCCTGGTGACGGATCTCAATTATCTACTCTACCCATGACCATCGCATTTGGACTCGACGACAGCCTCAAGGCCCTGGTCATCAAGACAGAGCATTTCAATAGGTACTTAAAGTGCCGGCAAAAAGTATTGCGGGTATCCGCTGTGCATTACCGGTATGGTAAAACGTACAGAGAAAAAATATATCCAAGAACTACCTTGAGTTACATTACTTCCGTGAATTGAAAGCCCAAAAATACTTGGATATCGTTGAGGTAGAGGAGAAATAGGGAGTAAAATTTTACCTGCTATCGGCTGAATATGTCTGAAAACAAGGCAGTGGGTAGATATTCTCTACTCTGATAACATTCAACCGAGATCACAGGTGTCGCTTCTTTCATTCAAAAGATATTCACCATATGAAGGTGGCCAAAATAGGCAGTTTTGCCTTATTATGGCAATTTTTAGGGGAAAGTGGTCACTTTGCGAGCCGAAAATCATCTAATCCTGCAGATGGTTTTTCCTCATTTCAAGTATCTATAATCAGTGGAAGGAGTAGCATCTAGGATAATTTTATCAAAGCTATCCGAGCCCTTTTTAGTGGTCCTGAAATTTGTCACCTCGCAGCATCCCACCTCACAACGTCAATTTATTCTACAAGATGTCAGACTTTTGCCAGTGTCATAAGGAGAGATATACACTAACAAAAGACACTACATAAATAAAATTCAACGACTTATCCCCATGATTTTCAAGAAATCCCAACCCGCAATATTATTTGCCGTCACTTTAATTACAACCGGGACGAAGGCCAGTGCGACAATGTTGAAATAATTGCTTCGATCGAGAGGCGTCGAGAAGGAAGTCCGCCAGAGACGCATGAAATAAACGCAGGACGCTCACTGGCCCGTCCATGCGCTGATCATCCTCGATGAAAACGAGCGATGCTAAATTACTTAACAATACTGGAATATCCTCTGCATCGAGTGACAACAATGCTTCCATTTCACTTAATGCACAAGGATAGCTGGAGAGAAACTGGAGAGCGAGGATCCATATAACGGCCTCTGGATTAGCGACAAACAAAAAGTATGCATGTACAGAGCGTCAAGCTCGGCAAACGGCATCTCATGATGGGCAGGACGGACTCCGAGGATAACATCCAGACGCTAAGATGGACGATGGCGAGTAGATTTAACGAACCTATTCATCGTTGAAGTGTAAATAAACTGGCCTGAAGAATTATTGACGAGGGTTAGTAAAGCATCTTCGGACGGCCAGGTGGGTGGAATTTGAGCCTTGAATGGATGAGAAGTCTTGATTTCGGCGAATTTGTCGCGGAGAAAGAGGAGATATCTTCGAATGGGAGGTAGTCATCGTTGAGCGGGTTTCGAGTGGATACTTGACTGAGATACCCGAAAGCAAAAGCGCCTCTGCTATTAGGTTCCGGACGACTCGCGATGAGGAATATAAAGGGAAGGTGGTTTTGCTGAAGAGATTTCGAAATAGCATCCAGAATTTTGACTTGACTGTTTATTTGTTTATTTCCTCGCACTCGTCAAGACCATCGATATGACAACATGCGCGAGAGGTGTAGCGTTGAAATAGCCAGAATCAACACGATCCTGCAGAGGCTCGATAATAAGGGAAAATATCTGCGAATTCAGCGAGCGAGTGAAAATGAACAGATCACGTTCAATGAATCCGATTATGCGATCCCTAGCATCTGGAAAACATAAAGAAGCCTGGTAGGCGATGGTTCCGATGATTGAGCGTCCTTGGTTTCGGGTCGAATCAAACCTGGAAAAGAAGTAGCTCGCGACCAGGATGCCTTCCATAGCACAGAGTTCTGCAACAGATCGCGCGATGGCAGATTTTCCTGACCCCGCTGGACTATAAAGCCACGTCGTCAATGCATCCCGTGTTTCCGGGTTGACGCCATGAATCCAGTCCATAATCTTGTTAAGCACAGCTACACCGGTGTTTGGGTGGCATTTCGGAGGGTCGTAGATGTCATCTGATGGAGCCTCCAGCAGGCGTTCAAATGGAGCTGTAAAACGTGTATTTATCCCGATTTTTGGCGAGTGCGAATGAATGAATACCTTTAAATGATATATTACTTTGGTGAAAGTTCCCCCTGTGATCACAATTTATGAGCCGGATATTAGGCTGGGCATGAGAGAGAGACGGCGCGACAAACGAAGATGCCAGCGATGATGGAAAAATGGACTTGAGATATGGTAGCTACAGATGAGGTTTTCGAATGAGTTTCCTTGACAAGAAGGCGAGTACACACACACCGAATCATTGTCACATTAAGCAAGGCTTAGCTCGAATTTCCTGCACGAAGCAGCAGCGAGGAGGTGGTCGATACCCAAGATAAATATCAAGGCCAAAAAGCGCGACTGGGTGCCAAACTACCTTGGACAGCACGCCACTGGAGGCGTCTAGGAGAGGGAGGCTAAATTCAAGTTCAGGCCATGTCGGTCGGTGAGGCAACTCAGGGTGCTGACGTTGTGGGAGAGGTTGGTGCTTCGAGTTTTAGTACTGCCGATAGGCCGGACGACCACTGGCAAAAATCCGGGAATCGGCGTCCATTGTGACTGAGGATGAGTTACAAAGAAGGCGGGTGAGGAAAGTAATGGAGACGATCCTCGGCAGCGTTGACAATTAGATATTGAGGTAAGCTCAGAAGGTCAATGGACATGCTAGACTGGGGAGGGGCCGGGGTCGAGACTGACTGTCCAGAGGTTTTTCGGGTGAGTTAGCTGCAGCAGCAGGCAGCGGCAAGATGCTCGATGCGCAAGAGAAATAATGTCGAGATCAAGCTATGTTTCACGCTAGTTGGCAGCAGCGACGAAGTGACTGGTACCCGTCCGAAAAAAGCCCACTAGCAGGGTAGGTGGAGGAAAGTGGGCTTGAGTTTAGACTTCGTCTTGAAAACGGGTTCGAGTCCGAGTTTGAGTTTCACTGTCGTCGCTGTCAATCGTGGGCATTGCCATTTGGAGGAGTGAAGAGGTAGGAGGAGGATGTGCGTAGAAAGGGCTGGGCATTGAGGGACGGCGGGCGGAAATTGTAGGCCCATGTGAAAATCGCCGTGGACATACTTAGATTTGAATGCCAGCAAGGAGCCAGTGCATAAGTCGGGGCTGCTGGAGAGCACGAGTATGCGTGCTGAACTTGATGCAGCTAATGGTATTGGGGTGTCGGACGTTGCGAAATGGGAGAATCGGACATTGATTCTATAGGTTGACTGGCGCTGGATGCTAGGAAGGTGAAACCGCGTCGAAGTTAGCCGACTTGTCAACTCGAACGACTGACCATCGTGAGCTGGGATCTAGCTTGACGATGAGAGGACCACAAGTCGTAGAACACCCCAAGACTGTCCTGCTAAACTCCCCAACCCGTCGCTCTGCCTGACACCTGAGGAGATCAAAACATCGGCATGTAGGTTCGAGTACCATCCTATCCGCGGACCGCCATAACTAGTTGGAACTGCTTCCTTCGCTGCCGGTCACGGTCATGTTCGTTTCTCGGGCAACGAAAACTGGAAGGAGAGGATGTGTTATTGATCTGATGTGCGGCCTCAAATGTATTGAGATGATGCACAGGCGCCATTCGCATCAATGGATAAGACCGAAGTCGCTAGCCTACGAATGAGGCGTCCACAAGCTGCCGGCCAATTGGAAGATCCGACTTTGACGAGCAGTGGTCGGTAGAGAGTAGACGTCGTAAGGAAAGGTTTGGCAAGGGTCATAAGGACTTACAGAAAGCAAGTAGGGGTTCGTTTTTTACTCCAGGAGGGGAAAGAAGAAGAAAGGATCAACTTACCCAGTTGCCTGCTTCAAGCCCACATATGTTGAGATCCCTGATGAGTCACCCAGGAGAAGCCGTGCGTACTCTAGCTGCAACCCCGAAGCCCAAGCCCCAGGCAGACAACTGATGCAAGTTAAGCGGAAGAAGTATGTCAGTAAAGCGCTTTACTTGGTAATACAGGAATGATGGATGTTTCTTATCTGCTGCCTGAGGCTGAAGCGCGTTTCTGTGGAGGAAGCGAGGTAACGCGACGGATTTCTCGCGACGTTGGAGTAGTCCAATCCGTCCGGACCTGGGCGGCTGAGGCTCGGAGACGCGTCGAGCAGTGCGGAACCGCGTCGCACGCGATGGCAAGAGGCAAGCAAGAGGTGAATATCTCAACTACGCGCACACTGGCACACATACCGTGCACAGCCACTGATGGGATCTACACTATCTAATCTACGGCGAGCTCGGTCCAGATCTCACTACTACAAGTTGTACAACGTCAGAAAACGGATCGTGTGGAGTTTTGAACCTTAAAGGCGCGAGCCAACGTCGAGCACTTTGAATAAGAGAGCGATGAAAATCAAGGAATCAGTGCTCCCAATGAAAACCGGTTCTGCCGTTTTCTGGAGATTGTGGAAGATAGCTGCGCAGAGCCACGAGTGTGAGCAAATCCAGATCTTGACCGTTGTTGTCATCTGTTGGGGGTGAGTAGCCAGGGGGTGATCAGTAGATCTGACACCCCACTCCCGCGAGAATGGACCAAGAGCGTGTTGAGATGCCGAGAAGGTGGGGTTTTTTGAGATCGCGGATTGAGTAAATGGTGGTAAAGGTTGGTCTCTAGAGACCTAGACAGTTAACCACGTCTGACATGTTGACAGTAAGTGTTAAACGTCAGCAGTGGTAGCACCGTGTACGGGAACCGGGTTGGCAGGCACGAAAACGGGACCTAGACGTATAGGCTTTATATCACTACTGAGGTGGCTTCCATACTTTTCGGTGCACAGCTCAGAAGATTTCAAATCCCACTAGTAAGAGACGACGTACCTGCTGGCAACTGAGAAACATCGCTTGTAGGCCAACGCAGTGCGTGGCATGTACGAGTCCATTTTCTCTTTTCCCTCTGAATTTAATGCATATATTTAAAAATTTGCGGTACGACACATACATAGGATGTCCTGGGAAGGGAATACGCACTGCCGTGAGGGCAACGTGAGGGTGAGACAAATTGACACGGTCGCGGGGTTCGAGCAGCGCCGTAGCTGTAAGATGACACGAAAAGGATGAGAGTATGTCATCAAAAAAAACCGGATAGTGCATTTTCAGCTCCCGCCATACTGCGGCTTTGATGCCGACATTCAAACGAAAGAGAAGACTTAGCAAACAGTGTTCACAGCTTCGTATGACAATGCAGGTACGTACCGAGGACGGGAGGTGCCAGACGTTCTTATTCGATTGACTCGCAGCTGGGTTGGCCCTCGTGAACAAAAAACAGGGTGGGGCCAAAGAAGGATAGTAGGCTGTGCTCTTAAGGCGAGCCAAAATTTTGAGGAGGCCAAAATGAAAAGAAATAGCTGGAGGGACGTACGGGGCAGGCCTCCCACTACAAGGGTGTCCTAAGCCTATTCCTAGTCGTGGTAATTTCCGTTAGCAGGCTCGGAACGCCGGTAGCACGCATTCCAGGATCCATGTCAGCGTTATCGAGCATCGCGAGCAAATGTAGTATTCAACTTCAACGGCTCGGATGGCAAGCTGCAGAATGTGCGCGAGAGCTGGGATGGGTGCATGAGCTGCGTGACAAGCTCGTCGTCGAGAGGCCAGCCGAAGGGCAGGAGGCGTTGAGATCAAAGATAGAGATGAGCTGCGGGTCAAGCTCATCGTCAGGAGGCTGAAGGGCAGGAGGGTGTCGAGCTTGAGGGGGAGGCACGGAGCGCAGGACAGGAGCGACGGGTGTAGTACCATCCTTGTACTAGTAGAGTAAAGCAAGTCATTGGGAAAGCCGTGATATGCAAAGACTAGTAAATCATACAAAGGGTGCAGAGGAGTCGATTGGGAGTCGATGGAGAGGAGTGCGAGGCGAATGTTGAATATTGAACAGAAAGAGCCGAGAGGCACGGCAAACCAAAAATGAATCGGCGTTTGCCGGAAACTTGCAAATAACAGAACGAGTCCTATAAATAGACTCGTAATAAAAAAACAAGACGGTGACAGAAGTAAGTCGCCCAACGGGAAGTAGAATCAATCCACTGACTCACAGATCATGGAGCCCACATTTTCTATTACAGAGACTTGGATAGTATCGGTGCGTGAGTATTGATACCGTCATGTCGGAAATAGATAACGAACACACACACCTGTTGACAATCTGTAGAATGGGCATACTGGAGTCAAGGATAGGTCCCAATCCTGATCATTTTGGAACGATAATTATAGATATGATTTCCAGTGGTTCATTAGCACTGACCCACCGAATCAGAAAGGGATGCAGTTACACCATGTCCACAAACAGTCAAGGTGTTGGACCGGTGACAACGGAGAAAGTAGCCCAATACCACTGTATCGGTGGGATGGATCGTGTCACTGGTTTTTACAACCTCCGCATTATCGATCTTGGTCACGGTAAAAAAAGCTCGCTTTTAGAAATCACAACCCAGAAATAACCTGTACCGCGTGGGTCTAGCCTCTAGCCGCTGAGCTGGGAAGTCCAGACGTGAAGCACCTCCAGAGTCGAACAGACGGGGTTGGATGGAGTTTTGGTCTACCCACTGGCAGAGGATAGAATTGGAGCAACGCTGATCCCCAGTTACCTCGGCCCAGATCCCACTGCGTATTACCACGCGCTTTTAATAGTTCGTGATGCAGGTAAATATGGAAGCTGAGCGCTGAAGCTTGAAGCGCTGAAAGGGCCACCTCGGAACAAAACACAGCCCTGGCGGAGTCCACAAATTTTCGTCACAGGAGCAAGGAAGAAAAAGATTTTACTCCCACTATGGACCTTGCAGTTGCACTACAGTCCGAGTGGTTATTTCCAGAAGATGAGACTCGTGTGAAATTTGAATGGCCTTAGACATCGAGGTCATAATACTTACAGACTCTTACAGACGTCAGAGAATGGATCGGCAGTAATGCTCTATTTCGGGAGCTTGAGAATGCGGGTCTCCCATCCCATACCTATTAATGGACTTGGTGTTGAAGGCCGATGCTTCGCACGGCAAAACTCGTCCCCAGTTGGGTTAGGTTTTTTGATCCCTATATTATTGTGAACTAATATCTGGCGGGCCGCTCGTCGCCAACCTCCGGTTGGCTCCTCGTGGCCCGTTATCTAACTTTGTGAGTGCTTCTAAGTATTTTTACGGACATTTCACCAAGCATACTGAGCATTTTTTGAGGTTAGATTTTATTATTTAAGGACAGTGCAATTGATTCCAAGGCTAATTTCTGTTAAATACTGTTTCCGCGCGTTGGGGATGAGCTGTCTGCTGCTCGAGCACGGGATTTTGCCAATTTCGCGTGATAGGCGCCTTAATGCGTACCACTTATTTCACATTCTGTGCCGGACACAGCCACTCTTTCCGTCACGAAGGTTGTCTTACCGGAGGCGTTTTTAAAAATGCCCCTACTAAGCTAACGACCATTTTTATTCACTTCCCCCATGTGTCACCCTTGATTTTTTGTTCATATCTCTCATTGCTTCCCCCATCCGACATTTACTTCCACCCCAACTTCTTGTCATTTTAATTTCTTGTTCCCTATATTACTGTGAACTGTGATATTTATGAATTTAATATCTGGCGGGCCGCTCGTCGCCAACCTCTGGTTGGCTCCTCGTGGCCCGTTATCTAACTCTCTGGGCAGTGGGGAGTCTTTTCAGCCAGAGAAAGATCCCCAGATATTTCTAACTTCATTATTTCATCATTTACTTTTGCTCATTTCCTGTTCATAACTTATATTCATGACAATGCACATAGTGCTTGTGGCTGTACACTTCGGGCATGCAGATTGCTTATTTAATAACAATTCAACGCTGTTGCCTTTGCCACCACTCCCAACTGGGCCGTGCCACTCGTCGCCAACCTCCGGTTGGCTCCTCGCGGCCCGTTGCGGTAAAAGAACGACGCACATTGAATCATAAGCACTGAAATTCGTGGAACGTAAGCGACCTTAGGTAAAATGAGCGACAAACATAAGCGACATTAGGTAATGATAGAGAGATCGTCAGCGACATTACCAGAAAGGACCCTGAAATTTGGATAATCCCCTAAGTTTTGCCTTGAAAAGGTAGGAGGACCCTGAAATCATTACCATCTTAGGGCACTTAATATCCACGCCACCAAATCCTCGTATTCTAAAATAACGACTTCCCCTAAAGGGGACTCGTAATGCGAAAAGGTTCAAGGCGTTGTCTCTGTGCTAGCCATGCTTGTTATCACACACCTGAGTCACTGATCATTTAGTTATCGCAAAGTTATCGAGTTTATCATCAACTTTGCGGCATGAGCACTGGCGCTGCTGATTGAACCGCTTGGTTCCTAACTCGGCGGACAGAACCGCACTCAGATTTGTGCGATACAAATAGCACAGATCCGACAAGGCTGTAAGATTATCCAAACCTCCAGACCTATCCTGCAGTTAGATTGATCTCGGGACCATCCTGGAATCCTTCCAGTTTCCTGCATTCTGGGATTCATTCATAGACGCCGTTTCATCGGTGCCAGATCAGAAGATTGAAAAACTAGCTTAGATTAGAGAAAAATAAGCACAGCGGCTTTTGGGAGGCACCGACTATAGATATCTACCAGTTCAAATGAACGGCCGAAGTCGCAGATGCTGCATGGTGTCAAATGATGTATCTAAACCGATAATCGCGCCTCCAAGTGGCTGCAGTACGCTACCGCTGCAAAGTTGCACTGATATATTGATGAGTGAACTTTTGGTGTACTCTGAATCATTTTAGCTCTCTAGACACTCAAAGCCTTTCAATAATCATCCAAGCACGGTATAATTGGTCGAGTATAAATATACGTATTCCTGACTCAACCATACATCAATATTCAATAAATTTACTACGAGTCCTTGACCGAAGGGGAGGTGGGAATCCGGCGAAATTGTAGTTTCAGAAGGAATTTCGACTCCCTGTTACATACCTGATCCATATACTATCTGTGCTATAACGAAGTTACGAAAAAAAGCCAGGGCATAGTAGGGTGAATATTAATTTGCGGGCGGTTGTGCACTTTGGAGAGTTTCAACAATATCTTGGACGAGGGAGGCCTTCTCTGCACTCCTTGGTTTGATGCTGCAATCAAATTCGCTCGGTATACTATGGCTTGGTGAAGAGAATATGGAGTTGTAAGTGTGAAAATGACGTACGACAAATGTCCAAGGTCAAATTTCGGCGGTGGAACAAGCTCTCTGCCTTCTTTATCCACCATTGGGCGAATATCAAATACCGACAGGATTTGAGCGACATTAAGGAAGACAAAGGAAAGGGCGAAATGGTATCCTGGGCAGGATCTATTTCCCAACTTTAGCTTGCAGATTCCCTTTAAAAAAATAAAAATAAAACCTTCGACCGACGCCAAAGGCTAGAGGAGTTGGGTCCATCTCTGCCTGATGAGTCGGAGTCTCTAAGAACCTCTCAGGGTTAAATGTATCAGGCTCGGAATAGGCTTCTGGATCGTGGAAGACAGCCCTGGACGACAAGGTGAGTGCTGGAGCCTGAGTGTTAAAATTCAGCTGTACCACATATTCGCCATTACCCAGGTTCCTTTAGGGATGTGATATCCTTCATAAACATCATCTATATCCAGACTATGAGGGACCAGGGGAGCGACTGGGTTTATTCGGTAAACCTCTTTGATAACCTGACCAACGAATGGAAGTTGCTCCTTGTCGTTTATGTTAGGAAGTCGTCGAATTCCTACGACTGAATCTATCTCGGCCTGTGCCTTGCGCTGTACTTCGGGGTGGCGTGCCATCATGAGGATGAATGTCCGAATAGTAGCAACCACCTAGCCACCTTCAACCACTGGACGTATCTCAGAACTAGAGACGGAACATACCGTTTCAATTCCACCTTGGGTAGATATTTAATAAAGGGATACGAGTTTAAATCTGGGAAACATCACCTGCATATAAGCTGCCTGCAGAAACTTGAAGTGCATATAGTTGGTCTGGCGTCATTTCAGCAACTCCATCTGCCAGTAAAGCATTCAAAGTCCAACTTGGCTGGGCTGTTCCTTCTCGCTAAAAGACAATGTCAAATCTCCACATTTTTTGAAGATTTAACCGGCCATACAATCTGGTCCTTTACCCGTTCAAAGGGCAGGCGAAGAACATTCATGTTTACCCTTCTCCAAGCCTCCGCGTACTCCAAGAATTTTGTGCCAGGAATCCAGCGCGGCAAATATTGAACTGCAATAGCACGTTGAGAGTAAGCATTTTGGAAAGAGCGTACGTACGAAATGGCAACGAATCAACAAGCCATCTTCCGGGCTGTGACGCGGTTGAGGTTATTTTACTGAGTTCTTCGGACATTAAAATCCAGGGATCCTCTGAACCGGCACACTGAATACCATAGGCGAACTTCAAGACCAAGGAACCAGCATTGCTGTATAAATCATTGGGTTATTCGCGTCTACCCGTGGGTCTGCAAGAGCTTCAAAAACTTACGCTCTTATATGGCGGGAGAATTTCTCAGGGGTCTCCAAAAGGTTTGCAAGAAGTAAGTTAGCCCCCTGATCTTGTTGAGGATACACCTTTGCAACGGCTTTAGGCCCCATCCAGCTGTGCATAATTTGCCGACAGGCCTTCAGCCGAGAACCGTACTTCAGAAAAAGGACCGATGTGTCATCGCGGCCAACAAGTTCTCCGGCCATGACCTTTCCGTACCATGAGCTTCGTGTAAAAAAGCAATGTTAAAAGAAGAATCGCCCACCAGTCGGGGTCGCGTGCTGTAGATTGAAGACCGTTTCTCAAACAAATCGACAATGGCTTTCAAGGAGTTTAGAATGATAAACTGGCGCCCAACAATATGCATGTAGATAATTGGACCTGATAGACTGGAGTGAACATTTATCTGCTTATAAATGTCAAAAACCTACCATAAATAGAAGACCATCCGTGGTATTCTCTTAAGAGGTCCTTGCGAGGGAGTTGGTGAAGGTTTCCAATGAGGGGAAGTGGCTTCGGGCCTAAGATCGATAAGAGTAGTAAAAGACGTATGCCATCTCGGAGGTATAATCACTGGGACTAACCTGGAGGAAGGGGTAGACGCCTACTGAAGCAACGTCTGAATACACATCCCACGCTGCCAATCAAGATGGCTAGAGTAATATACGACGACCACATCCCGAGAGACGGAGATGAATAGAATACGAAGAATGGGATTTTTTCGGACTTGCCTTTAAGCTTCGATAGGATACGAAAAGGGTGAATATCACGGGGTGAGCTTATACCCAAACATGTAGCACCTTGGGGAAGGACCCCCAAAACTGCGACCCATGGACGGTACTTGCATAACATGTAAAATCCATTATTTGCGACAAAAAAGTTGAATAGTCTATTTTCACCATTATTCGAAATGAGATCGGGCTCTAAAGTGATTGCGAAATCGAGATTTACATTTTGTTGAAAGTGTTGTGCACTAGTCAGTGGCAACTACAATTATGGGCCTTCTAGCTCCCTGAGGGGATGACAAAATGACTGTCCGCGGAACTCCCGAACCCGAACCCCGATCTCACGGTAGTAATAGCTCGGTCAAAGCTGTCACTAGAGTTGCGTTGGGGCCCGATGTGCTCTCCCCGAGCTGCCCAGTTCGAAGGCCGGATGTTCTGGGGTTGCACGTAATTGACGCCCTTGCCGCCCTAGAAAAAGAAACAGACGCCCAAAATAGAACTTGCTCCAATTTGATGTCCGGTTGTGGGGCCAGTAGAAGGGAATGCAGATCGTTTCTATACATCTTGTGCTATTTAGGGACTGGCTGTGATATTCGCCTGTCCGTCTATCCATTTTTTGATCGCGCTTCTCTGCATACACATTACTCAGGAAAAAGGTTTATCCAGACCTTCCCGAACGTGAATAAATCAGTAGTTCAGGACATCATTGGCATATCAGAGGAAACTAAGGTCCCAATCTGTAACGACATTCCTGTCGGAGAAGTCTATTTACAGCTCCACAACCTGAACCTCGAGCGGACTGGAATTCTTTTGATCATACTGGAACTTGATCTTCGAGTTATTCGGAGCAAAATTGGCATAAATAATATGTCAAACCCATACGACTTAGGTTGGACTTAGGGTTACCAGTTCATCGAAGTGAGACGAATTGCAACCCTATGACACGATCCACATAATTGATATTTATTGTTGATTACCACTATATATTTAGCTGGATTTAAAGATACCCAGACGTTTCCAGTCCAGCCGCATCCGTCGGATATACCTATACTGTAGATGATGCTTGTAGGGCTTATGATATCTCTGAAACACTTTGTATCTGGTGAGAAGCCGACGCACTTCCTTCTTCCATACATCCCGTGGTGGCATCTATGTTGACCACTTCTAAAGAGAGCTCAGTTCTTGCTCAGTTCATACGTTGTTTGACAGTTCAGTAAAGTTCTCAGAAATGCCTTCAAGTCCGATTACTAAGATTAGATTACTAGATCAGGGCCGACCGTGTGATACCGTTCCGTGAACCAGATTCAAATGACCAATATTTTATAATAACATGCGTATCCGTCCGAAGGCAAAAACCATATCGAGGAAACGTCCCAAATTGGAGATCCCAGGTACTCAGATCATCAGTGGATTTCAGAAGCTGAACGAAGCTGAATTAACAGCCCCAGGCTGATGGAATCTCGCGAAATAATTACAGGAATGCAAGGCTCACGGCTGCCAAGATGAGACAATTCTGGTGTGGCGTACTCAGGACCGGTCACGTGCTTTGCACAATGACGCGTCGCGTCGACCCTCTTGGGCCTGTACCTTCGATTGACCTTCGACTACAAAAGTTCCATTGCCAACAAGGCTGAGTGCATTCGTGAACTGGAAATTGGAATAGATGGACTGACCTCACAACGAGATAAACACCCCAGTTGCTGGCATAGGCCAAGGTGCACACCTATTCATGGCTTTTGACTTATCAGCGGATCATATCAGCCTCTTTGCATTCTAAGGAATATCACAGGTGTGGAGGCACTCTATTATAAATTGAAGCTAATGAGTCTCGACATTCTACTGCATTCCGACATTACTCCATAGAGTCTAAGACTTTGTACCGGAAACCAGATCAACTTGAATTTGGCCTTTCAAACGGGTATTAGAAAATTCCATGCTCGAATGTGGGGTCAATTCTGGTTTCTGTCGTTTTAGAGACGTGGATTGTTACAGGTGGACGCTTCAGGAGCATTATTAGATCCTCTTTCTTTTTGTGCAAATTAAAAATATACTGACATTCATGAAGCCATCAGAGGTCTGATTTGAATGTGGTCCAGGGAACTCAACGTAGTTTTTCCCCCGGAGAATCGCACGTCCATTCAACCTTTAGATATATTGAGGTGGGATACTCAAAGAACTGTTTTTGAACTTACGAGGCGAGTAAGGAGTTTGAGAAAACTGAAAATGTTATGTAAAGCACGAGTCATATCGGTTTCAACAAGGTTACTCACTCCGGACCAGGAACATAAATATCCCGAGCCAGATATCTGAGAGGCTGTCATTACCTTGGCGTCGTTTTAAGGATGAGTACGTGGCTCACAGTTGTTAGGCATTGCCAAGAACTGAATTGGATCATTGTTAAGCGAGCTCAGGACAGACGATCAGGAGTACTCACGAATACGAGCATTGATAGACCGGTTAAGCTAGTGAGGACGCCAGTTTCTGCAGAATAGGTTATAAAAAATCGGTGTATGTCAAGAGAAACTTGCGAATAGTCCAGGCAGTAATTTTATCGATCACCAGTGAGGTGCTAATGTGTTGGATGAGTTACAAATGGACAGCCGGTTTAGCAGGTCGCCTCACCTTCGAAAAGCATTTCCTTTCTGAGTATTCAGATAATAAGACAGGGACAGGGCAATAAACAGGTCCACCGCAGAGCCGATAGCCAAAACAAAGCCGCAGAGCCATTTCCAGCCTGACACGAACTCGGCGACGGAGTTCATTTTCCGAGCTTCGGCTGTCACCACGAAGGTCAAAGCGCACCGAACCACAGACATCGTCCAGCAGAGTAGTGGAATCCAGAGTCGTCCACTTATAATCCGGACTCGCTCCACGAAGAAGACCTAAGCGACTTTGAAGTTGAGCGCGGAATAGCTTAAGAGCGATACGAATTACCTGAAATACTGTGCCGATAATACCACTCAAAGCAATCGCACCTTCGAGAGATCCGGGCATTTGTGAAAGGGCCGATACATTGCCATACTCATTCACAGCAAGATGAAAGACAGTATGACAGACGCAGACGCAGTGTCCCAGCTCACAGAACCTTCGATGGTCTGTTATTTATTTCGCAACAGCATCTCTGGGCAAAATATGACTCACCACACACCCATGACCTTGTGGAAGTGAATTAATTCAAATGTAAATGTAACAAATAAGGTGACCGTCGAACATACCATGACCTTGAGGTATCTTCTGTCCATTGGAAAATTGGTGTAATAAATATACGTTTGGACTGTGCCAATTCCGAATAAGCAGCACGAAATGAAGAGACCGATTAAAAGAGCCCCGAGAGTACTATGAATTAGAAAGAGCATGACGGGACTGTATAGGCTTCTGTGCAATACGAGGTGGTCTCTGGTTTTATATCCTATCAATGTGCTGCAATATTGATGTGGAGTGGAGCTGAGATGTTGGTCAATTGTGGGCCATCTTCCGACACAAGCCATCCAACTGGAATAGGACTGTGGATGAACTGCTTTTGGTCCAGGCAAGGCGGAACTCACGCTGGCCATAGATAACTTTCTGTTATTCTGATCCGAGACGGAAGGATTGATCGTTCCGCCCAACGCAACACACAAATTTCTCCAATGCGAAGGTGTTCGAACGATTTAGACACACCTTGCCTTTCAGAGACTGTTTACCTCATCCAGATACACAGGATTGCGCCATACTCACCTTCTATCTGATTCTGATCCCTTCTCCATAGGTAGAATTCCGTATGGGGACCACGTCAGTAAAATAAACTCCTCCTCCTCCTCCAATTTAGACTCTTGTCCCACACGGACGTGCAAGGCATTAGCGGTGATCCCGGCAATCTGAGACAGGTGAGAACGGGATCCTATGTATAGCATATCAAATTGATTCGAACGATGCTGTACTAATGAATAACCCACTTCTTACTTGTCCCAGCCCAGACACTGCTGTTGCGCGCTCCCTGATTTATTACCACATTCACAGAGTATGTATAGCATATCAAATTGATTCGAACGATGCTGTACTAATTAATAACCCACTTCTTACTTGTCCCAGCCCAGACACTGCCGTTGCGCGCTCCCTGATTTATTACCACATTCACAGAGAGGCATTTGCAACACTTCTCTGATTGACCACGTCATTTTTGGTGCGGCTAACCAAACGTCAACGTCGAAAACTTGGTGAGTTTCTATTGAATACATATTTATCTTGCGGGAACGGCTGCGACTCATTTATGCTTACATACAGGGAGGTGTAAGAGACACAACTGTCCCACTCGTTTATATCGCGTTTCTATCCAATAATATGTACATACGGAGGTTATTTACTCCACTCCTCCCTCGATTTTTAAATCTCTATTATCTTCAGCGAGTTTTGAGAGGTGGATTGTTACCTCGTCCGATGAAATGTTCTAGAAATGCATTAAAACCGGATCTTTAGATCTCGCGCACGTAGCCCTGACTCACCTGCAGATTGCTAGGAGACAGCATTGTCGCTGGGTTTTGTCGCAGTTCAAAAATATTTCTTTCTTGGGGGATCGTTCGTCCGTTAAGTCTAATAATGCCGCTAAGTATCCCACAAGGCTGAACGGAGAGTTGTAGTCGCAACTCACGAAGCAAGTAATGAGCATGAGAAAACTGACTCCTATTAGCATGCCGCATAACGAGTCCGTAAATATAAGACTCACTTCTGGCCAAAAAGGTGAAGATGGCCAACCAGACGACTGAACATTTATGAGTCTATGAATTGGGTGATAATTCGGGACCTACAGTTTCCTGGCATGGTCAGGAACTGTCGCCAGTCTATTATTAGCAATATACCGGTTCAAAGTATCAACAAGCACTGACGCATATCAGCATAGCAAGGCCTGTCATGCTGGTTACAAGACCAGTTTCTGCTACCATTATCAGGTCATAAACTTGAATTCCATTTGGGTGATCCTTACGGATAGTCCAAGCGATGATTTTATCAATTAATAGCGAGTTCCTAGGCGGTATTCTTAGTAACTGGAAGCCTTGGGGGATTTTGGCAGTCACATACCTATTGCCTTTGGACCCTTTGTTTTTCAAGTAATAGGACAAAGTTGCTGCCACTGTTAAATCTATGGCAGCACCAAGTCCCAAAACAATTGAAAGAACCCATTTCCAGTCACTTTCGTATTGACGCAGCGTCACCATTACCCAAGACTCCCCCATGGCAAGAAAGGTGAAGACACCGCGCACCGAAGAGAGTATCCAGCAAGCCAGCGGGATTAAAAGCTTCCCACTGACAACGCGAACACGCTCCGCAAAAAAAATCTGCAACATATAAGTTCTTGGTGAAAGTAGGACTGTGGAATACGAACCTGAACGATGGGACCGATAACCGCACTGAAACCAATAGCAATGTCTAGTGACCTCGGAGGAATTATAAATATTCTAGGGTCTCCATAGCTGTTAATGCACATAAAGTAAAGGGAATGGCAGATGCAAATGCAGTGACCAAGTTCACAAAGCCTTCGTACAGGTCGATTATTGTCTTGTAAATTCAGTAGGGAACACATACCATACAACCAGGACCTGTTGGTAGGAATCGATGAGTCCGATAATGAAGTACAAAATCTGACCCACCATGAGCTTTAGATACATCCTATCATCGGGAAAGCGGGTATAGTAAATGTATGTTTGAACTATAACGATTCCAAAGAGTGAGCAAGAAATGAGGACTCCAACGAACAGTGCCCCAAGAGTGTTGTATGGATTGAACGAAGCTGGTTCCATGATGAGTTTGACATGTCATAAAATTTTTGTTGCGGTACTTGTACTGCTCGGAATCGACAAAACATACATCTCACGAATCAGGTTGTCCCCACACCGACAAAGATTGTCCAAACAGGTTGCCAGATAAACCGTTGATGGCGGTTTAAATGAACAGCCGAGGAACTGGAATGGAGGAGCTGGGCGCCTTCCTAGAAAGCTTAGAATAGTTCCCTGCCAGTGAATGACAATCGACAAAAAAAACCATCTGATCAAGCCACTAGCTATTATGAGTGTGCTTAGATCGTGTTCCATCACTCCTGGTTGAAAACTCAGGAGTTCGGATCTGTCCTCATTTCAGTTAATAGACCGTAACGCCCGTTGCTTTTGAGACTTGCACACAACTCAAAAGTTGCTTGTGAAATGAAGTGGATGACCACTATTATGATGAGAGGTCTATTCCGCGGCTCAAACATAATGTAAAACCAAGAACCGCAATATATCCGGCTCGAGGCATATATGTCTTGACCTGCGTGCCAGCGGATCTGTGCATTACAGGTATACGACCGTGCCTGTCTCCTAAGCAATTATGTTGGCACTTCCGACATATTCACCCCGAGGGCTCCGTTGATGCTCACTCCTTCTGTTTCGGGTTACAGCGCTTTCAGAGAAGCTTGAGACTACGATTTTTTTTGCGCCCTGCCAAATGACGTAGACAGAAAAGGAAATCGCTGTACGTCACATTTCTGGTAGTTATTTGATCCAAGAAGTAGATTCAACCAGGATTCAACCTATTTTAAGTCAATGATCAATCTATAGTCTGACTGCGATGCTACTATTTCTCAGTCCTCCACGGTGTGCTGGTGAGTCACGGCGTGCCTCGGGCTTACACCGATCACCTGGAGGCATTGAAATAGCTGAAGAACCCACCGCGGACTTAGATCACAACATATTGGTCGCAAAAGCGCGTGGACTGCATCGATCACAATAGGACAGCAGAGTGACGTACGTGCCCTTTCCCCGATCCGATCTTGACAGGCGTGTAGGTTGCAGTGGGGCAAGGTTTAAGACTCCGCCTTTGTGGGTTAGTCGCTCGCAGTCATTCCAAACGGCCATCTCGTGTCTCAGTCTGTTCTCCATCCGAAGGTTCGCCAGGTCAAGATAAAGTTACTCACAAGCAGCGTATTCCTGTCTATATCCACTTTCATACAAATGGTTGGTTCTATCTGAGGATCTGGTCGAAAGAATGGGCTGGCTCACCACGGATGACCTAATTTCCAACTCTCGCCGCGCTTTGCTTGCCTTTCGGAAGGTAAGAGGAAGGGTCGGGCCAACCATGCATCTTGGAACCAAGCAAAGGCCTAGAGTGCATATCTTTATGAAAACGGCTGTAGCTGAATGCCGAAATGCGTTGCCTTAGGTTTCAATCAAACGATGATTTGTATCTTTGGGCCTGTCCGAATTCCAAGAAGCTTAGATAACTACTGATCTATTTATGCGTTGAGGCAGTTCGATTTTTGTTTCCTGTGGGCAAACAGCCTCTGGCATATGTGATGGTCTGTGGGTGTCCAATAATACACCGTCCTCTGGAGGACCAGAAATGAATGTTCGAATGTTCGATTGATCAAGGATTGAGCAGCTTCCATTGCCTTTGTTACCATAAGAATGGGCTCAACTTCCCGCAGACTTCACACGAATTCTCTCCCCAACAAATACTACCAATAGCCGCCCGCAGTATGTCGACGAAGGAACAAAACATCACAGACAATGGGGAGCAACAACAAGCGCCGGCCGTAGAGGATGGAGGGACCAAGGCCTGGCTTACAATCCTCGGAGCGTGCGCATTCTCTTCTAAAGTACATCTATGTTATTTAACACCCTTTTCCAGTTGGCTTGTCCTTTTTGCGACCTTTGGGTATGGACCGTCGCCACTTACATATCTGGTTCGAGATCTGACCCTTTTTAGATACCTGTACTCCTTCGGAGTCTACCAAGGTCAGAATTCTCACTGAGAAGATCCAGCTTTCGCTTACAACTTAATTATTGCTAGATTATTACACTCGTTTTTTCCTCTCAAACCACAGCCCCAGTAAAATTGGGTAGGCTTCAACACTGTCGCGAAATTATTCAAACAATTTATGCCTCGATTAGCTGGATAGGAAGCTTTCAGCTTATGATGCCCTTCGCCCTTGGAGTCATATCTGGAAAACTTTTTGATTCCGGCCACTTCTATGCGATAGAAATTTTTGGTTCAGCGATCTTCACTCTCTCGTACGTTGTGAAATACACTCTACTACAGCAGTAGCTGATATGACCCCAGATTATTTTTGCTCTCCCTGGCAAAGCCTCAACAGTACTTCCAAGTGTTTCTTAGCCAGGGAGTAGGCATGGGCATAGGTCTAGGTTTCACATTTGTTCCGACAGTCAGCATCGTCGTGCATCACTTCAACCGAAAGAAAGTGCTTGCTACCGGGATTGTCATGAGCGGCACTTCGTTGGGGGCAGTCGTATTCCCAATCAGTACGTTGCATTCCAAACTTGCAGCACGACCACCTCACCCAATTTTTTTTACCGTAGTGATTAAGTAAGGCTTAGATTCCTCATCCTGTCATTTTGCGCTTACTTTGAGGGAATATGATAGCAACCTCATTGGATCGATAGGCTTTGCTAAAACTGTTCGTGCTAGCGCCTACGTCGTGCTTGGAACTCTCGTTATAGGCAACAGTCTTATGCGAACAGCCTACAACAAGACTCTGACCGAGAAACCACGACCTGATATCAAAAGCTTCTTTACTGATGTGCCATACCTGCTTTCTGCCCTGGGGTGAGCCCATTGCATCGTCATTTATTCTCTTTTTAATGCAGTTCTTCACACAGAGCTCTGATCTCGTTGTTTGGGTTGTACTTTCCCCGTCAGTCTGACTATGTTCCACCTTGAAACAGAGTTTTAACTGATTATATTGGTTTGACACAAGTTATATACCTACAGCTTTATGCTGTGAAGCACGGTATCGACGAAAACCTTGCCTTCTATTCGGTAATCTGTTGTCTATCTTACCTCGCGCCTCATTGTCTCACCGAGGCTGCAGATTGCCTCCTTGAACGCAGCAAGCACCGTCGGGCGTGTCCTCGGAAATTATGTGGCTGAAGTATATGGACCTTACACCACACTTGTCCCCTGCACACTTATCACAAGTGTAAGCATATTCGCCGTGTTCGGAGTGTAAGCCTATCGATTGCTGCCCATGGCCTGTTAATTCACCGAACACCGTAGCCATAATTCCGCATCACTCCTAGTTGTTAGCATTTTCCATGGCTTTATTGCCGGTGCCTGTGAGTTACTGGTAACTATTTTTTAAACTTCTACTCACCCAAGAACAGGGCTTTCGGTTTCGGTGGCCGTTCTTGGCAGTTTGGCCCGTCATCCGCACGAAGTAGGGTGCGTGTACATATACCTATTATTTGATAAATGCATTTAGCCTGTCGGACAGTGCAAGGATAGGAATAGCTCTTGCTTTAAGCAGCTTCGGGTCTTTAGGCGCCGTCCCAGTTCAAGGGTCTTTACTCACTTCCGAATTTATTTGGAGCAGACCTATTATATTTTCCGGAGTAAGTGTTGCCTATATTCCTTGTTTCGCGGCTAACATGTATGAGATTAGGTGCTGATGGTGGTCGCTTCCTTTGTTTTCGGTCTTGCGAGAACACTACTCTCGAAGAAACGCAGAACACAGAAGGTTTAGATTCTTCGACTCGGAATTTCATCCTGTTTTTCCTACCGTTCGGACTTCGATCTCATGGCGTCCTTTCTTCGTCACGAATGTTCATATGGGATGTTATTTACGCTACCTCGTTGGGTTCACCTGTGCCTAATCTAAATTTTTTCAAATGAGATCACATATTCGACTACGCGTCGCTAGCTGCATTTGTCGAGCTTTCTAATTCTCGTAATATGAAGAGCCGGCCTCCACAATTGATTGGAACTTTGCCAAACACCCATGATTATATCGGGCTAACTTTCGATTTCTTCCCTACCTTGGCGGGTCCAGAAGAAACGTCGTTCTCAATTTCGATGGCCAGCGCAGTGTTCGGCCAACAGCCGTTCCCAGTTCTTCATTCTACAACGCCTTGAGGGGTTTGACCAATTTGCCGCGGTAATCGCCTTTCATAAACAGCGATAATTAACTAATGGCTGGGATTGTTGTCACGGAACCTTGGATGCCTTCTATGATGAGAATTGCCCACTTTGTTATCAGAAGACAATGCGAGGAAGGGATCCGGTATCTGGCTTACACACGGAAATTAAAAATAATGTATCGGCACGAGGCGGCAGTGTGGTTCAGGCTACCAAAAAAGTAAGTGATATGTTCACGCTCACCCAGAATAGCCAGACAGCTAGTCTCTGCAAAAAGCCCTCAGAGAGAAGCAAGTTTTCCCGAAGGCGATGAATTTGCCCTAAATCGGAGTCGTTATCCTCATGTGGGCCGCCCTTCAATTGTTGCGTGATAATCAGATAATGACATGTTTACATTCCATTTGCAGAATTTCCCCTGGTACACTTACCTGTGGTCAAATTAGTACAGCACTTAAATAGGCACGAGTAGGACTGTTGTTGAGATAGACTCGTCCTTACTTAGTCACGTGTAGCTACATATTTGTTACTTTGTCACCTAGTCACGCACAGACAATTTTCACTTTGACCGCCACCTTGTCCGTCCTCGAGTCTGACCTCAATAGGTTATGGGCCCGAGCATTACCACTAAATCCCGAATTTTGACCCGACTTGACCTTGATCTGACCTGACCCGACTTGGACTTGACCTGACCCCGACCCGATTTGACCTGATCCCGAACTGACCGACCCCGACCCTGATTGACACCGACACCGCCTGATCCCATCACTCCTCTCTGCGTCTGCCCATTCTTCACGACGTAAGGAATATGGTCCTACCTGCTGCTCAGCGAGCGCTGTAGACTCCGGAATTCCATACCCATCAACTTCAAACCTCAACGTCTCAATGCACAATAGAGTATCCCTGTTCAGTCGGCGAATTGCAGGAATCAACAACCTGTGACAGTAGCCTTGGACCTCCACTTGGCCTCATTTTGTGAGTTGTCGAAATTTCGACGCTGTTACCTCTCTTTTCATTGATTTTATTTTTTCGCTAACTTTGCGTTTCTCGCTCCAGGATGAGATGGGCGGTCGACGTTTTTCATACATGATATAACCAGCCGCACGATTCGACAACCTTGCCAATATCCCAACCGGATGATTTGCACTATTTCCGGTCTCATGCCATAGCTAAGAGTTGCTGCACGTCGTTGTTTTATGGATTATCTGCTTGTCTGGTAAGCTTCCTTCTCCTTTTCTCCTCCTCTTTTGGATTGCCTCCTTTCCTGATGCTTTATACTCTGTTTGCTCGATCTCTCCCTCGACGAAACTGGCTAACGTCCCTTTTATCCAGATTATCTGACCCTCTCTCAACATTACCGCCGATGGTAACCGCTACCCGACCCCATTAGAGCAATGCGAAGTCTTCCTCACATTCGTCTGCCTCTTTGACAGGATTTCGCGGCCAATTTGTCCTCAACGTTCGACATTCAACCTCGTCCTTAGTTTTGTTATATCGATTCCAGCTGCTGCCTTCCTTCACCTTCCCTCATCCTGGGTACCAGCGGCACGTCGAGCCTTAGAACACGTTCATGCTCAAGTCGTACGGATACCGCTTTTGTACTGTACTCGACCATCATTTTCCTTTTCTTACCAACATCACCTGCCGACATTCGCAGTATGCAATCCCCTACCAGCTGCAGCCGTACCTCCTTGGACGACGCCACCAACGAAGCGAAACAAGAGGAGGGAAACAGAGAGGAAGGGGGACCACCCATCAAATTTTCATGCACCGCACTTCGCAACATGTCCGACCTCGCTTGGGTGTTGGCGTTGGCCTTTTGAGAGGACCGCGAGTTTAACCTCGGCTTCAACCTTTCACCCAAGGTCAGATAGCTCGAAGAGCACACTGCACACCCCCGCCAACGTGGATCGTTTTTGTCCATCACATACCACGAGCACAAGCAATATTTACTTCCGAACGATGCAGCCCACACCGCCAGCGAAGCGCTTTGCTTCTTAGAATCTCTTCCGGGCTTCCGGCTACAGCGTCTTTGACCCCCTGGTGACGTGTTCGTCATTGAGGCATACGGATACACCCCACAACCTCATGCTCAATGCATACCTGCCTCTCGAACATTCAATTCGGCACTGGCATCTTGGTCTGCGTCGCCTACCTCTTGACGTTCGTTTGGAGAGAGCGGGTTTTGGACGACACGTTGGATAATGAGGATGAAAGGCAGGTGGCCGAGGGCAGATGGCGACGATGGAAGGCAAAAGACGGTGGCAGACGTTTATGACCTCGAAACTTGGAGTTCTGGGGCATCCGCGGGTGGGGAAGCCTGCGTGGAAGTGAACTCGTCACCGTCCTGGGTCCCGTCAAACATTCGACATCGAGCCCAGCTTCGTCGGCCTCTACCTCAACCCTTGCAATTCAATATGTACGCGTGGTGTCATCAACTCATCACGAACTTTCGTCATGGCACTTTCCAACCTGTCGACGTCTTGACCTTCCAACTCGGTGTCGACTCCAAATTTTGCACCAAGACCGCCTGCTGCCTCGCAGCGACATTCTTGCTTGGCCTACCCTTCGCCCTCTTCATTCCTTTCCCTCCTATGAACAGGCGTCGCGACAAGAATGACAGAGCATGTCGCTCCGAGTTTTCTCGAAAGCATATACTCAGCCTCGGACCTCCCCGATAACTTTTGTGAGGAGAGGTTTCTTTGATAGCGCATGAAGGGCTCGATAGTTGTGGATTGGGTGGACGAGAAGGGCAGAGGACGTAGAGGGGGGGGAGGGCTGTTGGACGCGGACGTAGCTGAGCGGGAGGAGCAGGAGGAGGCGGGAGCGGAATAGACCGCAGGCTGGTTGGCTGGCCAATCCTTACCTTCATCCAACGCTGTGTCTACTCCAAATTCTACACCGAGAACGCCTCCTGCCTGAGTCTGGCTGCCTCGCAGCGACATACACGCTTGGTCCAGCCATCTGTGTTCCTTATCCTTATCCATCCTCGAGAGCCGGCGCCGCGGTTAGGAAGACAGTGCACCTCGTTCCGAGTTTTTTCGAACGCATATATCCAGCCTTGGGCCTCCGAGGTGGGTGGACGAGATGGGCGAGCGAAACTGGAGGTGTTTGGACATGGACATGGCTGATCAAGAGGAGGAGGAGGAGGAACGGAGGAGCTGGTGGCTGGACGAAAACATGGACGAAAAAACTGGCTGTCGATGTCATGGTGCTCCACTCGTCTGCATTTTGACAGCATTCGCGGCAAACCTTATCGTCTGCGAAGTAGCTTTGTTTCTCTTACGGGCTTCCGACACCAATACATGTGGCACCCCACTCATGATCAGGCTCTTCCTCTTCCCGCATCCATGCTCGCGATATTATGCCACAGCCTTAGCCGCAGTTTAAACTAACGTCCCGTCAACAGCTGCATGGACATCGACTTCGACCACAGCTTCGTCGCAGGCTCCACCGGCTCGCAATCCTGCATTTTATCTTCGCCTATAACGACCTGTCCTCTAACAGTGGCCCAAATATCAGGAAGTCGGAAGGCGCGAAGGAGGAGCACAGTCCTATTCCCACCTTCAAGTGTGCGTCCTAATCCAGCTCGATCGGTATATCCGCAATCTCCCATGTTGATTCGTCTCATTTTTATTCTAGGTTGTTACGATTGTTACGATTTGATATCTATCTACGCCTACAAAAAACTCGGGTTATGCTAATTGTTCTTCAAGTGGTCCCCTTTCGTCAATTCTTTCTCCTTTTGGAATCTGACCGCGGCATGATTCTCGGCATCGTCTCCTCTACTTGTGGCGTGTTGCCAATTATTTCTATCTCGTCACATCAATGTTGTTTTGCTCTGTTCGCCGTTTGTTGTACTCTAGCTGCTGCTCGGATCACCATCAAAGAAGCTGCCCAGAATATTGTTTTCTACATTCAGCATTCAGGACCTTCTGTTCCAGACATTCAATCAGACGAGGATATTTGATCTGTTGCACCACTGCTTGATGATACAGTTCTTTGTTTGGCCAGTGCCTGAGAAGTTCAAAACTTACACAAGCCATGAACAGTGATAAGTTGATCTGCTTTGTACAGTGGGCGCTGTCTACCCCGTCGGAGAAGTCCGAGTCTTATCCGTTGTGGTATATATGTAGGAAAATGTTGGCCAAGAGACACAAGCTGTCCTCCATCCTCTCCCACAAGTCAAACCAGAGTCGAGAAGTTTCCCGTTCTTTGCATCATCCCCGCCAATGACCTCAATCCCGTTGACCCCAACCGAACTTGGGAAAATGTGCGCCCTTTCGCGGTTCCTGAAGGGCGATAATTACTAAACTTCTGACCAATATTCCTAGCGCTGGGCCACTGGTGAGGGTCACCCGCCTCGGGAGTCTGTATACAAACTTATGAGACGGAAATAAACTTTCTCAGCTCATCGGAAATCTTCTGAACTGGGGACTCTTAGGTGTCTTGTCCATGCAAGTTTGTGAGTAGCAGTTTTCTGCTTGCATCCAACCATTGAACATCTCTGCAAAGACGTGTACTATCTCGCATTCCCAAATGATCGGGTCAGTAACAAAGCCCTGGTGTATACAGTTTATTTGTTGGACGTCGGACATACGTTCCTCTTAACAACAAGTGCATTTCGGACCTTCGCGTCGGGTTTTGGCGAGCTCGCGGCCTTGGACGAGCTGGACCTAATTTGGATTTCAGATATTCTGACCGGACTGAGTACGTTTGCGTTGCTTATATTTGCCGCCGCTACCACCATATAACCTTCCGGCCCTCTTTTAGTTACATTTATCGCTCAGGCCTTTTACGCGTATCGGATCGCAGTGCTCTCCAAAACAAAATACCTCTCGGTGTTGATAATGCTGGTACCATCGAACGACTAATTTTCAAGCTAGCTGTGATTTTGCTCATACCTTCTTAATCAATACAGCTCGCTTTGCTTTCGCTTGGTGGTGCCATTGCGTCTGGGGTGGAAGCAGAGGTCGCAGGTCAGTTCAGCCGCTTGTTGTCTAAGCGCGTTTTGATTGTTTGTGGGGTGAGTTGTGTCTCTGTTTCGGCCACGAGTCTAGACCTGATACTAACGCTTCACAGATCTGGGGTGGAACGAACGCCACTTGCGATGTGCTTATTGCAGCTTCGATGACCTATTATGTGAGTTCATATCCCTATTATATTGTGTGGTTATTCGCTCAATCTCAAACCTTCCAGCTGAAACGCGGTGACTCTGGGTTTCGAAAAACCCAGGTTCTCCTTGCACGAATCATTCGGCTGACCATCGAAACTGGCTTGGCCACAGGTGCGGTTGTCATCTTTATCAACCACGTCTAGTGCAAGCTCACGCCAGTGGTTACTTGTAGCTGCCGTCGCGATCCTTTCTGTGATACTCGTGTTCTTGCCTGGGCGACAAACCTACTTCATGACGAGCGTCTTCATAGCTGGGAAGATGTATTCAAATTCCATGATGGCCTCGTTTAACAGTCGCATGGAGATTGGACCTCACAATAATACCCTGGTATCCATGTCTTATGAATTCGGGACCGCAGTCAAGTTCTACGGGCCGACGGCCCTTCCGGACGTGGATGTTGAATTGAGTCGCTCAACGCAAGGACGAATGCAGAAAACTGGTGATGAGGTTTCGTTCCCACCGATGAGTGAAATATCGCAGGTGTGTGTTTGAGTATCCCCATTCTGGTCTGCATTTCGAATGACACCTTAAAGGAGGACTAGATACATAGTCTTGGATTCTTGTCCCACAAAAGTCCCGCAACCAACTAGTCGGTCGTCTGGATTTAATTGGGGAATGCTGGCTGTCTTATGCTGTGGCTATATGAACTCGTAGAATCGGAAAAAAATTGGGACTCTATTTAATTGTGATTGTGAAATTTTAAAACCTCGTTTTCATTGTTTTTGTTTCCTTTTCAAAGTGCCGAAACGAGAATGCCAGGCTGGCCATTTTCCACGACGTTTTGCTTCGTAGTTCACGACTGCACATTCCCAGAATTTTTCCTGAATCAATCACACCAAAACCGGCCAATGCGTCCTTCCATTCGGGACGATGGTGGGAGCAGCCAACTGAAGATCAGAAAGTGTAGATCACATCACTGGTTGTGCGCGGTTGTATGCCTGGGCGGCCGCTGGGACTTCTGTGCACTGCAAGTCGCACTGAACTAACAATAGGACAGTGTCCCACTTTCGGCGTGGGCTATTGCAACTTTTGACAAAGAGACTGAACGAGAATGAACAAATTTTCGTAACTAGAATCTTCGTGTACCAACTCCAGCATCAATTTCAGATTTACGACGCCTTGCGATCGCTATTTTCGATTGTTCAGAGGATTACCTCATGATCATTTGATATACTCCACCAACCCATATAAAAAACTTTAATGACTGTTGACAGAATATCGAGTACAGTTTGTCAGCCTGTACAGAAGTTTCATATTCTATTTGAGAACACTGCAGTATTTGCAATGGCTAAGATCTAAGAGCCTGTTCAGTAACCGAATTTTAACACTCGGTCTCCAGCGTCGTCCAGGGCTGTCTTCCACGACCCAGAAGCCTATTCCGAGCCTGATACATTTAACCCTGAGAGGTTCTTGGAAACTCCGACTCGTCAGGCAGAGATGGACCCAACTCCCCTAGCCTTTGGCGTCGGTCGAAGGTTTTATTTTTATTTTTTTAAAGGGATAATCTTACAGCCTTGTCGGACCTGTGCTATTTGTATCGCACAAATCTGAGAGTGCTTCTGTTCTTCGAGTTATTAGGAACCAAGCGGTTCAATCAGCAGCGCCAGTGCTCAAGCAAAGTCGATGTTAAACTCGATAACTAGATGATCAATGACTCTAGCACGATCTCGGAGTGCCTCTGCCCCACTGCCCCACTGCCCATCAAACGCCCTGATTATGATCACTTTGGGTCTGTTGTGGATAGCGATCGATAGAAATTCCTTAGGCTCAAAAGAGCTTTGTCAAAGCGGCTGGTACGACTTTGACTGCCAAGTGTGACGCGGGACGTAGTCAAAATTTTTTGTTACTTCGAAACTTCACCAAGTCCGTCAACACTTTGGGGTGTCACTCCATCAGCCAAAGTAATTACCACTCTGACCAGTCGGTTCGTAAGCTCAGCATCACCCGGGGAAAGTCACCCTGACGCTTCCTATTGCAGAATATTCCCTCAATTGACAATGCATATGATTTCAAATTAATTCAGACATTTTCGCCCATAAAATCTCGGCTCACAATTGCTGTTTGGGCATGAATGTAATGTATGTATGTAGGTTTCGGAAAAATCGAAATTAGCATGTTTGAAATTATAATCGAAACCGACGAATCTTTTCCAATAATGCATATTTTAGTTTCTTTTCCCCAAGATGATCATTGAGAATTCAGATCATATCAGAAGACGACACTCTTTCGTGTACTGGTTAGTCGGTAATAAGTATTGCACTCCACAACCTCGATTGATATGAGTGGAGTGGAAAGTGGTAGACGAGATTGATTCGATAAGCAGATAGTCCGGACGGCGTGGAGAGGCGGACATTGTGGGGGAGCGGACTCTCGAAAATACGAAAGGTCCTCCGAACACTATAAAACATCTCTCTGTTTTTTACGCGACTAGTATTATTCTTGCATTCCGCTGCAAATGGAATACGACGGATTTAGTTCACCCCCCCAAGTTGTGCCCAAGACCGCGAGAATCCCCGTTGATGGTAAAATTCCTGAACCGTCATGGATCCCTTTGTCTAACTTGAATTCGGGCAAGTCGGTCCCAACCCTTGATCCCTCATCAGTGAATTGGAAATTTTTTATAAAGTACATTGAAGGCCTTCGACACCTTCAAATTACAAGGCGACCAGGGTGCTACTTTCAGATTACGGCTAGCATAGTGGGAGTAAGATCTTTTTCTTCCTTGCTCCTGTGACGAAAATTTGCGGACTCCGCCAGGGCTGTGTTTTGTTCCGAGGTGGCCCTTTCAGCGCTTCAAGCTTCAGCGCTCAGCTTCCATATTTACCTGCATCACGAACTATGAAAAGCGCGTGGTAATACGCAGTGGGATCTGGGCCGAGGTAACTGGGGATCAGCGTTGCTCCAATTCTATCCTCTGCCAGTGGGTAGACCAAAACTCCATCTAACCCCGTCTGTTCGACTCTGGAGGTGCTTCACGTCTGGACTTCCCAGCTCAGCGGCTAGAGGCTAGACCCACGCGGTACAGGTTATTTCTGGGTTGTGTTTTCTAAAAGCGAGCTTTTTTTACCGTGACCAAGATCGATAATGCGGAGGTTGTAAAAACCAGTGACACGATCCATCCCACCGATACAGTGGTATTGGGCTACTTTCTCCGTTGTCACCGGTCCAACACCTTGACTGTTTGTGGACATGGTATAACTGCATCCCTTTCTGATTCGGTGGGTCAGTGCTAATGAACCACTGGAAATCATATCTATAATTATCGTTCCAAAATGATCAGGATTGGGACCTATCCTTGACTCCAGTATGCCCATTCTACAGATTGTCAACAGGTGTGTGTGTTCGTTATCTATTTCCGACATGACGGTATCAATACTCACGCACCGATACTATCCAAGTCTCTGTAATCGAAAATTTGGGCTCCATGATCTGTGGGTCAGTGGATTGATTCTACTTCCCGTTGGGCGACTTACTTATATCACCATCTTGCTTTTTTATAGATTTTTGTTCCTTTCAATACGGGTGACCAAACACTGCGAAGCTGGCTCGTTGTCCACTCTACCAGTACCATGCAGTCCGACTTCATCAAAGGTATTAGAGAACAACTGACTGGGTATTTGAGCCCTCTTAGTCTTTACAAATACCATCCAAATTCGGTGAGATTCTTTGAAACGGTGATGGACTTTCTTCCTCTGTTCAATGTTAATAGCACTCTTGCTGTCTTTTCGGGGTTGTGACTGTTCAAACGTACTTATATTTTAGCCGTTTTCCCTAGACAAGGCTCGTCTGAAGTTCCTGGAGTAGTGCATTTCGTTCTGTTCAAAACTGATTTTAACGCACAGGCAGGTTGTGGTTGTGTGGCAAGTCGAACCGAAGATGTTGTGAATATCAGATTCCTTCTAATTGAACGCTCCGTGAGCTCGCTTATTGCCTCTGTATAACTTATCCCAATCCATGTATTTCTTCATGGTAAATGCATATGGGGACCCCAGGACCTTTGCAATGCTACCAATTTTTTTCTCCATAACGGTGTCGCCCGGCACAATCTTCAGTTCCATGGTTCAGCTGTACCTTGTTTTTGCTTCAACAGGCCCCCCGACTTGTACTGCGTGTTTCTACGAGAACGGAAGTCAAATTCGATCTTGTGTTCGAGCATGGCATTTTTAACGCCATGCATTTAAATCTCTGCCAAAGAATAGCCATTGCATACATTAAAATTCATTAAACCTTGTCCATGGGCCCTACCTTATATCGGAAACAGTACTACTCGTTGTAGTAGTGAGCTCTGGGCCGAGCTGCCCGAGCATGGATTAGATTAGATAGCTAGATCCATCAGCGGCTGTGCACGGTTTGCGTGCCAGCGCGTTTCCCTTTACAGGATCCAACCTTTGCTTGCCTCTTGCCACTACGTGCGACGCGATAGCGCACTGCTCGGCGCGTTTCCCGAGCTTCGCCAGCCTCGGACTGCTAGGGTAGGCTTGATAGGCTTACCCTATCGTGTATAGTTGAGTGTACTCAACTAAGCACTGTAGATCCACGCACGAGTCATCAGCAAAACGGCAATTTAGTTCCCGGTTTTTGCCAGTTATTTCGGTTTTCTGGGTTTCGGAAACCTAGGAAACCTGGGGAGAGAATTTCCTAGAAAAAACACTACAATAAGCAAAGGGAGGTGTCAAATTTTCGCTTACCTAGGCTTAAATTGGTAGGACCCTGCAGGCACCACCGGGCAGGTTTTCTGGAAAACGGACATAGGTTCCAAGTCCCCAAGTTTTGCGGTTTTTTGCGGTTTTTTCAGGTTTTTTTGGTCGAGAAACCCGAAAAAACCTATTTGCTTGATTACTGATGGGGAGATATCCAAGGATAAATACTGGGGGTCGGCAATCCTCGCTAAGGTCACGTACCGTGACCGCGCGTGTGACGCGTGCGCGCGCCAGAAATATTTCCCCACTCGCGCCCTGCCTTCCACAATGCACTCTGCGGCACGGAAACACATTTTCAGCTCATTAAATATCCGAAATTATACCCTAGATGTATTAATGTATTATGTGTATTTTTAAATGGCTCTATGCAATGAAATCCCCTGCCAAATTGACTGTATTTTAGTACCTAACTTCTGAGGCTATAGACTCTTTGAAATGAGACTATCCCGACAGGTCTCAGTAACAAAAAACGTTTCTATGCATAAAATCTTTAATTAGCCCAGGGGAATTTAATTTTGACGTAGTATTTGTGGAGATATGTCTTGAAATTTTCAACTTTGGGTCATTAGTGACATGATAAAAAAAATTTAACATGGCCATTCTTTGAAAAATATCATAAAAATCACTTTTTAGTAGTGGAAGAAGATGGCGTATGGCAATCTGAAGCTTTCTATAGACTTTTAGTGATTTTTGGGCGTATAATACCTTTTTATTCAAGCAGGATCTGGCCTATTTAATCACAAAACAGCCCAATTATGCCTCTATAACTTTATAGTATTTATTGAAGAAAAATTTGGGGTAGGGAGTAACCAGGGAATTACTGGAAGGAGGGTAGGAGGCAGGGTACCCATGAATATCAAATGGGATCCACAGGTGCAAAAGCAGGTTAATAAAGTGAGTCTACCATACTAAATACATATAGAAATATGCTATTTAATGTTTAGATCTCACAAAATTCCTCTGTGGCACTGAGGAATGAAATTAAGACCTGCCTGGGCCAGGCATTTACTTGATTTATTGACCATGTAATGTTTTCATGTTGCAGTGCTATTCTTAAATAATTTGTAGACTAATTTAGTACTAGGTAATGTATATTTGGTCTATTAACCATGTAGCACAAGCATTCGTTGAGAATTGAAAGGCTGGAGGCAGGATACACAAAGCCGCCCTTTCAGGCAGCGCGTCACGCGCGTGTACCACTATTTGTGACGCCGCGCGTGACTGACCGTGACTAAGCGCTGCCACGGCCCTATAGGGGATTGCCGACCCCCATAAATACATGCAAAGGGGAGACCCATCAAGTAGTTTTATTATAATTTTATTCTTCGAACTTCATGAAAAGTTTCCGTCAAAAGGGGCTTCGCATAAAGCGCGCGACGCTGTGGTCGGTCTGCATTTGGAAACTTTGGACTGCCGGTGTGCCAACCCATATCGGCACGTGACCTGCGCCACGCCGGAATTGTCTCCGCTGTCACTGACGACGACAAACGACCCACAAACCTCTCCGACCACCACCAAAAAGTCCTCCAGAACACAATCTGGCTCAATGACAGGCTTCTCTTCGCTGCCTCTGGCACCAGAAGAGGGCCACGACGATCAGCAACAGACATTCAAAGGCGTCTCGAAGATCCTTGGACCGCGATGGGCACATCTTCCAACAATAACGGTGGGGTTGCTTGGAGTGCAGATATTCTGGAGCGTTGAGATGTCGTATGGTGCGTGGTGGGACCGTGTGGTGCTTTCTGAGTGCTTACCGCCCAGAACTTTAGCGTCGCCGTACCTGCTTTCCCTTGGCCTATCAAAATCGAACATGGCTGTCGTGTTCATCGCTGGCCCGCTTTCTGGTCTTATTATGCAACCTCTTATTGGTGAGCTATTGAATCTAAGTGCATTTGGCTATTTCGACTTACTGTAAGTCAAGGTGTTCTCGCTGACAACAGCACTTCACGATTTGGACGGCGGCGACCGTACATGATGCTCGGAACAATTATCTGCATTACCGCTATGCTTTTATTAGGCTTCACGCGACCAGTCGCCTCAATATTTACGGGGTGGAATAACGACTCTGTACGCCACATTTCCATTTCGTCGCGCCTACTGATCTCAAATCCACACAGAATGACAGACTCACAATCGCTCTCGCTGTCCTATCCATATTCCTGATAGACTTCTCCATCAATGCTGGTGAGACTCGTATCTTGTTATCCGAATTTCTATATGTTGACCGTCTACCCAGTGCAGGCTGTTGACCGCGCCCTCGTCGTTGATACGTTACCTCCTTCGGAACAGGCTGCAGGAAACGCATGGGCTGCGCGGATGCTTGGTGTAGGAGCCGTTGCTGGTTTCTTTGTGTCAGTCCCAGGTTTCTGTACAGCACTCGCTTAACTGACACACTCTTGTAGCGGAAACATCGACCTGCCCAGGGTCCTTCCTTTCCTCGGGAAATCTCAGCTCCAAGTCCTCTCTGTCGTAGTCTCACTGCTCCTTTTCAGCGGCCATGCCCTTATGGCTGGCCTTGTCAAAGAGAAAGTTCTCCTTAAGACATTTACATCTGACGGGTGAGTGACCCTGACATCTTGCGAATGTCATGTCATTTGTGTTGAATATTTCAATCAGAAAGTCGAACCGAAAGACGTTCGTCCAGGAGACAAAAGACATCTGGAGTAATATGCGGACTCTCCCGCGTGTCATTCGCCAAATCGTGTGTGCATTATTTGACCGCTATTTTATTTCGACTCATGGGCTTTGGCAGTGCATTATTCAATTCTTGTACGCCCAAGTTCCTGCTCCATCTCATTTCTCGCCTCACACACCCCAGCGCATGGATAGCCTGGTTCCCCGTTCTCTTCTACAGCACGATTTACGTAGGCGACCTCTACAAGACGTCCACTGCGCCAGCGAGCAACGCTGACGAGCAAGCCTTTCTTGACGCGGAGGCGACACGATTAGGCTCCCGTGCTCTCTTTTACTCTGCCCTGTTGTCTCTTCTCGTGAACCTTGCCCTACCTCTCTTCGTATCAGAGGCAGCTGGCAATGATCCATCTCGACTGTCGGCCAATGAGGAAACCTGGTGGGAGCGAGCGTGTCGTGTACCACGGGGAGTGCAGGTCCACCTTGCGACGGTATGGGCTGCTAGCCATCTGGTTTTCGCCGTTTGTATGTTCGCTACCTTGTAAGTTTATTGTCTGCTGTCTTCATCATAGCCACTGACATCCCGCAGCTTCACACATAGTGTTTGGGGGTCGACGTTCATTATCACCGTCACTGGATTCTCTTGGGCCATAACACAATGGGCCCCTTTCTCCTTGGTTCGTAGACACTCCCATCCCCACCGAAGTTCTCTCTTCTGATAAACCACTTTCATACAGCTAGCTGAAGCCATCCTAACCGAACCCGCGACCCAAACGACAGAAGAAGCAGGAGCCATCCGCCTGGCCGACACCCGCACACGACCACGACCACGACCGCGGACGAGCGGCGACCAGGACAACGAGCGCGAGGTGTTCCTTCCTGGCGACGACTCCGACTCTGAGGACGGAGACGGGAACGAGGGCGAAGAAGCAGCTCGGGAGGAAAGGAGGCGTGTGCTCAGTAATTCTGGAGCGCAGCTGAGCCGGATTGACATCCGGGGAACTGCTGGAGATGGGGATGTGGATGAGGACGGGTACGAGATCGTGCCTGGCCCCGGTGATACTAACGGTCGAGCGGGAGGCGGGAGTACGGCGGGCACTTTGAGTGCCAAAGCCGGCATCATCCTGGTAGGCCCAACCTCCCTTTATTTCCTCCTATCTGATTCTAATGCTGCTTGACTGGATATACAGGGCATCCACAACATCTTCATCGTCATTCCGCAGTTCCTCGTCACGGGCTTCTCTGCCATTCTCTTTGCGCTCTTCGACCCGCAACAGCCTGCCTTGCCAGCGCACCGTGCGCCGGTGGCTGCTGGTCCTGGGGTAGTGGTGAACGGCACGGTGGCGTTGGTGGGGAACGTTTCGGCTGCTGTGGTTTCAAGGGCGCCCGAGGTAATGGGCCAGCTGATTGGGCGGGCTGGGGATGTAGTTGAGGCTGGGGGCAAGCCGTCGAATACGGTTGTTTATATCTTCCGGTAAGCAAATCGTTCTTGCTCCGTTAGAAATGCTGTGACGTGGTGCTGATAACCTTCTCCTTGTGTTTGCACCGCTTTCAGGATTGGCGGTGTCGCTGCGTCGTTCGCGTTCGTGCTGTGTTGGAGACTCGCGAGAGAGATACGGCATAGATAGATAGGATAAACGTGGTGTCTCGTGATATCGGACCTTCTTTTGTCTTGTATAGTGTAAGTTATCAAGTACTATAGTACCGTTTCGTGTATAATGCTCTAAATAGATACTGAGTATAACCAGCCCTCGTTCTGATGGACACTCCGTTACTTTGACCCTGGGAGGAGGATCCGCTAGGAGGCAGGGGATGGGCCGACCTAAGTAATGACTTGATTATACGACGATGTCCTTCACTACTTTGATCGACAAGGGCTCATTTTGCTGCGAATGTCCTATCGTGAACGGTGTCGGCGTCAGTGTCTACGGTTTACAAGATGAACGCGGGTATTCACGAACCTTGACCAGAACGCCGATGACATTTGACTGGAAAGGGGCACTTACGCTGGTCGGGTCAGGGTTTGTAGTAATAAAGTAAGATATTTCGCCATCTCCAATCACAAGATAGCCTAATGTAGAGAGACTTTGTATATGCAGAAAGGAAAAGTCGTTGTGGTGGCCTCTGGCCCGAGCTGCCCGAGCCCGGATTAGATTAGATAGCATCAGGGACCGTGGCACAGCCTGTTGCCCTGTCCGATTGTAGATTGACGCGGTCCAGTGACGAACACATCCTTGCTTGATCCTGACCATTACGTGCTTGCCTGACCGCGCGCTTGCTCGAGTCCACGCGCTCCTCGAGCCTTGCAAGAACCGAGCTGCTAGAGTAGACCTGATAGGCCTACTCCATCGTGGCCAACGACGTTGAAAACAGCGCCGACGACTTCTCGGATGTTAGAAAACGCCGTGTGATAATTGTGACGAATGTCCTTAAAACGAGACTTCACACTTCCATCCACTGATCCTTCTAACACCGTCATGGCAGAACCAATTCCTGTGATCATCGTAAGTAGACGCACGATATCCTAGCAAGTATCTTACTGAAGCGACGAAACCTCTTCTAGGCTGGCGCCGGGCCCTCTGGTCTTGTTGCAGCCCTGACGCTGGCGAAGAATGGCATAAAAATCCGGGTCATCGACAAAGTCGAGAAACCTCACATAGGTTCTCGTGGATTCGGTATCCAGGTTGGAATATTCAGGCTACCTGAGCAGAAGAACTCACTAATTCGCTCTGTATCTCAAGCCTCGAACTTGCGAACTTTTCCAGATGCTCGGTATCCTTGAGGACTTCCAGAGCAAGGTAACGCAAATTCCTACCATGCGGGCATATAAACTTCCAGGCGGCACCGTCCCCGTTAAAACTTGGGATTTGTATGCAAAAACCGGTTCATGGCCTGATCGCCCATTCGTAAGGGTATAATTTAGGCCTCTAATGTGCAAAGAGCTTACGATATCATTTCCTCAGGGGAATGGAGTCTGCCTTAGCCAGGATCAATTGGAAGGGATCCTCAGGAAGCACCTCGGAGAGTACGGGGTCCTAGTCGAGTACGGAAAGGGGTTGGTAGGGATTGAACAGACAGAAACTGCGATTATAGCTTCGGTTACAACATTCAAAGACGGGAAGCCGACCGCGGATCAAGAGCTGATTACTGCCCAATACTTAATTGGCGCAGATGGCGCTAAAGGCAGGTACTTAGACTAAAGTAGGACCAAGTAGCCCACTCATGTTCACGGAACTTGCTTGTAGGGGCATCTAGAAAACTTCTGGGATTGACTTTCCAAGGAGAAACGCGTGACGCCGACGGAATGGTCTGGGGAGACGTCGAGATTGACGGTCTGACCACCGATGTGAGAACGCGATAAACTAATCAAATGCACGCTAATGGTCAGACATTTTAAATTAGTTTTGGAATATCTGGGGTAAGCCTGGTGCGTACACAATCATGGCGCGTCCCATCGCACCTGAGGGCAAGAAGTTCGGAATTGGAATCACGGGACAGAATTTCGACCCGACCGACCTCGCCAATGAGGAGAAAGCTAAAGAATTCATTATCAATGAAACCGGTCGAGAAGATCTCAAGTTCGGCAACTTCACGTGGCTATCTTACTTTAAGTAAGTTTATTGATTCATATTGGAACGAATAAGTATGCGACTCACAAATTTGAAAAGGCCCAATATGCGTATGGTAAACAAGTTTCAAGAAGGACGCGCCTTCATTGCAGGCGGTACGTCTTACTCTGATAAATTTTAATTATCGAGATTTTGAGATACTTTCTAGATGCTGGCCACGTTCACTCACCTACTGGTGCTCAAGGGTTAAACTGCAGTGTGCAGGACGCGGTAAGTTTTGGATCGGGTACATAAATAATACTGGCTTACCATCTCCGCCTTAAAGGCTAATATATCTTGGAAACTTGCTCTGGTCATCAAAGGGGTCGCACCGCCATCTCTTCTTGGTACTTACAATGCCGAGCGTTTGCCAATAATTGCACACATGCTGCAGGCCACCAGCTCACTTTACACTCATACAGTTCCCAAGCCAACAGCCCCAGTCGGACAGCCGTCCGCCACAAAGACAACAAAAGAAGACGACGACAAAAAATCTGGTTGGTTCCGCTGGAGAAACAACGCGCTAGAGATGTACGGTATTAATTACCGTTTCAGCGACATAGTACTTGAAGAACGCGATACGCAGCCAGTGGATCGTGAAAGTCTCGTAGCACGGGCATACGACGGGTACGAAGGCCTTGGAACACTTCTTGCAGGCGACCGGGCACCTCAAGCCCCTGGACTGGTCGATAAAGATGGGAAAAAGACGTCTTTGTTTGACTTGTTCAAACTAAATCTCCACACTGTGCTGATTTTTGCTCCGGACGGGGTTTTTCTCGGTGCCGAGGGCATAAAGAAGTGGCCATCGTCGGTCGTACAAACCTTGATCATCACCGAAACTGGAAAAGCACCGGTCGTAGAAGATGTGTTAGCCTTCGTTGACAGTGAAAGTTTTGCCACCAACGCATATCGCGTTGAGAATGGGGAACTAACCATCGTCGTAGTTCGTCCGGATGGGTTTGTGGGCGCGATTGTGAAGGACATCGAAGGCGTAAACAGGTACTTCGCAAAGGTCTTCAGCACTTGATTTGCTATCGCGAAGCACTCTTTTCAAATACAATTACTCGTCTGCACTTTCTTTGTAACAATAGTCATATCTTGAGAATACCTTTATGCTCATCTTCCATCACTCACAACGGGCGGTGCAGGTTGGTATGAGAATCAACGAGTCCACGGTGCGACCAAAATGGGGTGTCGGAAAATGGAAGACCGCGTAAGCCCACGGCTCAAAGCTCCAGAAACTGCTACAATTGGGGAGAAGTCCTTAACAGCATGAATGACTGCTACAATCGGAGAGTCCTCTCCCCTTTCGCTCCAGAACTGCCAAGAAATAGTCAGAATGAAACGACTCCATGAGTGTTCATTCAAGCATCCCTCAGCATTACTATTCATCGCTTTACATCGAAGCGAGTAACGTGTCTGTGTGGAAGAAAGGCTCTCGCAGCCTGCATTTTCCCTCGTAGAAGGTTAAATTTGACCCAGCGCGCTGGGGTGTGTTGAGGATATTCGGTGTTTGAAAGACTTAGGTACATCGAATCCTCATGGTTCTCGAGGAACGGAAGGTTTGGATCCGGGCGTGACACTGTAACTCGAGGTGCAGCGGTGTCAGAGCAGGTACGATCTAGCGCAGGGACCTAAGATTGACAAGTTGCTAGCGCCAGAGTGGTGGAGGCTGGGATTCCGAGTGAGGTGGAATGACAGAGAAACATCCATGGAAAAATTTTACGAGTTTCGCGAGGAAGTCTTCGCATCACGGTTGACCTCAAGAGCAGATAAAATGCGCTGAGAGGGTGTAGAGAGCACGGGCTGGTTGTTATGCACAAGGTGTAGGGTTCCCTTTAGGCACTTTGTAAGCTCGAAGGCGGTACAGAAAAGCTCAGGGGGTAGTTCTTGTGACACTGGAGACACGGAAGCACGAGTGATGAGTGGCATCAGTGCTCATCAGTGAAACTGTCTATCTAGGAATTTGCCAAAGATAGACAGTCGTATTCAGTAATTAGCGGCTCCGACGATGCAGTACCGTTGAAGACGACCCCCAGCCCAAGCCCCAGCCCCGGCCATAGAACGAACGGTATAGGACATCGTATCCGAGTCCCGGTTAGCAAGAATGTCGCAACCAAAGCGCCCGCCGAGGTTCACGTCAGCTTGGTGAGGCAAGCATAGACAGAAACTCACCAGTTCTGTTGGCGTCTTCGGTCCCTTCGGCACCTCAAATCCTTCAAATAGGTTCGAATCCAAAAAATGCGTCGACTTTGTTGATTCTCAGCATTCTGTTCTTTTTCAGGGTTCACGTGTTCCGGCATATGACCGGCCCGAAGCTTCCGCAACCACGTATCTCTTGCGGCCGCCATTTGAACCCACTTCTTAACAGCCAACCATTTTCATAACATTGTCATAATGTTCTCCACCTTCTTTTTCTCCCTTGCTATTCAAATATCATGGGTATTCTCTGGAATAATATGTCATGCCTATGTTTCCTCGGTCGTTTTCTTGTTTCCTTCCTGCTCGAACGTCACGAACTGGCAGATCCACTCTTGAATGGCCCCGTCGTTTCCTTCCCGTCGGGTTTCTTGTCTCGTGGGCTTCTGGTAAGGCTCCCATGACGGACTCGGGTCGGTTTCCCTCAATCTTGGATCTGTAGCACGACATATAAGTCCGGACAGAATGACGGGTCTCCAATTTTTAGTTTGACGACACCTTACTCCAGTAATCTTCGATGATTAAACTCGGCTCTCTACTTCTTGCTCTGTCGATGGGATTCGGGGTGGTAGTGGATGTTGGTATGGCGCAAACTACAGTGACTGTCAGTGCGACGGCGAGTCATCCTATTCCAACCGCTTTGTGTGAGCTTTTGTGCTTCTTCCCTGTTTAATATCGCTGAGATGTGTTTTGGGCATGTATAGGGGGGCAGATGTTCGAGGTGAGGACCCATCATCTGTGAAGGAATTTATGCTGAAACGGCTATTCTTCAGGACATTAACGTACGTACTTTACATTTCACCCGTTGGAACAATGTACCAACTACTTGAACTGCAGCACGTGAGCCCCCTTTAATTTAACATTCATACGCTGCAGCCGACTTGACAACAACCATAGAGTGGAGATGGAGGTTTATACGCGGAACGTGAGCTCAAACGCTCAATACTTATCAACCACCTATTTACTGTCTTTCAGTTCTCCAGAACCGTGCTTTCCAGGTGATGACTCCAGGTGAACATTATTTTGCTCGCTCGTATGATAGGGCTCAACGTTTGTCCCTCTTTGAAGGAACAACGGCAGCGTTACTAGGATGGAAAGCCCTCAAGGCGACTATTGCCGTCATTGCAGACTCCAAGCCTGTATCGTCTGCTTTGCCCAACTCACTGCAGCTAACCATTCCTGCTGGAAACGCCGTTGGACTCGGCTTTGCAAACACTGGTTTCTCAGGTAATGTCGCACTCTCGCCGCCGCGGTTTCTGTGTTCATGTGAATCGTCCATAAGGCATCAAAGTAACTGCGGGAACGACATACAAGGCTTCATTTTACTACCGCTTCCCAACCGCCTCCACATTCAGCGGCACTATTTCTGCCAGCCTGCAGAGCTCAACTGGGGCGATCTTGGGCGTCCAAAAAGTGTCAGTTGTGGGCTCACAGACGACGTGGAAGCAGGTGCAGCTGTCGATCGCCGCCACGACCACGCCAACCTCCACCGCGAACACGTTCGCCATTACAGTTGATGGGACCTCACCGTCTGGGGACAAGATCAACTTTGCGATGCTATCGTTGTTCCCACCTACTTTCAAGAACAGAGCTAATGGAATGAGGGCGGATATTGCGCAGGTATGATACCCAAATTGATTATTAATTCTCAGCTCATGAATTTTACCAGGCTCTCGCTGATATGAAACCTTCGTTCTTCCGCTTGCCTGGTGGAAATAATCTGGAAGGACCAACCATCGCCGCTCGTTGGCAGTGGAATGCCACTGTGAGTCTTTACAGTCTTCTATCCCCAGTTTGTGGTTTTGTTCTCATTATCTTCATCAAAGGTCGGTCCGTTGCTCAACCGACCAGGTAACATTGTTCGAGCTGGGAAACTGAAATTTCCTCTTCACTGACAGCGTTCACGCAGGCCGCCTTGGTGATTGGGGCTACGTAAATACCGAGTAAGGTACCTTCCGCTTACGTTGTCTACTTGGCATTAACATCCATTAAATAGTGGTTTTGGTCTTTTCGAGCACCTTACATGGTGTGAAGATCTCAATATGCAACCGATCATGGCTGTGTGGGCAGGTAAAAAGGGATCCTTGTTGAAATATGCACAACTCTGACGAGCCTCATAGGATATGCGCTTACTGGGGCCAGTCCCCGTGATGGAACAAGTGTTGCAGAGGCGGACTTCGGTCCTTACATCCAACAAGCCATCGACCAGGTAACCGTCACACCCCAGTCTGCTCTTTCACTGTTTAACATGGGTCAATTCGATTAGATCAACTTCGTCATTGGCGACCCAGCAAAGAGTGCTGCAGCTGCACTGAGATCTTCATTAGGCCACCCAGCACCTTTTGCCCTCAAATATGTTGAAATCGGTAATGAGGACTTTTTCGGCTCTACAACGTCCGTGCTTTTCCTGCCGTTACGCTTTGCGTCTGCTCAATTTATTATACAACTAGATATGTCTATCGATGGAAGGACATGGTCACCGCTCTGAAAGCCCAGTTCCCTACTCTCCGTAAGTCGGAAGGACGACGTTCCTCAAGATTCGTTGTATCTAATGCGACCGATTTTGTTTTAGATTTCATTGCGACTAGCAACGTAGGCAGTCCAGTACTGACTCCTAAACCAACGGAGTATGACATTCATGTCTACGACGCACCAAGTCAGTCCGTTACTTATGACTGAACCCAAATGAAACTGAGGTGTTTTCTCTATTCTCTAACTTTCAGCTTGGTTTGTTCAAAACACGTTTTACTACGATGGATTCAAGGTAATTCAATTTTTGTCGTGATATATTTTCACGTTCACGACCTTATACTTGCCTAGCGTGATGGTACCCAATATTTCGAGGTAATGCTGCTCTCCTGACCTCAATGCCACATTCTGCTGAGTACGTATCGAAACACAGGGTGAATACGCAGTTACCAAGACCCCAGCAGTTGGCCGACTGCCCTTCCCAACGCTGGAAAGTAAGTTCAAATGCTAATCGAAAAGTGTTTTCATTTAATTGTCTGTCGAAGGTGCCGTCGCAGAAGCCGCCTTCATGACCGGCCTTGAACGCAACAGCGACATTGTGTACGGAATCTGTTTCTTATGTGTTGTTGTCGATGGCTGATTTTTTTTTGCAGATTTGCCGCAGCGTATGCACCACTTTTAGGCGTGAGTGATTCTTTTCATCGACTTCGTTACATGGATCTTAACTCTCTGTAAAGAGCGTTGTAACCCATCAATGGACTCCAAATCTCCTTGCATTTGAGTAAGAGTCTCCCACCTTGCGTGCCTGGTTGGGGCTAACATTTCATAGCGCCGGGGCCGTATACAAGTCAACCAGCTTCTACGTTCAACAGGTACGAAATGGGAATTTTTTGAGCTTTCCTTTTGATTGATCAGATATACCTTCCAGCTCTTCAGTGTAAACCGAGGCGACCAATATCTGCCCAGCACTTTACCTAGTAAGACGTGTACGGTCTTCTGGAGCGTCGTTCGCAATACTCCAGCTGGGCAAATAATTATTAAGGTACATTAGTTCCGGCTTTCGCAACCACCAACCACTCAACTCAACGCAAACGTTCCAGATTTCCAACACCGCGACGACAGCGACGACCTTGACCTTTGTCCTGCCATTCAAAACGGTAGCTACCAAAGGAACACTTCAACTTTTAGGCGGAGGCGGAACCAACGAAACACTGAGCAACACCCCGGCGAATCCGACCCTCTTCGTACCGGTAACCAGCTCGATCAATACCGCGAAAACATTCAACTATGTGGCGCCTGCGTCTAGCGTTAGCGTTTTGACCATCACTGCGTCATGAAATCTTTGAAATTTTGTAGGGCCAGTTTTCTGTTAAATAACGAAAATCCTGTATTCCGTGTTTTAACGTACTTCGTGCCCTGACCCAAACAACACTTGAACGCGGATCTATTGAGCTCGAGTCTTGCACTTCGAATTCAACCCAACCTCGAGGAAAGCAATTATAAACGTAATAAGTGCGTAGCAATAACAGTACAACTTGAATTTCGAATTGGGACAACATGGACGTAAGAATGAAGTCCATGGCCAAGCTATCTAGTAAATCCAGCTTCGCGGTGTCTTGTCAAGCCTAGACCACTAGCCAGAATCCAGATGATTAATTCTCGAGACGAGCCATAGCCAAGTAGCGCAACATGTCCTGGAAAGTTCTCGCCGCTCGGTGAATCTTACCAACATGGTTATACACCTTATGAAGAATCATGAGCATCGTCCCATAATTGTCGTTCGCATCCAAGCCTTCCTCGATCATCTGTTTCTGAAACGTCAGGACCCTAGCGAGGATGGCTTCCCGACCCAGTACCCTAGTCACAAACGAGGCTGGCACGGGTTTAGCTACCCATTGCTCGACTTCAGTTTTCAGGCTGGCAAGAAGTTCGGTGATCGTGCGGCGGAAGAGCTCGGATTCAGGAGTCGCGTTTACACACGCAGAGCAAGCACAGACGATTCCATATGGCGCGAGAGTTTCCTGTCGGGTGGAAGCCGGGTCGAGAGGAATGCAGTAAGCATAGAAAAGCTCGTCTCCGGCCTTTATATTTTTGGTGGCGAGAAATTGGATGGAGAAAGACGGAATGTCGAATATCGTGCGAGTATTGGGAAGGCAGCTATATCGGGGAAAAGGCAAAAATGTGAGTATGTCATGACGAACCTCAACAAGTTAATTTTTACCTGTGGTTAATCCTCGAGCCGTCCCTAGCTATTGCTGCGTATCCGTTGTAGTCTGTAATCTTGGTGCCCACAGGTCCATCAACCAAGCCTCCGAGGGCGAAAGCATTCGTTCGAAAAATACCACCAATCGGACCGCTTCCATCTTCTTTATGCGAATTGGCGAGCTGCATGAAAGCCTCCTTTGCATCGTCTTCCATACGGTCTACCGCAGTTTTCAAAGTCGCTTCCCACTCGAACAGTTGGATCTGCTTGCATTGATGCACCGTGTAATGGTCCTTGTAAGACGCGGGCACAAAAGATAAGTTGCGTGGGGCAATTAGGAACGGGCGTTCAGCAAATATGACCTCGCCGACCCTAATATCGCGCGTCGCGAACACGCCCAAACCCATTCCCGGGACTTCACGAATGACGTGCAGAGGTTTCCCGCCCAGGGGTCGAGGTACAGGCCGAGGGAAACGCGGAGTGGCGAGTATTTTTTTCTTTGTGTTTCCAAGCACGATCCACTCGGTGTGTCCTTGGGGGTCTGGGGTTTCGCCGATGAAGGTGGCTGGCAAAGTGGTGTACGTCACAGCTGCGTCCGGATGATCCTCCGCGTAAGAAACCTCTCGCCCATGGAAGGGAACAGGTTTGTAGCCTTCTGGGACACCTGTGAATTGCATTCAGCTTGGCGTGCCGAATGAACAAGAAAAGCCACTGACCAGTATTCTCCACTTTTCCGTATAGAAACTTGGCTTTCGCCATGTTTACTAAGCCAAACACGATATGAAGTAACCAAATGAAACATCGTAGAGAGGGATACTCACCTCCCAGTTCGTCCGACAGCCCCAAACCTTGGTTGTTCGGCAAAAGGCCACTCGTTGGGCCATTTTTTCCCGCCTTTTTCTTCTTATTAGGCATGTGGTTCACAACAAATCGCGAGTTTCGAAGTACGAGGGTAGACACTCGAGCGTTCAATAAGACGAGGTGAAGGAAGAGACGAAGGAATCAGAAGCCACCACTTCACCTTTTGAACACTCAAAAAAGCAGCTTTGTCATGTAGCCAAGAATGGAAGGACAAAGCACGTCGGTAAACGCGCTTTGCACAGAAATCAAAGCGCGTCAGGTAGTCGTAGGTCACATCTGAAACGCAATTATCCTTGCGTAACTTCGTCGCAATCTAGGATGTGGAGTTCCCCTGGCAATAACTTGTTATTGTTATGGAAGTCTAGCCTTCAGCGAAATTGGCGATATCAAGTCAAGCTGGATTTACCGAACAGAGGACAAAAGATCAGAATAAGCACAGATAAATCTCGAAGCTCAAGGCAGAGGTTAGTGAGAGCTCTGGGAGAGCTGTGTGGACCGACGAGTCACCGTGGTCTCCGACTCTCCGTGACAAATCACGTAATCACCTAGGAACACGTGCCTGTTGGTCCTTTGTTTTTCTGAATCTCTGAATCTCAGGTCTTCCGTCCAACTTCCGTCAATACCTCACCATGCCTCTTAGTGATCTCCTAGGGAGTGTTCCTACAGGCTCTCATATCCATGACCTGTCGACTGAAGTTCTTGTTGAGATTTTCTCTCTAATGTTCTTTACCGATCTCTTTGCCTGCAAACGGACATGTGGAAGATTTTATGCGGTCATTTCGAACTCAATCCTGCTCAACTATCAGATAGAACTGCAGAATGCTGGAATGCTGGACAACCCACGTTGTAATTTGCCGCTGCTCATCCGATTGGAGATGATCAGAACCAGAGAACTCGCATGGGCATCTTTTGACTCCAAGTTCACGACTGAAGTCCAGGTTCCTTCTCACTCGTTGGAGCTGTACGATGTTACAGCCGGGGCTCTGTTTCTTGCAAAGAAACATCTAGACGAACGGTTTGTGGCAGATGGAATACAATCTATTACGCTGCCATCGAAACTGGAGGACGCCTTATCGCCTGAATGGAAAAATTTCGACCTGCGAACAACTATCCTTGATTTTCGACCAGCAGTGGATGAACATGACTTGCTCGCATGTCTTGTGCTGTGCGTACACCTTTTATTGCTCCAGAGCGCTCCATTTCTGTGCTTTTATTAATCGTTCTCACTGCCAGTGTTCCCGAAGAAGACCAACCTCTGGTCTATAACGTTCGCGTCGTGCTCCGGCAGTATTCTGATCCCGATAGAAACCACAGTGCTGCATTGAAGCCCAGCATTCACGTTTATCGCGCTATGCCCTATGAAGGGATTCCGGAAGCAAGTGTAGATATTTCAGGAGAAAGTCTCGCGGTCGTCCTTGTATTTCCCACCGCCGCATCCGAAACACGCAATAATCTGTTCACTTATAATTGGAAAACAGGAGAGCACATTAAGGCGAGTTTTGAATTTGTGTCTTATTGTCGAATCCCTGACTGATAATGTTATGCTCTTAGCGCCTTCCAATCCCGGTTTTTAGTTCGCCGATCACATTTCTGCGCCACGACATATTGCTTCAGCCGAATGTGATAAACAACAGCATTCACATTCATCAAATTCAACATCCTTTGTCCCATTCCCAATCCAGCAACGTTGCCTTTTCGTTTTCCCTTGGCTTGCCGTCTCTTGTTGAGGGGTACAGGGTATCTTCCTTATCCTTCAGAGGTGAACCCGGCCCACATTTCTTAAACGAATGCCCTAAATTTACGCCCACAACGCGTCCTTACGTACACGATCCGAAGACTGCGATTATGCGACTATCAATGCAAATCGTCTCGGACGAGGATGAAGACGATCAACGCCATTTCGTGATGATCGTCCACCGACAAGCGGTCCTCGATCTTCTCAAAGAGAGACAATCTAGTAACCGTACCAGTTCTTCTAGCCACCTCTCCTGGGATTCCTGGGGTCCGCCTGTAACACGCTGGCTCGAAGGCGAGATTTTCTTGTCTGATTTCACAATCGATACCTTTGGGCAACGATGCGTCCAACTGACACATCCAAGGCTTGCACAGTACGAAAATTCCCCAAGACCTGGTAACAGCATTCACATCTTCGACTTCAACCCATTCCATGTCAAACGTGTGTCGAAGGACGGCGAAATGCTCCGTCTCTTGACGAAATTTGGCCTAGAGGTATATGTCGTACAGGGCAACTTCTCATTCCACTATGGGCCTGGAGGACGGCTGGAATGTAGTGGGGGAGAAGTGTTTGCCGAGGGTCTTACGGGCAATTTACCATACGTGGAGATCGTACGCACTGCTTGGCCGGAAAGGGAGTACCATGGCCTATGTATAGATCAAGAGAGGTTGGTTGCTATCGAGGTACGTTGTGCCGGCTCTTTAAGGCAGACATGACCCAATTCAGCCTCTACCTACAGACTGACCGGGAAGCGGATACTGGCCGGATATTATCTATGGATGTGATGTACTTTGGATAAGTCTACATCGCGCAGTCGTATTTTCGTCTTGATGAGGTTTGTTTCTCTGCATGCCTTGTCGTGTTGTGAGAGGAACGAAGTCATGAACTTATTATGTGCATCCTTATTGTGTCGCGTGTCCTGCATTCCTTGATCAAAACTCCACTCCCCACTTCATCGCGTGCTGGATCAATGAGCTTCGCAGTCGAACGCATTGGCGGGACGGTAAGCATTTTATAAATTACTACGGTCATAATTATGTCACCATCTAAAATCTGGCTCCTTTCTTCTATAGACAATTTCCTGTTGTTGACAGCGACTTCAACTTTGCTTGTGTATGACCGTATAACATCTACGTGGCCTACGTAGTGCTACTCCTCCTATGCGGCTTTATTTTCAGTCCCTCTAAAGCCCCTGTTTCAATATTGCGCCTCGCTTAAACGGTTCATTCAAGTATGGGAGGCGTGGTGACCAGGCAAAGCAAAGCCCATTGGTGCGTTAAATGAGTCGGTCGCACAGTATGGCAATATTTGACAATAGAATTACACAGTACCTGCTCTCTGGCTTACTATGAACTGAGATTATGGCGTAGCTCAAGATTTGACCAACCGTATGATTCAGTGAGAAAAGGTGCTTCATATATACCTGGAATGCGAAATTCAACTTCTACCTAGATACAGAACCTTTGAGTCAGGCGCAGGATGGAAACCAGAGTCCCGAACTTGAATATTGTTCCCAGCAGGCGAAGTATTAGTGGAAGTACTAACCCACGAAGACCTCCAAGAATGTCGCAGGAATATAAAATTAGTATTTTCTCATGTCATGGAACCACCACTTAGAAGTAATTCCGCGGCACACGAGAACGCTGTTATCAACTGTGCGTCTCTCTTTCGGCCTTTAAAAGTTATTGAAATCGCAGTTGTGAGCTAGTGTTCCTCACAAATTTAGGATTCAGGTTGAATAATCATGAAACCTCATTGAAGTAGGGGCTGGCAGCGCTGCATTCTACCTAGGCATCAGCGAGTGTGGAGTTGCGTTGCGAAGGTTCCCCCGCACAAAAATAAGGACGGAACCACAGTGTAAGTACAACTTCGACCTCAAAATCCAATGCCTATCACGGCAATCATGATGCCGTGTCATGAATTGAATGATGCTCTGCCGTCATTAAAATACCCAACCACCAGCGGGCAATGTTGAAATCCTTCTTTCCCCCAATTCCCACTTCACAGCGCAAGTCGCTAGCAAAGAAATCAAATGGCTGGCGTTACGAGTAGCGATCGGCTTATCTCCACGTTTATTGCAGCTGTCACTTTTGGGATATACCTTTGCACTTTCTTTTACTGTGTGCGTTGGCTTGTGTATACGGACGAAGGATGGAAGATCCGCAAGAGGGTTAACAAGACTCTGCTGTCCGCAACACTGGCCATATTTGTCTTTGCGGCGATGCATATATCTTTGGCGGTTAGTACCAGCGTCGTGGCCATTCGAGATGCGGAGAGAGGCATTCACGTCAACCCAAATGATCCTCTGCCATGGACATCTGTCTTGTCGGTTAGTCCTATTTTTAGAAATGACTGTAGTCAAACGTTCAAAAGCTTCCTCGCAGTGTACTGTCAAAAATGTAGCTGTCCTTATAACCGACGGCTTCCTTGTGCGTCTATTTTATAATATTGGCTGACTTTTCTGAGATTTTGTGTCCTTCAAGATACATCGCTGCTGGGTGGTGCGTTGGAAGTCACTATCGAACATCCTTATCCCTTGTTTCTTTTGGGTCGGCGGACTCGTTTGCACGATCATCCAGATATATTGGCAGGTGGTACAAGCTACCCCAGCTGCCAATGTATGGACACCAGTAAATATGACCCTAGGTCCAGGGACAATTCTGACTCCTTTCTGGGCAACTACAATCATCGTTAACATATATTGTACCAGTGAGTAGTATCCTCATACCGTGCTCAACATTCTTTTTTGAATACGCCATCCGAATACGCAGGTGTTATAGTTTACTATCTCTGGAAGACCGCACAAAATCAATCTGACCTGACGTCCTCGGGAGAGGTTCGTTTTGCCATGCGCATCATCATCGAGTCGGGTGTTCTGTATTCATTGGTTACAATACCCCATTTCATCGTGTGGTGGACACCGAGCGCTTTCGCAATTGAGATTTTTGGATGGATAGTGAGTTTTCTACCGATTCAACTACTTCGGTCAAATAAATTTGACACACCTTTTGAAGCAACTTCCCATCATCGGGAGCGGGTTTAATCTGATCGTTGTTCGGACATCGCGACACCGTATGCAGAGGAATGGCGTCAAAAAATACGGACCGTCAGAGGTCTCAGCCATTCAATTCGGCCACCCGAATAGCCAGTCGAATGCCAGTATGAATATTGAGGCCAAGATCTCAAAAACTGCTTCGACTCTTAGTACCGCTTACTAGGAGAATAGTTATTTATGAACCAAGTACGGCCTTTTAAGTAGGAGGAACCGCTATTAAATTAACTTGAACGTTCGCTGAGTCGATTACTTAAGTTCGAGAGGGCCCCATTGGATTGAGCATTGAGCTGGCTATAAGTTGAAGTGGGAGACCCTGACTACGATGCGTACAGGACTGGCCGATTTGCTAGTCCAAGCATCTCTCGAGTTTCGACCTTCTGGTCATGATTCACAGCGACACACAGCTGTCCCGACGGATCGGGAAATCAAATTAATCAAAACCCGTGACCAGAACAAAGAGCAATTTAGCGGGCAGCTATGAATAGCAGCGTTGGCTTTCGAATCTTTTCTTCCTTTCTTACCGGTCACTTCAGCACACGAATACTGACGATCATGAAACGGGGCTTTCTTAACAGCTCCAAGGTTAAAAAGGAGCCTCTATACCCAGGTCCTTCCGCCCGCCAACCAGCTAGCGATGAGCCACTTGTAGCCACCAAATCGACAGGTGAGGTGTTTCCGAAAAGTGTTTATCGATAGATGGGGGGCTAAAAAATGTCATTTAGATGGGAAACCTGAACTCCAGGATGTCGTTGGACCGATTCACAAACTTCCATATGGAAAAATTGAAAAGACAGGTAGGAATCCATCGTTGAAAATTTTGATTTAGCCTGACCCTACTGAACATCTCTTAGCGCTTCCTGAAAGCTACGAACCTGTTCAATACGATTTAAAAGAGACAGATGCTGGGAAGATCGACCACGGCAAGAATACGATAGTGATGACGACGATTCCATCCAGAACATATAGCGGGCCACTCGACCCAGATGGCCACAGCGAGTGGATCGTTCTTGGCTCAACGAAAGCCAAGGTTCTCAATGCGCCAGGATACCCACAACCACTTCCCAAACCAGTCGGGCCAACATCCTACGAGATCCAATCTACTCTCGGAATGGGTCTCGGCGTCTTCGCGACGCGGGACATCAAATCCGGGGACCTTGTCTTTTCTGAGCGCCCTCTCCTCGTTAGCCCTCGTAACATAGGGGTATTAGGCATCCCGTATACAGAAGGCTCTGATATGAAGGCCTACCAGGCCAAGATGATGTTCGAATGGGAAAAACAGCTCGAGATCGCCGTCGGTAGGATGACGCCAGAAAACCAGGTCGCGTTCAAGTCGCTCATCAATAACCACACGGAAGATGGCAGTGGACCGCTTCTTGGCATCATCCGCACCAACGGTTACGGTGCTGATGACCTTTTTGACGGAGAGGTGAAATTGCCAGGCAACCCCACAGCCTACTCCTGCGTGCTCAATATCGGTTCTCGTATCAACCACAGGTGTGTTTTCAGGTATTATCGTTTTGGACGATATTCTTACTCCCCAATCAGCTGCATGCCCAACGTAATCCACAACTTTAACCTCGCGTCGTTCTCTTTCCAGTTCGTGGCAGAGCGGGACATCACAGCCGGCGAGCAGCTCCTCTTCTCATACTGTGAACTTGACCAAACGGCGGCTGAACGTAAAGGCGAACTCGCGCCGTACGGATTCGTGTGCGTGTGTCCCGCCTGCGCCAACGCGACCCCCGAGACAGACGAGCTACGTAAGGAGTACAAGCAACGCATTAAGGACTTCGTACCAAAGGTCGCTCGGTGGGCCGTAGCGCCATCTGTAGCAGACGGCGTGATTGACCCCGTATTGCAATTCCGAGAGGCGATGAAGAAGGAGGGATTGCATGGCTCGACCGAGTACAGGAACTTGACTACTTTAATCCTGACGTTCTACGAGAAGCGTGGTTTGCACGAGAAGGCGAAGCCTTTCAAGGAGGAAACCTCACGTTATGGTAATTTCTGATCTCCTGCTAGGGACTGGGCCTGGTCACTATCAGCCCCCAGCAACTTTGCTCGCGATTTCTGGTCTGTCTGTGTCTAATTTTTGCCTGATATTATTCTCCTTTGCGATCCCTGCTGTTACCTTGCATCATAATTGCAATCATTTAAACTATTCGCCTCCTCAGTGGTTCTGCCCTTCGAGTCATCCTTGATACGCGGCTTTAAGAAAAAGAAAAGACCCATGCAGTAACCTCTCATCGCTGTGGCACTGCGGCACCGTCGACTTCACAGGAGTGTCGATTCTCTGGTTCCCCAACCTTTGGGACAGCTGATGTTTTATTGACGGACGCGCTGGAGGGATAAACTAAATGAAAAATAGCTCTTCCTTTCTGGTCAACAACATTAACGACTTACGATAAGAGGCCTTCACACAAATGCTCCAGGGGACGAAGTCGCCTAGGCATCCCGAATCTTCGAAAATGTATCGCTCTAAATACTTATATCAGCCTTCTTTAAGTAGAACGGACGTAAGTTCACTTGAATCAATTTCATGTATACTCTACTCAGCATGCTACTGGGAATCCGTCTGCTTACACAGTCAATCGTGGACAAATTCGAGGATGGAATTACGGAGAATGTCGCTTCGACTTTCGCCTCTTTACCCAATTTGAATGGTTAAAATTCATTCCATAAGGATGAGCCCGAAAGCTCAACGTTAACATCGTCGTGATGAGCCCCTTGAAACCCAGAGGCAGATGCTTGACTATTGAGATAAAGAATCTAAGTCTTTGCGAAAGACTGTAGTGCAGTAACCAGAATCGACACAGCTAGCAAAAGAACATTCAATCGCCACGGCGCTACGAAGTGTCTGAAATTATTCGGCAACATATGAACTACTCAAGATCGAGACGAGCCAAGGCGTTATAGCGTTGAATCTGCTGGAAAGCACGGTCGGCCCTGCGCATCTTGCCAAGCTGAACATAAAGCTGGTAAAGCACCATAAAGATAACAGCATAGTGATCGCTAGCGTCCAAGCCTTCTTCGACCAACTGCTTCTGCAATGTCAAGACCTTCGCCAGAACCGCCTCTCTTTCAAGCGTCGGCGTGGAGACTGCGGTTTCGAATCCTTCGACGGCTTTAGCCTGCCACTCTTCTACTTCTTGCTTTACCTTCTTGATGCGTTGGATAAAAGTGCGGCGAAAGCTCTCGGAAGTTGGGGTGGAGTTAACGCAAGCGGGGCAGTTGCAGACGATACCATAACGCCCGAGGCTTTCCCGTCGTTCGGCATAAGGTGCATAAATGTTGCAGTAGCCGTAGAAAAGCTCGTCTCCGGCCTTCAAGTCCTTGATGGCGAAGAACTGGAGGGAAAAGGACGCCACGTCAAATGTAGCGGTCGTGTTGGGCATGCAACTAGAACCAGATAATGGTTGAGCGGTCAGAGTTTCGAAGTCGTGATTATGTGGCGTATACCTATGGTTAATCCTCGACCCAGCCCTTGCAATCCCTGCGTAACCATTGCGGTCAGTGACCCTAGTCCCCATAGGCCCGTCGGCTAAACCCCCCAGTTCAAATGCATTCGTTAAGAAAATACCAGCGATAGGTCCGGCCCCATCCTCGTTATGCGAATTACGGAGATGCAAAAATTCCTCCCTGGCATTGTCTGGCATGCGATCGACCGCGATTGCTAATTTGGCCTCTAGATTAGACCATTGTATCTGATTGATATGGTTTAAATTGAAATCTTCGACGATTGATCCAGGTGCGAATCCCAAGGCACGCGGGGCGACAAGGAAGGGACGCTCTGCGAATATTAGCTCGCCGATTTTGATATCGTGGGTTACGAAAACTCCGAAAGTCGTCTCCAACGATTCGCAGACGACGTGCATTGGTTTCCCGCCCAGTGGTTGTGGTGGAGGCTTCGGAAAGCCAGGGCCGTCGAAAACTTTGTTCTTAGTGTCGGCGTATGCGATCCATTCAGTGTATCCTGGCAAGTTGTCCGGTAGTTCAAGACACCTTTCTCGCACAGTCGTATATGTGATACTTTCGTCCGGCAGGTCGTCCTCGAAATGCGATTCTTCATGGATAAGAGCGGTTGAGTTGCAGATTTTCGGAACGGCTGTCGTTGCGTATTCAGGTTTTCACTTTTTCATTACAAGATTGACGGATTGCGACACTTACCATCAACCTCCATCATCTCGTAAAATAGCTTCGCGCTTTCTGAGCATTCTGAACAAGCAGAATATTCCGGTACTTCAAAGGATTCTATGGCCGAATAACCCCCTCTAAGCTGGCCAGGCGGCCCATCGTCGTGAATGCCCCAGCAAGAGTTATCCATTAGGTCGTAGTTGCTTTCTTCACCTGAGAGGTGGCGGATTTAAAGATAAGTGGGTCGAGAGAACGATCACCCAGAAAAAAGGCCAAATAACGCTGTCGGGGTTGCGAAGACGAGAAGAAGGCGTTGTCAAGCCCCAAATCACCCCTTTGGCCACAACACTGAGGATCTGGCTTCGCGATGTACCCAAGATGGGAAACACCTAGAGCACGGATTCATGCCTCGTGTTAGCAAAAGAAAGCGCCGCATAGGAGTACAGCATCGAGGAATCCAAGTCTTGAAGTGACCCCCCATGACCTGTGCAAAGTCTCATTGGCAGCCAGTGTCGTTCTGAGGAATATGAGCATCGGCTGCCGGAATCCAATGTAAAACCCAGGAGAATCGTCGAGTTAGGCTGTATGAATAATTTTTGAGAGATTGAAAGCTTCAGCACTACAGTTGGTATATCAAGTTCTAGCAAGGCTGGTGGAAAGAGTCAATAGGAGGTTCTGAGGTAAAAACCAAGTAGAAACAAGAATTGTATTTTCAATTTTGCAAGAAAACAAACAAACGTATGCGTGAGAGAAAATGTTTGAGGTCCGCATCAGCACGGCAACGGGCTGATATCCGGTTCTGTTTCTTTCCTCTTAACATAACACTACTTATTCGAACTGTCTTGCCTTTCTTAAGGACGGAAATGTGGATCTTAATACGACCCATAAAGCCTTTTAATGCCAAGAAGTATGGCAGTGGCCAGGGAGCCTCACGGATAACGAATAACCAGTGTCGAGCCATACGGCTGTGCGGTTTCTCAATTCCGGTTCAAGTTGGGTTAAAGAAGCTGATTTATGAAAGCAAGGTTCGTGTTTATATGTTCTGGAAGACTGTGGTTTAATATCAGTGGTTACACAGCATTGACACTTTGGCACCGGAATGGACTCGGAAAGTACTCTCCTTTTAGAGGGTCGATTGGCGCGAGCTATTTCAGTCGTACTATGTTTCCCACTGCCCTCGTGGCGTGTTTAAGTGGGCGATGCTGCAGCTGTCACTAAGCCTCTGATTGAGCGTCTACCTGCTGCCTTTAAAGCCCTCAAAAAGCCTCGTCGCTTCATCACTGCCATACTTTCGCCATGGGTCAAGGATACCTACAGTCGATATCCCACCCAGAGCTCGAGCTGAGAATGAATGTTATCGGGAACGAATACTCAGAGCATGCGCGCTATTTTCCACACCAGACCTCCCTGGATATACTCGAAGTTTACCCCGACGGCAAGGTGGTAGAAAAGGAGGGGTTTGGGTGCGAAGAGTTCGCAAACTATTGCGGCCTACTGGTATGGTCACCTTTCTGCTCGTGAAAGTGGTCTCAATTGCCTCAGGACATTAAACATCAGGCTGATAACATGATAGAAGACCCCGAGCCCTTGATACGGGTATTGTACGTTTACGATTCCAAGGGCTTACTTCACGCTGCAACGTCTGCTAATCGATTATCATAGTTTCCTTCACGATCTCTTCACTCCTCCTGCAACGGGCGTCAACCAAGCATACCTCCCACCGAACATCATAAGCGCTGTGAACATGAATGACTTGACGGCTGTGTTACTTCATCGATATTTTGGTGTTCCCATACTATTCTTGCAGGACTTAATTCCCGTCATCACCTACCGAACCATCGGAAATGCTACGTTCATTAGGAAAGATACAGAAGGCAGGAAGATTTCGATCGGTATCGTCACTTTTACTTTGTTGCACCAACAATTCTCATTCGCAGCTGCTTTCAGATGGATACTACCAACTTTGCTCGGACTACATAAGCAACAAGGTCTCCTATACTTGGTTCTCCATGAGTCTGCAGAGTGGGAAGTCCTCGAACTACGTCATTCACAAATGCCCTAACATTGTAAAGCAACTTATGGTGGAGTGCGCAAAAGGACCTAATCCGCTGTCACTATCGCGGCCATTCGTAATCGACGCCTTTCTGATGAACGACTGCGTAATGAGAATGAACCGTGAAATGATGAATCCTCGTCAAAGTTTAATTAAAATTGTGAGTGTATCGGGGTATACCTGCTATCTACGTAGTCTTACAAGATTCTACTCAGGAACAAACCTCATTCGGCGAGCCAATGCAATCGGAATCAAAAGAACAAATCGAAACCATCAAGCTTCTTCATAACATCGGCAGAGAGTTCCGACTTATGAAGGACACACTTCACTCAGTTCAAGATACAATGGATTATATGGTCGCTGTTCAGATCCAGCACGCTGGCTTAACCTCGTCAGAATCCACTGCGACAGAGATCCCTGACATGGATTCCGTTCGGGAATCCTTCGCAATATTAAAATCCAAGGCAAACTGGATTATCCGCGAGCTTTCTAGTCTCGTAGACCGGGCTTCCCTTAAGATTGGCTTGGAATACAGCCTCGCGAACCAGCGCGACAGTCGAACTCAAGTGAATATCGCGACATTGACCAAGGATATTGCGTTTGCGTCTCAGGAAGACAGCTCCTCAATGATAACGTCTGTTATATCCATCTCCCATAATTTGCCTTGCTGATCCTTAATCTACGTTGTTATAGCATGGCGGCCGTTACGATGTTCTTCCTTCCAGGTACATTCGTGTCAGCCATCTTCAGTATGGCGTTTTTCAGTTCATCTGGGGAACATGGGAAATTAGGCGTTGCGCCTCTATGGTGGCTCTTTCCTGCGATAACAATCCCGTTGACGATCCTGGTTTTTCTGGTCTGGATATTCTGGCGCCGCCACAGAAATGCCATCAAACAGAAAAAACTCAGAGCATTAACTGCGCAGGACCCAGAAATGAGCTTTGAAACGGAATCTGCCTTTAGTTATACACAAAGCCGGGTTTCGAATAAGTGGTACAGGAAAGCGAGCAAAGGTTTGTTTCGGTGGAGACTTCGAACCGCGTCGGCCCAGCGGACACCAAGCGACAGTGAGTCGAATTTTGATAAGGAATAACGTTCAGGAACCCGACTTGCAATTGTATAATGTTTTTTTACCATACCGCGCTACTTCTGGTTGCAAATTTAAATGAGAAAAGGTTGTTTGCTCAATGGACACGAAAATTTTGCGGAGTGACTGGATAAAAATGAGCAATAAATGTCCAGCTGTCGAGGGGGCCCTTACTTGAATTTTACCTGCGTTCATTCGTTACCCCGACTTAATTGGCTGGAGACGAAAATCAGGCGGAACCTGATACAAGGGCTGCGCCTTGACTTGCTCATCGTTGGGAATTCGTTTTTTCCTCTCTTGTTCTTGAGCCGTCGCTGGCTGTCTACTGTGCCGGTATAGTTAAGATGCGGAATTAGAACCACCGGCAATTCTTGGGTTGGATATTAGGAGAAACGAGTACTCTTCGCTACAGAATTTGACACCAGCTGAGCACGGAGTTTATTTGTCCAGGAAGCAAGGCAGGTCTGACGAAAATCGCCAATATTTGGCCAACTAATTACGGATCCGTCAACTCCAAAAGGGGAGTCGATCACTGAGCCAGCGGTGATCGCCAAACGTCTGATGAAGACGAGGGAACAAAATTTCAAAGGAGATTTTTAATAGCATAAAGTACAGGATGAGCAACGTAAGTTGCATATATGAGTGGGGGTGCATTATACATTATTTTCAAACAAATAAATCTTGAGAGTAATGGTATGCTATCGTCCAAAGTAGGCTTCGGGTTCACAAACCAGAAGTTTAACAAGGAGTCAGTGAGCTGTCGACCTGTATCTTTCGTATTCTTCTAAGTAATTCTTCGCCTTCTCTGGTAAGCCCAATTTTACATACAATTGGTGGATCACAAGAAGTAGAGACGCATAAGCGCCTCCGATGTGCAAACCTTCTTGGATCAGCATCTCCCGGAACTGCAGGACGGGGTCTAACGCATTCTCAGTGACGTGCGGTGCTGCGATCAACTGCACGACCTCGCGGATGCGGTCCGTGAGGCGCTGCTCGTATTCTTCCCGGAATTTGTCGGTTTCAGGAGTCGCATTCGCGCAGGAGGTGCATTCACATACGATTCCGTATGGGGCGAGCTCAGCCTGTCGTCGAGCCACAGATTGGTTTAGAGCACAGTACGCAAAGAAGAGCTGCTCCCCGGTTGTTATATCACGTCTCGCAGTAAACTGGAACGAGAATGATGGGAGAGAGAAATCGTGGGCAACGTTGGGCATGCAACTGCAACAGATGATTCAGAACAGGACGAATATAAGAAGTGAAAAATTATACCTGTGATTGATTCTAGAGCCGATGTTGGCTACACCTGTATACGCCGTGGCATCTTCTGGATGTCGGTCTTGCCCGTCATAAAGATCGCAGATACTATAGCCATTGGTGCGCACAATCCCAAGAAGCGGACCACTCCCGTCTTCTGTATGATTATTCGCAAGGGACCTAAACGCGGACTGATCCTCTGGATTCATCCTGTTGACCGCAATTTTGAGCTGTTTTTCCCATTCAAACATCGTTATCATCTGGTGTGTTTTGTTATCATAACCCTCGGGCATTCGGATTCCTAAAGACCCAAGATTACGAGGAATGACGAGGAGTGGACGCTCAGAGAAGATGAGGTCGCCGATTTTGATATCCCGAGTCGCGAACACGCCCATCCCCATGGTAGGTGTGGGTCTGACGACGTAGGCTGGTGGTCCGACTGGCTGAGGTACGGGTTGGGGGTAGTCTGGTAGATCAAGTATCTTGCGCTTTGTTTGGGCAAGCACGATCCATTGACTATGTCCATCTGGGTCGGGCGGTTCATTGACGAGCTTGGCTGGGATAGTAGTTAGGACGATTGTATTTTCCGGGTGGTCGATTTTCGTTGGGTCAGTTTCAACCAATGTAAAACCGCTGGGCTGGTAGTCTTCAGGGATCCCTAAAGAGTGAGTTCATCGATCAAATTTTCCATGAGTGTTGGCGATCAATGAATTACCTGTATTTTCAACTTTGCCATATACGAGCTTGGTGGCTGTCTTCTCCTTCATCAGCGTCTCCTCTGAAAGTAGGAACGAATTAGTAAGACTCTTTTTTAAGCCAAAAGCGTCTTGCCTGTACTCTGCATCGCTGCAGATGGACGAGCAACAGTAGAGGGCTGAAGATTGGTTGAAGTTGAATGGGGCGGTTTCGCTTGGACTTTGGAGTTGTTAGGAATCCTTCGTTTCATGAAAGTTGGCTTCGCTGGTATCTGGGACGTAGAAATATAAAGCAGATTTAAACTCCCGAATTTATGGGAATTCAAAAAGGACATTTTCTCAAACTTCAGATACCTCACCTTTCGCCAATTTTAGCCAAGTCCTTGAATCCTAGGCCCGTCGATGCCGGATGCATGCAAATTCCCTATTCAATGTTTCCGAACGAAGAGTCCGACAAAAAGTTTTTTTGCAAGCCCCTGTAACCCTTCACCGATGATGATCGGGTGAGGCAGAGTTCTGCCTCGATGTTGAGAATACTCAAGGACAAACCCGTTTCCGACAAAAGCGTACGTACAAAAAGGACAGCAGGGGACGCGACGACTAAATCAAGTAGCCAGAATATGTCGTTCATTGCTTGCTGGTCGATCGATAAGGCATCGAGGCAGACGAAAATCCGTCCGTGGATCCGGAGCAAGAGTGCCATTGAATAATAGCAGCGAGCCTGAAGCGGTGGCCATCCCGTCTACCCGACGAGAGAAATGGTGGCAGACGGCCGAGGTCCTATGCACTCTTGAGGTACAGGACGTGCTCATAATATATGTTCAGCATTTAGATGACTGGCGTAGCTCAGATGCTTGTAACGCACCACTGTAGTGACGATCCGGGGTAATTTTGATAGGCCATCGATAACACGGGCGTCAATCTGCGTGCACGCCATGTGAGAAAGCCTGATAGTCATTTCTGAGTCATTTCGTACCCATTCCCACAGAAAGGTGAGGGAAAATGTATGCGTGTGTCGGCGTGGGGAGACCAAGCCAGTCTCCCCTGTTTCCAGATTACAGATCCGAACTCCAGAATATTCTCCGTGGGGTGTAGTCATATTAAAACTATCCAAACCTTTCTTGTTTAATTCTAGATTGCTGTACTCCCTGTACTGCCTGTCTCCGATGCTGCCCGTGGGCTGCGTCGAAGAAAGAAACGACGTAAGCCCGGGTTTAAATCAAGGAAAGATGATGATGTATGCCTATAACCCTCCTGAGTTTGATTGGTGCTGAGTCTGGTCCGCTGCACTTTGAACGGTATTAGAACCAATATATTTAGGCGGCGGACGCGGAAATACTTCATAAGATCCAGAGCTCCTTTCCCATGGTTTCTGTGGGACTGAATTTCGAGGTAAATTTTGAAGGAATGCGATAGAAAGGATGGAAAATACCCATTTTAACACTTGGAGATCGAGATGCACGTAGATGAAGGTTTTTCAGGGGCCCGCTGGGTTGGATCTACAAATTAGTTGGAGTCACCAAGGTTGATTTTGTTTCATCATAGGCGTCAAACCAAGCAATCAGTGCCGTTGGAACTGGGGCCTGAGGCCTGAGGTCTCGCCTCAGGCCTGAAGCTTGAAGCGTTGATCTTTGTGTCAGCTCTGCTAGTAGATTTTTAAACCCTACCTTCTCTATCGTTGCAATCAACAACCTCGACTCAGATGACGAGATTGAGCAGCATAGATTACACTTGCTGATTAGAACAGGAAGGGGTGGTTCATGAATGGACCGACGAAGAAGGAGGTGAAAAACAAATGTAGCGGCTGCTGTACGGCAACCATTTGTGGGGATGTGGCTGTGCTAGCACCCGCAATGCGCCGATGAACCTGCAGGCTCGTCTTCAACATGTGACGAAGCCACGAATTCTCCTTCAACTTGAGGCATGGCTCACAGTGGTGTCATCCATTTTTCTTTCCTTTGAGTAATGCCTGGTTTGCGACCTCCTTGTTGGCCCTCAAGAACCCTTTCTCACTTCGACGAACAGGAACCATCAGTGAGGTTTCTTTTTATTGGTTGAGATGATGTTAAATTATTCGACTGCCAGGCCATTTCTGTGAAGGCTGTTTCTCGTAAATCCGCCAATTCAGGGAAGGCGGGCAGCATCGTAGCAAAGCCAACCTCAGCGGAGTACGCCTTTGATGCAGCATCTGGGTTTCTTGATGTGCTCGAGGCCGTGGCCGAACAAATCCCTCTCCCTGGCGTCGCTACCGCTGTTAAAATTGCGAAGAATATCATGCAGGCGTGCGATGTTAGCAATTATAATTCATTAATATCGAGACAAGTTGACTGATCTCTTGCGTCGTAGGACAGCCATGCCACCTTAGAACGGGCCGAGGAGCTAAAGCAGCGCATCAAGATACTTGTGACAATTTTGGTAGACGAACTGAAAGGGAAGAAGGGGGAAGAAATCCAGGCAGAACTTCAGAAAGATATAGAAGCCCTCTCCAAGTATGCGTTACTTTGTGGCTCATCAAATTTTACGCTAATTTTAAACGTTTTCTACAGCGACCTGGAATACGTCTACGAAAAAATCAACGATATCGCGTCTCAAAATGCGCTTCTCTTGATCGTCTTCAGGAGTCTCAACGAGGACAAAGTGAAAAAATGCGTGGGTCGCCTAGAGCATTCATTGGAAAACTTCACCGTAAGATGTCTTCAATCATAAATCTAATTAGGCGTTGGGCTAACTCGCTCACTTCTCAGCTTGTCCGCCAGATCAACGACGCAAAACTTCTGGATGCATTGGAACAGGAAATACTCGCCTTTCATGCGAGCTATCAGAAATCGTTGGACAGCATGAAAGGAAAGGTTGACCACATTCACGCAACGCTTGATGATGTCAAAGCTATACTCGAAGAGCGCCGTGACCTACCCGCCACGTCCACATCGCGACCTCGCTTTCGCGCTGCAGTTCCTGCCAAAAGCAGTATTTTTCACGGTCGCGATCTCCTCGTTGATGAGCTCGTGCACATCCTGACATCATTGAACTCGAACAGCCCGAAGCGACCTCACATCTGCCTTCTCGGACCAGGTGGGATGGGCAAAACTTCCACCGCACTCGCTGTGATGGCACACCCAAACACGAGCAAAACTTTCTCGCAGGAAAACCTGATATGGGTGCCCTGCGTTAAAGCGACTTCGTATTCATTATTCCTCGACACCCTCTACTTTTCACTAGGGACAAAACAAAACACTGGCGACCCTCGAAGAGATATCATTGCGGAAATCAAGGCCTGTAGAGACGCCGTCGTGCTCTTACTCGACAACTTTGAGACGCCATGGAACTTGATTGATTCTCGGGCGGAAACAGAGGAACTGCTCAATGAAATTGGCCAGATACCACAGGCCACTCTATTCGTCACCATGAGATCATCTAACCCTCCTGGAAATGATAAGCAATGGCGATGGTTTAACCTTGAAGCGGTCGACGAGAACGCTGCTCGTCGTATCTACCAGGACATATATTCGGCTGGTAGCAATGATCAGGAGCTTTCGGCGCTATTGGAAACCTTGGGTCATATGCCCTTAGCGATTACTCTTATGGCGAATACGGCAAGAATGACTAGATTGGGAGCAGGCGAGCTCATGGAGGAGTATACGCGAATAGGGACGGCAATGCTCGGACAAGGAACGGATGCTAGACATAGCCTCGATGTCTGTATCAACCTTTCAATCCAGAGTCCCCCTATGAAGAAGCACCCGGAGGCATACAGTCTTCTCGAAACTCTTGCCATGATGCCCGTTGGCACCACGTACGACGCCCTGAAGAAATGGTGGGCTTGCGATTCGTCAAACCTTATTGGCGCCCTTCAAGTTCTTGGTGAAACCGCCCTCGTGCAACGGCGAGACGCGCGCTATTCCGTTCTCCCGGTAATTCGATCGTATCTTCTCGACCCATCTCGTCTCCAAAGCCATGTTCGTAGTGCGACGATTGCATCGGCATGTAAATTCCTCACCCAGCATAGCTCATCTCCGGGTGATGAAAGCTTCAAGGAGCACGTTTCCATGATTTCAGCAGAGGAGGAAAATCTGCAGGCAATTCTTCTCGGCGCTGCCGATCCGCAACCCAGTTTGATCGAAGCAATGCTGGTGTTAGTACAACACCAGTTATTGACTCGGCCTCGACTCGAGGTCATTGAACACGCTGTGGGTCTTGCACGAAAAATAGAAGGTGACCAGACTCTTCTTGCCGAAGCCTTGAGCTGCTATGGAAAGATCCTCCACAATTTTGATCGTTATGATCAGGCTGAAGAACAATTCCTTCTTGCCCGCCAAATATTCCTCTCCATCCCAGATAAACGACAGGCTGCCCGGTGTTCACTTAATCTCATACCCTTGTACACCGAGCGCGACGCAAATGGATTCGAACAAAAGCTGGAATTGGCTTTGGAAGCCAAGTCAGTATTCGAGGAGCTCGGCGACGACCAGGGTGTTGCCCTTAGTCTCTATTCACTCGGGATGACGTATGGTCAAGAACCTGATGGACTTGACGTGAAGGGTATCGAATTTCTTACCAGTGCAAGAGACATGTTCAAGAACCTCGGGGATTCCCTCAATCACGCGAAATGCACGTACTTCCTGGAGCAGATTTATTATTGGGACGAGAGATATGACGAAGCATTGACAACCGGACGCGCTGCGGTTAAGGAACACGAAGATATTGGACAATACGCGGGGGATCCCATGATGGTTCTTGGACGAGCATTATTCATGAAGGAAATGTACCAAAATGCTCTCGATACGTTCGTTCGCACTCTTGAAATTTGTAAATCCTACGGCCGTCCGGCAGATATCGCACAAGCCCTTGAAATGATCGGACGCACTTGGGCAAGGTTGGGTCGAAAGGCAGACGCCCAAGGCGCCTATGCGGAAGCTATGCGGTACTACGGGGCAATTCAGATGGAGCAGGGAGAGCAGGACATAAAGCGCTGCCGTTTTCTAATTCGTCAAGCAGAGGATCCACTTCTGATCCCCACTGACGAGGATAAAGAAGCGCTGCTCATCTTCTACAACGGTTTTTGATATCTTTTGTGCCGTAGTGGAGTTTGGAGTCGGATTTTATGTACCTCAAAATCTTTCTTGCTAGGAACGAACTGGAATGTAAATATACTCTGAGTATAATTTGGCTGGCTATTACTAACGCACAGAAAAGATTGGACAGAATTACACAAGGCAAGGTGAATGGAGCTGCTTTACGGGTAAATAGGAAAAGCACAACAATTCTCGACGAATCTGATTTGTACAATTATTTAAGAGGTGAAAATCACCAAGTCACCTTTACAATCGTCGTTTCTTCCGTCGCAACTTCACCGTCTTCTGGATTGAGGTAGAGGTGAGCACCTTTGCTGCCCGGATTGACAGTAAGCATAAGGTGCGATTTGTCTTTAACACGGTTTCCAATGGGTCCTGTGGTATTGTGAACCGAGCCCCTAGAAGGGACGGTTCTGTTAAATCAAAGAGAAATTGTGCTATTGGTATAACGACATACACAATTTTAACTTGAGAGACTGGGCCGCTCAGGTGGCCATCGAAGAGTTTGGCCAAAACCGCTTCCTTTACTAGACGAATTTCCTGCTTGGCGACTTCCCAGTTGTCGTCTTCCTTTAGGTTTTTGAAAATTCTAACGTTCCCCACTTGTTCATCGATCACTAAGTGTACTTGTGGTTGACCTTGGTTCTCCTCGGACATAACTTGAAATACATAGCGTTAATGAGGCACGAAGAAAAAGATGGACTGGTACGTACTCTGGTTGTGAAAAGCAGGCGACTTGTGGTTTGAGATATTTGAGCTTGAGAACGCGCTGAGGAAAAGTGGGGAATGAATGTAGTTCAATAAACTATGGCTCCGATGGATTTGGGAGCGTATAAATATGCTCCCGGAGGTTATTTGTTTGTCTTACAGTCGCATGATTGACTCGCCCTGCAGATTGAATGTAGGTCCGTACAGAATTCTACAGTGTCTGCATTTTGTTTTACAGGCACAGTAAGTCAAAGGCTTAAAGCCCCTGTATTCACGAAACTGGGGGGAGCGGGGTACCTCTTGGTGTCTACGAAAGCAGCTTTGACAGCCCGGAGGAATTTTTTGCCCTCATTCTAATACCCAATCCGACCAACGACGTCGGATGAGATTTGTGTCCGCGGCAAAAATTCTCAGGACTTTAAACTCCTGGACAAAGGTGCTCCGTTGACCTTCAAATAAAGCTAAATGACCCTCTTAATCTACTCCGATTTTTTGAAATGGCACAAGGTTCAAAGCTTTCGAAATGAGCTGACCTTGCCCGGGTTGCCCCCTGAGTGGTGCCAAGAGATGGGTTCCGCATCGGGCCGGAAAAGTGAGCCAAAATAAGCCGACGTCGCTGCCCAAAACATTTCTATGTTCTTCTCCACCATCACCAATGTACATCCAATACCCGAACATGGAGCTCGTTTCGTACTACTGCAAAGGAGGCTACCACCCCGTTGACCTCGACGACGTATTCCATGACCGATATCGCGTAGTCAGCAAGCTCGGGCATGGGATGTACGCCACTGTCTGGCTCGTCGAAGACATGGATTTACAACGCTTAGCTTCCCTTAAGGTCCTCGCTGCTGAAGTCTCTAGCATGTCTTCAGAAGTCGATGTTCTTCGTCATCTCAGGCGACATCAGGAACAAAATCCACCAGGTGCCGGCGCGGAGCATGTGGTGAAGGTGTTCGACGACTTCGAGGTTGAGGGCCCGAACGGCACTCACCGTTGCATTGTGACTGAGCTCCTAGGTCCAAGTCTGGGTGTTGATCTCGAAGCGATGTATGACGACACTCCAGTCCCATTCCGTGTCACCAAGAGGATGGTGCCTCAAATCGCTCGTGGAGTGGCGTACCTTCACAGATGTGGTATCGTACATGGAGGTGCCGTATTTTTTCAACGGAGCTATAACTCTACTGAAGAAAAATTACCCTTTAGATCTCCACGTTGGAAACGTGCTCTTATACCACCCAAAATTCGAGCATTTGTCCCTACAAGATTATCAGAATTACTTTGAAAAATCGGAGGGGACTCCTCCAAGCCACTGGGACAAGTCTCCTCTCGCGGAAACCGAGCTCGCTCATCTCCCCAAGAAGCTACACAGTGCACCACACTTTTTACCACTCCTCGAACTCTGTTTAGCCTCCACAGACAGCATCCACGTCAAAATATGTGACTTCGGCGAAGCATTCCTGTGCTCAACCAACGACAAATCTGCGCGCAACGTGATCCAACTTAATACCGCACGTCCCTACTGCGCCCCCGAAATCATATTCCGCGAACCCGCCCCTGGTCCTCCAACCGATATCTGGGCCCTAGCGGTACTTATACACATGGTTCTCAGCGGCAATTGCGAAGTCTTTCCCATGCGCCGCGACAAGGACAAGATATTGCTCCGCGAGATGGTGTTGGTCCTTGGAAAGCTTCCAGATAGATGGTGGACCCTATGGAAGGAGCGGGCGGAATACTTCGATGAGGACGGGAAGTTTATTGGAGATCGGCCGGATTTGTTTCGGTCCACGGGGAAATTGTTGAAGGTAGGGGGGTTGGGCAATAATGATAAGGTTGTGTTGGAGGACCTAATGAGAGGAATGCTACGGTATGAGATGGAGGATAGAATCACGGCAGACACGGTTGTAAAGCTGATACCAGGGTCATGGCTTAGCGGTTCATAATTGGTGCCAGACCAAATGGTTCCTAGGAGTTTGAATAAATGTGGACGGTGAATGCTGTACGAACAATAATGGCGCGCTGCCGTGTTAGATAGGCACAATTCTCTTCGTGACACTTCTCTCCATTTTATTTTTGTCCTCAGCCTTGAGTAATCCCCGTCGGTGTCTTGTGGTCCTGGGACGTGCTTTTACTTCGACGTCGTTAAATTATACCTGCGGCTTCATTCCTTGCGGCGAGCCGCGAAAGTCTCCTTTGGCAGTTTTCTCGTTCTCCTTATTTGCACCTGTCCATTCTGAAAACTCTGGTTAGAGGAGGGAACAATATGTTGCTTCGTCCTTATTGGTTGGGTCAAGGTAATGAGGAACTTTTTAATTCCCAGATTGAGGGAATGGTAAGGGAGAGCCGTCGGGTTTCACGAAGTTGGAAAAAATTGTGTCGATGCGCTAGTGGAAATGATTCGCAAATCCCAGGTCGACTTGTTCCGCTGCGCCAGACGTGATATTTTGAAAAGGAGTGTCTGTAGGTAATCTAGATATGGTCATGGACCAGGTCGATAGCTCTGGCAGCGTAAGGAGGAGGGCACGTTGAGGGAAGGAAGGTACAATCACGACAGATATATCACATCTGGAATAAAGGAGAAAAGACAGTCGTAGGCCAAAATATTTCCTCGGTACACGCAGACCGCCTAGGAGGTTTTTAATCGCCTAAAGGCCAGAGTCATGCAAAAAAGCATCGTCCTCCTGCTGTCCTAGCGAAGTGACCAGCCGGCGTTCCTGCGTGTGGGGGTTGAAAATCAAGTGGCGGATTTTATATTACGAGAGTGTCCATTCGGCCGGTGTAGGGGATTTGTGGGTTTATTCCATGTTACTAACTCGCTAGCCGCTCCTGTCAGATTAATTGACGAGCGGGTGGTTCTTGCGAGATTTCACTGGGTAGTCCGTCCGGGGTAGGGATTATGTCACCGGAAACTCGTAGTCGACCGATGGCAGAGCTATCCATGTCCATAGATTGAGTTATATCTGACTAAGACACAAGAAGTAGACGCGGAACAAGATATATGTATCCAACGATGCATACGCAGGAAGAGGTGAACTAGAAGAATTTCAGTTCAGCAAGGATTTTGGTCGTCGCATGCTCATTAGTAGGTTCGTGCTTTCCGGACACCCTTGTATGTGGTCATTGGATGGACATGAGCGGAGGAGTGAGGGGGATGAGGGGGCCCAGGAGCCAAGTCATAGGAGTATGAGATGGGGGCGAGATTCAAGATTGGAAGCTGTTTGTGGGAAGAATTGGCTGATATCTACTAAGGTGCCGCTTCTCGGCACTGTGATCGATCATTTATGTAATCAGATAGACTTAAATTTAGACAACCGTCACACTCGCTTACAAAGCTTCACCAAGAATCACCATCATACCCCATGCCCACTCGACGTCCAAGTAAAAATCGCCCTCATACGACTAAATATTAGATTCCGAGATCGCAGATTCTCAAAATTTGGCTTGTATGAAAAGTCTTGAAGGTTCAGACAGTCCTCTTCGTGACCTGCCGTGTATTCGACAGCGCTGGCAGGCTCTGTCGTCTTGACTCCTCTTCGCGAGAGTTGTTTACGGCAAGGCTCGCATGAGCTGTCTTTCCGGGTCCTCCAGCATTCAAAGTTATATCTTTTCAATGCTCCTAGAATCAGGGATCATCTGCGTTAGAAGCCACCGCATGACGAGATACATTGGGAGAGTTCGAAACAGGTAATCGGTATGGGTTTTTTTTTTCTTCACCTTCGGAGGTATGACTGAATAGGCGTTTACACTCTCTAGTTCCTTGCCAATGAACCCAGCTATCTGCAAGGTCGAGCTCGTTGTCAATCTCTGTCCGGCTTACACTGACGATCAAACCCTCCCAGTTGGTTGATTGAATCAACACCTGCGTCTAAATTGGTGCCACCAGATTCCGAAATTATGGACTTAGCGATTCGTCAGGAACTACTACCTGACGAGATATGATCGGATGAATCTGAAATGGGTGATGGGGTAAGTTCTTTTGTTCGTTTCTGCCCTGCAGCGAGAATCTAAATACACGATATCATCCATAGTCCCCTACCAGTGCCACCAGCGCTTTCTAACGACCTTACAACGATGGTTTAGTGAGCGACGTACTCGAAACGATTTTCTTTGTGCGTCTTCTTCCCCATCCCAGTCGTTACCGTCGATCGCGCTAACCCGAAAGCATAGTGTCAACCATGCGACAATGAAGCAGGAAACTTGGCCTCGTACTTTTTCTACACACACCCCAACGTGAGAGAGGAAGATAAGGGGCAGAGACGAAAAAATCAGGTACGGGGCAGAGATATGTGCACTATGGCAAGTTTTTGGTTTACTCGTCGAGTGGAACCATCAAATTCCCGGAGTATTACGCAGCTTACGTCGACGGCATTGCCACCCTCCGACGACTCGCATTCAAAGCTCAAATTTCCAGACGTTCAAAGTGACCGGGTGGCCAGCATCAACCTTTTTTTACCTCTCCGCAATCCGTTCCCACTACATCGCGAGAAACAGCAAACGAACGGCGTGGGTTCCAGGCCAATCCAGCACGCCCGCCTACCTACTGGTTCTCAGACGCGGTGCGTTTCTATGTTCAACCCAATGTTGGGCATCGTTGGATATTGACTTCTACCCAACCCTTCATTTCAGCCCAGCCTTACGCACCTGCTCGCGACTCCGGTTCCGACGCTTATCTGCATGAAGTTTGTACACGTGTAATGAGAACGGTCGTCGTATCGGCCCAACCGCCCAACCCAAACCTCAGACTTTGAGCCCACCTTCTGGGTTCTTCCTACCTCGTCCCTCCGTCTGCGAATAATCCAGAGACGCATCTCAAAGGTAGTCTAATCCTCTCTCTCAGTATGGTCGTCCTGTAAACTCATCCAAACCTGCAGCATAACCTCATCGTCACCGTCATAACTCATCCTCGACATTACCTTAACATCAGGCCCAATGCTAGCCGTACCAGCGTCGGCAACCCCTGCGGCAACTGTACTAAACTTAAGTTTAGGCGCCGTCGTCTTCCGCTGGCTCTCCTCCTAGGAGTAGGCTGCAGCTACTCGGGATTTCCAGCTCCAACCTATACGAGCGCCTTCGACATCCCTCTCGCGGCCGCCTATGGGGGAAAAGATGATTGACATGGATTTGGGTTCGATCTCGGGCTTAGAAGGGCCGTGGATAGCGACTACTCTACGCTCCTTCCTAGTAGCCAAAGTCAAATGATACCTTCAACTTCGGTCCAATTTCAAGCACAGCGCCCAATTCAGGCAGAGCTTTGGCTGGGATCTATGTTGCTAAAAGCGGTGGTGTCAGCCGCCCACATAGTACGTACCGCAGGCTATCTGAACATCCCCGAGGCTCGGTGGCTGGTTATTAAGATCCCAACATTAACGAAGATAGAGGCTCTGATAAACCGCTGTTCTAGAATCGAAACTAGATCAGCGCTACCAACGCCCGCTCTGTTTGTATGTTCTATTCCATGCAAAAAATCTGATGCACCGACTCAGGCTGTCAGGTCCAGCCGGTCCTCGTCATGACAAACTAAGCGTGTCTCACGCAGCGCTGGGTCTTTGTCCTTCATGGGTGTGCGAACACGCTGTTTTGCTGCACAACTTGCGCGAGCTCTCTCTCCAAGCTCTACGCTATTCAAAGTTACAACTTTCCGTTGTGTTTAGTGCCGGTCTTCATCTGCATCAAAAGCCACCCCTGGCGAGATGTTTGGAAGAATTTGCAACTAGAAATCGATTATCGGGTGAGTTCCTCGTGTTTTCCTCTTCGAAATTGGAGCTAAATAACGCGTTTTCATTCTATAATTCCTTGCTAGAGCCCTCCGCACTGTAGATTTTATTCTCTTTCCAGAAAATTTAATCAGGAGGTTAAATCCTTTGTGATTCCTTCACTAACAAGTTCCAAACATCACATGTCCTAGACGCGTTGGGCTGGATATTTCAACACTCCAAATGCCAGTTTACACTGCCTCCGATGGCGCGTAGGCTACTTCTCTACTTACATGTATGTAGATAATCCACGAGAAGGGATGGGCTACGCCTAAGCCTCATCTCACTGCAACATTGAATGCTCAGCGCTCAGTTTTCAAATATATCACGGTCGGTTCCATATACTGCGACAAATGATTACAAGGAAAATACAATGCAAACGAGATAAGTGGGAATTCAGTTGCATAGCGGACTTAATCCTCATCCTCATCCTCTCCTTTATATGCACCGCCCAACAGATGTTCTTCCAGTTCTTGCGTGATTGCGACAGAATTGATACTATTCACAATGTGATAAATCGCGTGATTAACTCCCTCTTTCGACCGCAAATCAAAACGTGGAAATTCCTGGAGAGTCTGGACTAAAACTCCTCCAACCGTCCGACCGGGAGGGGCCTCACCTGTGTCTACGACTCTAATCCAATCTGAGCCTAAGGAGTTGTTGAAGTAGATTTCTATTCATGAAATAACTCGAGCTTACGGTTCGGAGTCGGTGGTAATTTAGACATATCAAATCCTCCTGCGCTTAAATTTAAAGCATGGCTATCTAAGTATAAGCAGGCGTCCGTATGGACAGACATATTACTCACGCAACCGTAGGACCATATCGAAACGGACGCTGACTTTCCAGGCACATGTAGTATTCAGGATATATCGGCTCTGGACCCTTTCGCTGATAAGCTTCCTGTGAGCATCCAATCGACAATTGATACATTGGAAAGCCATACCTTGAACCCATTAAATTCTCGGGGATCCGGAACGATGAGCAGGTTCCACTCCTTCGCAAATCTTAAATCTTGGAGCATGCGTGCTAATGGGCTCCAGAATGGTACCGGTCGGGTCATGGTTGTTGGTCGGATGAAACAAATTCTCAGAAACTAAGACCTAAACCGGTGGTGAGAAATGGGGTGTTTGAACATGTGCCGCCCATCGTCACCGCTTTTAGGTAGGACACGGACATGTCTCAAAGGTGTACGAATTCTGCATGCAGATAATCTACCAAAAGAGTTGGCCTACGCCTAAGCCTCATCTTACTGCAACATTGAATGCTCAGTTTTCAAACATATCGCGGTGGACATCTCCCTATACTTCGACAAATGAATACAATGAAAATAGAATGCAAACGAGATGAGTTGGAATTCAGGTGCATAGGGAACTTAATCCTCATCCTCATCCTCTCCTTTATATGCACCGCCCAACAGATTTTCTCCCAATTCTTGCGTGATTGCGACCGAATCGATACTGTGCACAATGTGAAAAATCGTGTTCTCAACACCCTCTTTCGACCGCAAATCAAAACCTGGAAATTCTTGAAGAATCTTGACTAAAGCTCCCCCGACCGTCTGACCCGGAGGCGCCTCACCTGCGTCTACGACTCTAATCCACTTGAAGCCTAAGGAGTCGTTGAAGTAAATTATTATTTGTGAAAGAAGTCGTCCTTACGGTTCGGAGTCTTCGGTGGTGATTTACACATATCAAATCCTCCTGCGCTTACATTTGAAGCATGGCTATCTAAAGTGTGAGCAGGGGTCCGTATGGACAAATGTTTTTCTCACACAAGTGTAGGACCATATTGAAACGGACGCCGACTTTCCAGGCGCATATAGTATTCAGGATATATCGGCTCTGGCCCCTTTCGCTGATTAGCTTACTGTGAGAGTCCAATCGAAAATTGACGCAGTCGAAAGCCTTACATACCTTGTACCCATGAAATTCTCGGGGATCCGGATCGATGAGCAGGTTCCACTCCATCCTAAACCTTAAATTTTGGAGGAGGCGTGCTAATGGGGTCCAGAAAGGTCGGGTTATGGTTCTTGGATGGACGATGGTCATGGTTCTTGGTTGGATGAAACAAGACCTGAAACGGGGCGAGAAAAGGGGCGTTTGTACATGTCCCATCGGACGCGCTTCACCTCTTTTGGGCAGGACATGGACTCACATGTCTTAGGTCATCGAACACGAGCGTCAGTCTGCTTGCACGCTAGCCGTGATCATATCCCCCATCTCATAACCCGTCATATCTCTCACCATTTCTTCATAAACATCTTCCCACCCATCTCTCTTGTTTTATACTCCGAAAAACTAATTAAAATAGTCGCCAATTCTTCCCGTTTCCATTAGTCACACCTTCTCGTAGGGATCGTTCCCATGAACAGTGTTGTAATCGCTCAAAGGCAGAGGATTTATATACCGTACGTTTTTATAAGGGATATGAACGAGCAACGCCATAAAAATCTGTGTAATTCGAGAAGCGGGGAAGGGAAGAGGGCCGACTATTCTCAGCTGTCAGGTTTTTCATGCCCAAATTGTGAGTTAGAGTAGCGGACACCATGCCGGATGCATGGCTCACCGTTGGAGGTGCTGGTGAAGGCACGAAGAGCTTACTGGAAAAAAATTGGCTCTGTTCAAAGAGTCGGTGAAGTCAACGGTGCGTTCTGAAAATTGAAATGGAGGACATGCATGAACGCTACGGATATACGGTCATGGCTCACTTGGTATCCGCAATTTTTGCGAGCGGTTCCTGAGCAAAGTAGGAGTCATGGTGATTTCAATTTTGGGAATTCATCCTTCTGTGGAAAGTGTCATATCGGCCACAGGGTTACAGATACGATGAATGTCGAGGGAAGGACTTTTGACCAAAGGGCCAGTAAATTTCAATATTTTCCTCAGACATGCGCAGGAGATACGACCCATGTCCATAACGCCCAGGCGTCAGAGTTCTGCCAAGGGTCATTACTCCCCTTACGTCTGGGCAATTTCAACCACGATCCTGCGCGTGTGCATTGGAAGTTACCTTGTACATGGTAATAATCGAGCAGAAGGAGAAAGGTGGATGACAGCTTTGGAGGGAAGCTATGAGCTCGAAGATCGGAAAATCCAGCCAGTATAAAGGGAGTATCGTTTACCTCCAGAAAATAAGGGGTAGCGGACGAATCTACCTGCAATCAAGGTGGATGCCAAGATCACTCCGTCTATCGATCAAGCATATGTGGCTTCCAGAATCTGGATAGGCCTCCACGTATAAAAACCTAGCAAGTAAGGAAGACATAATCTCTGAAGGCATGATTGAGTAGCGAAACTCGAGAAACTCGAAGCTGTCGATGATAGTGACGAAGTATTGGCAATTCGAGAGATCGATGGGAGTTTGGTTAGAGGATCGTGTTTGCGGTTGGTTTGCGGGACCGTTGATATCAGGGAGGCCGGATCTCGGCATGTAGCCGATCAATGATCTTTGATCCATTACATAGGAAGGCTTCGGCAAATTCACGTTCCCACCTTATTTGGTTGTCCTCCTCCACCAGCCTCCCAGCAACTCAACTTCAGTTGCCTTCCACACGTAAAACTCTCGAAATACACATTTCAACGTCGATATTCGTGATTATCAGCAGGCGGTCGTCTTGAAGCTTGAAGATTCAAAATTCCAAACAATCCGTTCTCTGACGTGGCGGGCATTCTGACATGCTGCTCTGATCTTCCTCCATGTAAATGCGTTTCAGCTTCAGGCAGCAGGTAAGAAAGGTACTCTCATACAAATGACGCACTTTACTGACGTGTTCTAACCGCATAGCTTGGGTCAACCGACTTTCCGGGTTGCAACTATGCATACTTAAGGTCTTGACTCTCGACCTGTGATTTGACGAGATACGTTGGAAGAACCAGGCAACTTGGTAACATTTTCTTTTCTTTCCTCCTCTAGAGTGGGACTAAACGCACTTTGTCTTTCCGTAGTTTCAATCGAGTGCTCTATCGTTCTTATGACATGGGCTCTCTGTACCAGATCCCAACTTCCTGCTGGCGAATTTGGTCTCCTTCAAGGCTTTCAGTACTCTGTTGCGCCACCGCTAACAGCGCTCTGGCTTACTAACGTGGCTTCGAACAGCCTGTCGACTGGCTCCACCGTTATCCGTCTCCCAATCCTTAACCCCAAATTCGCCTTCATTGCCAATTACGAAGTCCTTCTTCCCTGTACGACTGTAGTACATCTCGATATTCCAAGCTACAAGATTTCAGCATATAACTGCCCGTGTCATTAGTCCGGGCGGAATCTTTGTCTACCCTTACGCCTTTACGCCACTCATCTCCGCTTTTTCCCTCTCTAAACTGACAAACGCATCCGGCTCTCACAGATGACGCGTGACGCCTCTCCGCCGTCCAATTTCAGCCCAGTTCAATCCGATGCTGGCCCCTGGGATCCTCATTTTTGTAAATGCCAACATTTCGGTTCAACCTTGCCATCGTCGCCGTCGTCCGCCATAGCAAAGCTCGACGCCAGCCTCTCAAGCATGATACGCCTGCTCGCCAGTTCAGCACCAGCTTCTCCTTTGGCGTTGGCGACAGCTTTCACACTGGCATCCAGGCTTATCACTTCTGCGGCTTGGGGTTGACGACCCACAATGTTCGACCTTTCTTGCGCCGGTCATCCAGTCACTCCGCTAATGCAACGCGCCAACTTCTATGTTAACATTAACATGAGCACCGAAGATCATTACGCCGACATCCACGGTATCGGCTGCGCTTGAATTTGGCCTTCCAGACACCCCCCTCTTCAACCCGCCCGCCCTCGAGACTCCTTTTGGCATGATTCGCCTCCTGCTGGTCGACGACGGTCTCGTCCTTGGGCAGCCTGGAGGTAAGCGAGGCGAGGGCCAGAGCGATTCCACCGCGTTGATTTGTGCTTGTGTACCTGTCGATTCTCAAGACGAGGAATACTAAGTAGGTCCTTTTCATACCTTGTCGTAGTTTCCATTGTCTTATCTTTTTCTGTATACTAGCGTTCGAATGCTCGTATCTCCTGCGATGAGATTTGATCAGGACTTATGCTCATGTACAGCTCAGAAGTCTACCCTCAAGCTTCGACGTTCGGCGTCGATCAGTGCCTTCATTGACGTCAACATAATTTGACAGCTACTGGGTGATTCTCGACATGCCGGGTTGAAGCAGGATTGCATCTGGGTAAGTCGATCCATTCTTCTTTCCTCCTCTGTGGTAAGAAACGAACCTACATTGGCTTTCTGTAGGTCTGTATGGCTCCCGCCAAACCTTTCCTTGCGACGTCTGCTCTCTGCCGACTACTGCTCGTTCAAGCTTCAAACTTCAACCTGGCCGGCCAGCCAGGGCCAATGGACACTCCATTTGTGTGCCAGCGACACCTCTCCTGCACCAATGGGAATGGCATTAGTGCATCATCGCAACTCACCTGGATTCATACACCTCGGGCCCCGTCAATTTTCTTTTCTATCACCACGCATTCTGGAAGTTCTACGGTTTCGTTCCAGGCGGCGTGTCAAGCCATCAGCGCCTCCCCTTCATCTTGGTTTCCGTTGGTTGCCCAAGAGACGAGCATAAACAGTAGTGAAGGCGAGCCATGGACGGATGGACAGGTGCTCAAACAGACCATGCCCGTGTTTTGGGTTACTCAGGTGCAGGGCGGAGCGACGGGTTGAGAAGGTTGGCAGGAAACTCGCAGGGACTCGCAGAATGTTCTTCGTTTGCTATCGCCGTCCCTCTCACTTTCAAGTCGGATTGTTCTATTCGCAACCTCCGAAACGCCAATATCCGTCAACAGCTTCAAGTTTAATAAACACGCTCGTGCATGCCAGCACCGATACAGACCCGCCATTTCCACCGCCTTTCCTCCACGTAGACCCTTTTTTTACGCACCTCGTCCCAGCTAGTCACTCCTCTGAATGATAATGCCGATGTCGAAAGTGTGAACTCGAACATTCGAACTCCAAGGAGCTTTCTAGACATAGTCTAAACTTAAGTCTATTCTCCCCCCCCTACCATACCGGAGGTCGTTCGGCCTTTTACTCGAACTCGAAGCTCCGACCTCTACAACGACTTCAGCACCATTGCTCGCCTCATCGACCGATAATGCGTGCCCTGCGAATCGGGCTTCCCTTTCCGAAAGGTTTTCAGTAGCGTGCCATCCGACTTAGTTTGGTACCCACCGGGGCTTTTCAACCTTGATAACTATATCAAGCATTGGTCACCTTGTCGCGGTTGCGATTAGCGCGAAGTCTCGCTCGAGTTTACGACGATTCAGCGTGTGTGTGTTCACCTCCCTCTCCAGAAACCTTAGTCGAAACCGTCTCCACCCCGACCGCCTCCCCAATAAATTATCCCCTACCTTCCATGCTTGGCTCCAATATAGTATTATAAACCCATTCCGTTGTCCTCATTATGCCTTCAACCTTACCTCGAAACATTTAAAAGTCAACGCTTCCGCGGATCATCTGGCAGCGACAACTCTGCAGCAACCCAAAGCAAAGGCATAAGCCGTTTCAGAAGACGAGATCGTCAGCTCTGAGGAGGGCGATACAAGTCGTTTCGGCACCTATCCGTTTCTGGTTGATCTTCGGCACGTTCATTGGTTTGACGAAGCAGAGGAGAGGAGTTGGGAGTTTCTGGCCTCGTCGTCGTGGATGTCATAAGTCGTTGTATGGACATCGGACTTTTCGTCGCCTAAGCTTACGCCGAGCTCTGCCAGTGGGCTCTTGTGCTGCGCGGAATTCGGACGTCAACTTGCCTCCTCGCTCCGATTGGTACTTGCCCCTATATAAATTGGCTTTTTCTTGTGTGTTTCTTGTGCTTATTTTGCGCTATTCATAAGTGCAGACTGGGTCAGTTTGAACGCGATATCAGTCAAGCCTTACTTATCAACTATGGTCCCAATATGTTCAACGCAACTATCTTTCTCTCTGAGACTGACTTTCCGTATATTCACCCGTCTTATTTGTTCTACACGTGTAGCCAAAATTGTCATAGTTCGGTCAGGGTCCAAGGGCAGTGTGGGGAGATTAAAGCTGAGCCGCTGTTACTGCGCGCTGCTCTCAGTCGCCGCAATCACAGATTGAACCCACCTTTCCGTCATCGCTACTATCTAGTCCTCACTATTCTTTGTCCTGGCCACTCTCAGTCATGGCCAGCCTAATATCCAATTCACAAGTCTTGATCACAGGGGGAAACTTCCAACAAAGCATTAAAGGATCCAAAGGTACTCGCATTCGGTAAAAATTGGGATATAGAGTATGAAGATGAATTCATGATTTACAGATCCGTTTGATCGCCTGCTCAAGGCTACATCGCCAGCAGCATTCCATGATTCCGATGACGTTCACGACCCTCCAAAATGCCACCCAAACACCCGTGTCGCCGTGCTCAACAAAATCATGGACTGGATTCATGGAGCCGACCCGGAGGCACGAAATGCATTGATTATGTGGCTTTACGGCCCAGCGGGATCAGGAAAATCCGCCATCGCTCGAAGCATCGCGGAGCTCTGCGCCTCAGAAGGCATCCTGGTTGCAAGTTATTTTTTTTCCAGGTTTGATCTTACCCGGAACCACGGACGCTCTTTGATAGCAACAATCGCATACCAGGTTTCTCTATGTTTTCCGGAGACACGGGATCACATAGCAGAAGCAATAGCCCACGATCCTTTCATCTTTAGCCGATCGCTCAGTTCACAGATATCCTCCCTCATCACCGGACCTCTTCAAGAGCGCATCGAGGCTGGGTATTTCAACACCTCAAATGCCTCCCGTATTATCATTATTGATGGCCTAGACGAATGCGTGGACAGGGATAGTCAAATCAAAATCCTGGACGCTATTTCACAGGCATTTCGACAACACAGTCTTCCCTTGATATTCCTCATCGCAAGCCGCCCCGAGCCTGACATCCGAACTGCCTTCTGCTTTGGGCACCTCAGTGGAATCTCAACTCGGAACCCGCTCGACGATGACTATTCCTCATCCGACGACATCCGTCTCTTTCTCCGTGATAAATTCGCTGAGATCAAGGATTCCCATCCATTCCGAGCACAAATCCCACTTGTCTGGCCGTCTGAAGACGCCTTACGGACCATAGTCGATAAAGCTTCGGGCCAGTTTATCTACGCTTCAACGGTTGCTAAATTTATTCAATCTACTCGACATCGCCCACCTCAGCGCCTAGAAATCATCCTCGGAATCCGTCCTGCCCAACTTGAAATGCCTTTCGCCGAACTTGATGCTCTGTACATGCACATCTTCTTGTCTGTGCTTGATCCAGAGGCCGCTGTACAGATCCTTGCTCTCCATCTCCTCTCCGAGTTTCCTTACGTAGTAAGTGATATGGAAAAGTTGTTGTCGCTTGATGCAGGAGATATTCCTGTGCTGTTATGTGATTTAACATCGCTCGTTTCCGTCGAGGAGGGTGAGAGCTTGGACGAGCCAGGGAGTGTCCTGCATGTTTTTCATGCGTCCCTTGCCAACTTTCTCTTCGACGCCTCTCGATCAAAACAATTCTGGATCAATGCTCCATTGCGACATGCCAAATTCGCTGTTCTTCACCTAAAAGGTCTGTTTTGTTATAGCCAACTAGACTACTATCTCATGTCTCTCTGACGATATTCCGGGATTTATATCAATGCGGTACAATTTCCTGTTCCACATTCAGGGTGCTGCACCTACTCTAGAGCTTCAAGAGAACATAACAAAGTCTTCTACTATTTCCTATCTGGCAGAACAGGAAGCTTATGCTTTAATTCCCAAATTTTTTACAACCATAAGTCAATGGGTATGTCCTTTTTGCCTCCTTTTCTTTTGCTGACAAGGAGAACGAATCACGATCTAGAATTTTGACGGCTCTACTGGTTTTTACAACGAGCAGCTTCGGTGTTTTGATCACTTTGCCAAGGGTGTACTGGGAAGCATGTATGCCGACTCTTGCCTGGCCGCTTTAGTCTCCATTGTCGAGTTGGAGATTACCGACAGCGGTATTTTATTTGAATTATTTTCACTTAGTAAAACACAGAAAAGCCTGGACAAGCTTTCACTCTCATTCTGGGCGCATTTCTCACCAAGCTACCGTCGCTTTGTTTTAAAATTCCTCAAAAGCCCTCGTCGATCTGGGATTTACGCATTTACCGGCGAACGGTATGCAACCGCAGCAATTTACTTCATAAAATACATCACCAATCATCCGGAACAAATACTACCATCTCTCTCAACGCTCAAACGAAAACATATTCGGCGAATAAGGACACCTTGGCTGTGGCGCCAAATGTTGCAAAAAGCACATTCGTCGGAAGCAGCACGGATCGTCCGGTGGTCGCAGCTTCCCAGAATTCGGAGGAGATTGCGTTTACCTTGGAGCAACATCCTCAAGTCAGACCGTGCCTTTGGCCTGGCATTGAAATGCCTTGCACATGTACTACCACAATCTGCGATCTCTGAAGAGCTGACCATCTTGGCGTCCCAACACACTTTCGGTCCATCATGGCGAAAACGCCCTCATAGGAAAAGGGGTGTAAAACAGGAAATTGCACGATACCTGGCTAGAGCAGCACAAGAGAGCTCTTAAATGAGTAAGGCTATCGGTTTTTTTATACCTTATTCCGAATACTCAACCTATTGTTGTCTTTCAGATTCTCTGTTCTCATGGGCTCCGTCTCCGTTCGCGAGGTACCATTCACACAGCCGGTCATACAATTTCCCGTGTTCCTCATTGCCGTGATCCTATCCCTCATCTTATACCCGCCATACCACACCATAATGCTTTCTTCCACCTTCCTGTTCATCCTTCTCGTTCCATACTTCAGCAAACTACTCAGAGTAGCCACAAATCCCTGTTGTTTTCAATAATCATACATTCCTGCCGAGATCGTCTGTCTGAAAAATTGAATTTAACCTATCAGGCATTGCGACACCTGACAGTCTCATACGGCCTTGTAAGGTTTAACAACACCTCATCAGGTTCGGCGCCGCGCCTTATCAAGACCTTTTCAGTGCAATATATTTAGTGATAATTTATGTATCGGTACTTACATTGTTTGCCAGCCTTGCAAGGCTTGATAGACGCTGGCCTTGCAGATTATCAGCACCATGCAAGGCCACTATATAATGTGATCAGCCTTGGCTCGGAGACGTATAAAGACTGTGTCAGGTCGGTGTAATGACTAGTCAGCTGTGATATAGTAATGTTAAATTTTTTCTCCAACGGTGCCTCCCAAACTGCATGCCTGGCGCTACCCTTGTCCATTAACGAAGACGATAGTTAATCGCCTTGTCCACCTTTCAAGGTTTCATCTGTCCCAGATGGTATTCGGCTTCCTAATCACATGTGGAGTGGCATTGGCGTTCGGCTCCACTGGACTGATGCCTGACGTATTGACATTGGAGCTGCAGTGGAGCTCTCCCATGAAACACCTATAGTATTTACATAGAGTTTGGAAGCTACGCACTTTTACAAGAGATGTGAGCCGAGAATATCAGCCCAATTTCTCCATAGTTTGGGAAGTGGGGAGAGGGGAAGAAAGTCAACTAGAGTATATATACTCAGCGGTCATATTTCTTCGCGCTGATAAGCGTCGGTTAGAGTAACGAACACTGTGCCGGATGAAAGTCCCGCGGTGGATTCGGAGGATCCGGAAGTAATCATATCGTCACTTGGAAGCCTGAAGGTATACTTTGAGTCGCTTGAAATTTGAATGTTGTTCAATGGTCAGGGGAGTGCGAATAAAGAGGCCGGATCTCGGCCGCGTTGAGGATCAACCGATCACTGCTCCAGCAAATAGGGAGGCGTTAATTTAAAGTGGCGCTTCGGCATTACATCTGTCACACCCACTACTTTCTTTCATCCGTCCTCCCAGCAACTCAACATTTACACTGGACGCTAATTCCCAGTGAAAGTCGATCATGAGCTGGTCTGCGAATATATGAGATTAGTCGAGCCTGCAGATAAACACAGACAATCACTACTATTTACCATCTGCAGATTTTTTTCTGCGGATTTCGGGCAATCTGCGCAAGGGTTATGTTCTTGTTTACGGATTTTTCTGCTGTCTGCTGAGTCCATCTGAGGTGTTCTGGGAATAAATGTACAATTGCAGAACGTATCGAATACATCCCTGTACATGTACGCTACAAATCTAATAATCTGCGAGGATCCGCACCTCTGCGTTCTTCTGTTGGTAGTTTCCGCCCTGGCCAATCTGCTCCCTACTCCATCGACTCCAATTATTTCTAGATACCACCCTAGGGCGATACTCAGTAAGTGCTACAACTAGAAACGACGGCGTCACTCACTGTTCAGAAGATGTAGGGTCCGAGAGATATTCCTGGGCTTTAATTACGTCCCTGTTTCATTCTTCAATGTAACAAAACATTAGTAAGGTTCGCTGGTTATGATCAAGCCTTATATTCACTCACCATATATCTCGGGATCGGGAAGGTCGTGTATTTAACTCCACGAAGGCGACGACCGTAAGACTGCAGGGAATTTTATGTTAGATGCCGGCTGGGAACTCTTGAAACGTACCAAGCGGTCGCAACGGCTGCCGCAGTGCATTGTCTTCGCCTTGATTTCATGGCACGGAGGTGCGAAGAAAACGAGCGAAAATGCGAACAAAATGTCGCTTCAACAAAATCATAAAGATTACTTATAAGTAAAACGAATGGAATGCTCACCTGGATGCAAATCTCCACCAACGCGGAAAAGCTCTCAAGTTCCAAGAATCCTAAGCAGCTCTTAAAGGGTGAGAGCGCTGTTACTCGCTACGAAATAGGTGAAATCCGGGTATTCACTAATCCTAGCCCCCAAGAAAGCGCATATAACCGACTTTGAACATTATTGAGTTCAAATACAGGTAATATTGATATAAGGACCTACTCACCTGAGAATGGGACACGATTGTTCAGCATCTAAAACTTCGTCCTACCAGCGGCTTGCTGGGGAGGGATTCTGGACGGGATCAGTGCATTGTCGATGACGAAGGGCAAGGTAAAGGGGGACCAGATGATGGGAGGGAAGAAAGGAGGAAATGGGAGAGTTGGAATATACGTCGTTGTATATATGAAAAAATCGAACGCACGGACCTTGTAAAGAGTACTCGAGAGTCGAGACGATGAGATGCAGGAAGAGAAGAAGGAACCACAGAAAACGAGCAGAGTTGAGATGCAAAGAAGTTGATGTGATGCTAAATTTGGAACTCGGAGATTTGTCTGCCGATGGCAGTCGCAGAAATCCCATCGCATCACAGACTCCCGCAGAAGCTGTCCTAGTGCGCAGACGGGCTCAGACCAACGCATGACCGACTTTCACTGGGGCTAATTCCTTGACTTCCATCGCCCTCTTATTTTTATTATTCGACGTTACAGTTTTGAAGGATCAACATCGATCAACACTCCACACAATCCAGTCTCTGACGTGGCGAGCACTTCGTCGCATTACCTGTCTTCCTCCCCAAAAACGCGCTTCACCTCAGGCAGCAGGTAAGAAACGTCCATCTTTCCTATTGTTACTAAGTAAAGCGTCTACTGACCTACTTTTTTTTTTCCTTAGCTTGCATCAGTCGTTTGCCTAGGTCTCGTGGCTTCGGCGATGAGCTACGCTTGAGCTACGCATAGCTTCTACTGGGCAATTCATCAGGAATATCGACATATGTGGGCATGAATACGCAACTGGGTAAGTTGATCCGCTTTTCTTTCCTCTCCTGGAGTAAGTAAAAAATCCACCTTTGCTTTCTGTAGGTCCATATGGCTCTCGCCAAACATTTCCTTACGACGTCTGCCCCATGCCGACCACTGCCTGCTCGTCAAAGTTCGGATCTTCAACTTGGTCCGGCAGCCTGTGGACGCCTCGTTCGTTGGCCAGCGATTTCTGGCTCATGCAGTTATGCGAATGGCGTCTGTGCATCATCTCAACTTAACTGGATGCGCTCATATGTCGTCGACGTCGACAAAGTTCTAGAACTTCGCATTGTTGGAACGCGTTCCAGTTGGCCCGGAGTTGCTACATTTTGAGGTTGTACATCAGGTCAACTACACATCCTCTCCTTCCAAGTGTTCCTTCCCCGAGAGACGAATATGACCGGCAGCGAAGAACGCAGTTCAAGCTAGCTATGGGCGGATGGAATGGTACTCAAACATTCCATGCCGGTGTTTTGGTTTACTCGGGTGCCAAGCGGAGCGAAGGGTTGAGACAGTCGTTCGAATTGACAAGTCGATCAACTTACACCTTCCTACCTTCAACGCCAGCCAACCCATATAATCAACGTCCGATTTCCTATTTTCCAACGTCCGTCACCGCAACACCATTAGCTTTTTCAAGCTCAGCACGCATACTCATCCACACCAGCACTGACACAGGCATTGGCTCCTTCCTTGCTGGCATCTGAATTCACCTCCATGACGATCATCGCATTTGGACCCGCAATTTCCGCTCGCCCTCCTTAGCACCTCGTCACCCCTTCTCCGAATAGCAATGCCCACAATTGACGGCGACGACAGTGAAACCTCAAACTCGGGCTCGTACCCGCTTCCAAGACGAAGTCTAAACTCAAGCACACTCTTCTCCACCTACCCTGCCGGTGGTCGTCTGGCTCACTACCAAAATTCAAGCTCTAACCTCTACAACAGTCCCAGCACCCTTAAGCAGCACTGCTTGCCCTCGAATTTGGCCTTCCTTTTCGATGGGTATCGGCCACCTCGCTGCGGCTTCGTGTAGCCAACTAGCGCGAAGCATAGCTTGATCCTTTACGACCATTCGGGGCGTACGGTTACCCGCCTCCAAGACACGTAGTTTGGTACCACTCGCCCTTTCGACTTCGACAGTATTCCTCTTGGGCATCGGGAATCTTGCCGCTGTTGTTGCGTGTAGCCAACTCGCCCGAATGCTCGCTTGATGTTCTACGATGATCCGGGGTATATAGTATACCCGCCTCAGAGTCGAACTCAGTCTCAACCCCGGCCCCTCTCCACCGTCGCATCCAACATATCCAACCTTCCAAGCTTACCTCAAAGCTAATTATCAACGTTACCGCGGATCGTCTCGCATGCTTTCTTTTGTACTTTTTTCTTTCAACCGCCATCCCAGCATCTCAACCTCAGTCACAATGGAGGCCGACTCCTGGATTTTTCGCCCTCTTATCTAGATTCTCCGACATCTTGAAGGCTTAAAACTCTTCGTGCTCCGTTTTCTGACGTGGCGGGCATTCCGTCACGTTACATTTCCTCCAACTTCGAGGCAATGCTCAGGCAGCAGGTAAGAAATTTGTTTCTTTCCTACTATTACTAAAGCACTATACTGACGGACTCTTTCTGAAATAGCATGCATCGGCGGCCGTCCTGGATCCAACGACTTCTGCGTTGCAGCAATGCCTAGGGTCTCTCTATTTCGACTCGAAGCAGGAAACTGGGTAAGTTGATTTGTTCTTCATTCGCTCGAAGAGTGCGAAATTAACCTACGGTCGCTTTCTATAGTTCCACGCGACTAGGACTGGCTCCTTACCAGAGTCTATGCCGGCATCCGGGTCTATGTCCATGACGATTATCGCATTTGGACTCGCCATTTCGGTCCGCCCGCCGTCGACGTTCAACTTTCCTATCGGACCTTCTCCAACTCCTCCCTCTTTTTCCGAATGACGACGCCAATATCGGTGGCGATGACAATGCGAACTCGAAGACATGTCTAGCCGTAGTCTAAACTAAGGCGTATTCTCCTCCATCTACCCTGCCAGTGGTCTTCCGACTCATTGACTCGAGCACCAACCTCTCCCGCAACATCAGCACCCTGAGTCGTCTCGCCGACCAACATGGCCTGACCTCGAACTTTGCCTCCCTTTCCGAGACGCTTTCAGTGGCGCTTTTCGATAGTGATATCATCTCGGGCATCGGCCACCTCACCGCCGCTGCTACGCTTAACCAACCAGCGCAAAGCCTAGTTGGAAGTTTTACGACCATTCAAGGCGGATGTTTATACCAGCCTCTCAACAACAGGCCCACTCTCCTATGTCTCCTACTACAAATGATTCATTATTCTCCATGCTAGTCCCTAATATCATCGCTTAATCCGATACCGTTGTCCTATACCCCAGTATATCCATTAACCCTTCAGACCTACCTCAAAATCTCTGATAGTCATCACTGCCGCAGATCATCTAGCAGCGCCAGCTCTCCAGCAACATAAAGTAAAGGCATGAGGCGTTTTCAATGACCTGTGGAAGCGAATACACACATTCGAAACCCCCTATTTGTGCGTGATTGTTCTCCGGCGCGTTCTTTGGTTTGTCAAGCAGAAGAGGAGATTGGAAGTTGGGAGAGTCGTTGATGACGATAATTTCGTGGTATGTATACCAGAATTTTGCTTTTCTTCGCCACGTAACCCTTCCACCAAGCTCCAGCAATGGGTTATTGTCCTGCGCGGTGGGTCCAATACCCTGGACCTTGAGCTACGGGTTTTCCTTCCCTGTCTGACTTTATGACTGTCTGTCCTTCGGCCTTCGGAACGAATTGATGGCTGATGGTTAGGCCTTCGAGAAGATTCAAATGGTCAAGAGAATTGCAGGCGTTGTTAGGCCGGCGCCTCCTCGCTGCGATTGTTACCCATCGCTATTTCAGTCGTTTTTAGTGCGCAATTTTCGTCGGTTTTTTATGCTCATCTTCTTCTTTCCTTCGGTATGCTTTTCATCAACCTTCGGCACTATTTTCCTCATAAATGCGCTATTCCGAGCTGCAGGCTGGGTTGGTTCGAACGCGATGTCAATCAAACCAAAGGTGTTCCAAAATTATCGGCCACCAGCTTGATTGGTTCTTACAAGTTTAATCCGGGGCTCAAGTTGAGGAGATATTTCGTCACTTCCAACCTGGTCTCTCTGATTGGCATTTTTCTCCAAGAAAAACCATGCACTATAAGAACTAAGGGAAAGCCTGAGACCACGTCCTTGGAATATTGTGGCAATCTTTGTCCATGAATCAAAGTTGGAAAACGGAGACGAAGTTCTGTAAAGAAAATGCACCAAGTTCAAGAGATGGACTATTGTCTATCCTATTCGACATTGCATTGCCCAACTTCAGTGTAAATATGCTTGACCAATCGATTGTTGTCATCAATTGATTCCCTGCTCCTTTTTAACTAAGTATGTTTTATGGAACGTTCACTGTCATTTAATTTCCCCCGTGTAATTCATCTTAACAACTCAAGGCAGTGTGGAGAGATGGGAGTTCAGCCGCTTTTACCGGAGGTTTGCTCTCACAGTCTAGATTCCACGAAAGCATATGTCCTCGATTACATCTTGAACCCGTTTCCCATCATCGCTGGCATCTTCGTTTGTTGCGCCTTCTCTCACTCATGCCCAGCCTATTATCCGGCTCACAATTCGTGATCACAGGGGGGAACTTTCACCAAAGTAATATAACATCTAAAGGTATTATTATTCATTCGCAATCGGCAAAAATGGGGCTAAATACATGCTTTACAGGTCCATTTGAACGCCTGCTCGAGGCCACATCCCCTGCAGCGTTCCATGATTCAGATAGTATCTATGACCCGCCGAAGTGCCACCCGAACACCCGTGTCGCCGTGCTTAACAAGATTCTGGACTGGATTCATGGCGTCGACCAGGAAACACGAGATGCATTGATGACGTGGCTCTATGGTCCAGCAGGGTCAGGAAAATCTGCCATCGCGCGATCTATTGCAGAACTCTGCGCCAAGGAAGGCATCCTGGTTGCGAGCTACTTCTTTTCCAGGTTTGATTCAACCCGAAACCACGGACGTTCAATCATCGCAACCATCGCCTACCAGGTTTCTTTATGTTTTCCGGATGCTAGGGATCGCATAACTAGAGCCATTGAACATGATCCATTCATTTTCACTCGCTCGCTGGATTCCCAGATCTTCTCCCTTATTATCGAGCCTCTGCAGGATCGTGTTGGTTCTGGCTATTTCAACATTACAGCTCCCGCGCGTGTTGTCATTATCGATGGCCTTGACGAGTGCGAGGACAGGAACACTCAAATCAAAATTCTAGATGCTATTTCGAGATCTCTTCAGCAACACCACTTTCCCTTTATATTCCTCATCGCGAGTCGCCCGGAACCTGATATCAGAAATGCCTTCGGTTTTGGGTATCTCGCTCAAGTATCCATTCGAAACCCGCTTGATGACGACTACCTCCCATCCGAAGACATCCATCTTTTCCTCCGTGACAAATTCGCCGAAATCAAGAGGTCCCATCCGTTTCGGGCTCAGATTCCGCACACCTGGCCATCCGAAGACGCTTTTCGGACCCTCGTCAACAAATCTTCGGGCCAGTTTATTTACCCTTCAACGGTAATTAGATTTGTTAAGTCTACTCGTCATCGCCCACCTCAGCGTCTAGACATTATTCTCGGAATCCGTCCGGCCCAGCATGAGATGCCGTTTGCCGAGCTTGACGCTCTGTACATGCATACTTTTTTGTCTGTCGTTAATCCAGAGGCCGTTATACGGATCCTCGCCCTCCATCTTCTCTCCAGCTATCCCTGTGCATTAAGCGAAATGGAAACATTGTTGTCGCTAGATCCAGGTGATATTCCGGTGCTTTTGAGTGATTTAACATCGCTCGTTTCCATCGAGGAGGATCAGAGCTTTGACGGGCCAGTCAACGTCCTGCGTGTTTTCCATGCGTCTCTTGGGGACTTCCTCTTCGACGCCTCTCGATCGAAGCAATTTTGGATCAATGCTCCATTGCGACATGCCGAATTTTCTGTTCTTCACCTGAAAGGTCGGTTTTCTCAATGCGAAGAAGAATACTATTTGATGATGCTCTGAAGACGTTCCGGGATCTATGTACCGGCTGAATAACCTCCGAGCCCACTTTCAAAATGCTGCACCTACCTCTGAGCTTCAAGAAACCATAGCAGAGTTTTCGGTTGCTTCTCATTTGGCAAAACTAGGTACTCCGGGTTTTATTCCTTACTTCTTTGCAGTCATAAGTCAATGGGTACGTCGCTTTTTCCTCCTTTTGCCTTGCTGACAAGGAAACCAAATTATGGTCTAGAATATTGACGGCGCTGCTGATCTTTACAACGAGCAGCTTCGGCGGTTTGATCACTTTGCCAAGGGAGTACTGGCGACCATGTATGCTGAATCTTCTCTGACTGCTTTGATCTCCATTCTTCAGTTGGAAATCAACAACCCTTCCAACCTCGATATTTTATTTGTATTGTTCTTAATTCGTAAAGCTCACCGCAGCCTGGACAAGCTTTCCTTCCTATACTGGGTATATATCTCACCCGACTACCGTCGCTTCATTTCGGAATTCCTCGAAGACCCTCGTCGATCTGGCATTGATGCATTTACCGGAAAACGGTACGCAACTGCAGCGGTTTACTTCATCAAGTACATCGCCAACCATCTGGAACAAATAACACCGACTTTCTCTACACTCAAACGAAAATATATACAGCAAAGAAACACACCGTGGCTCTGGCATAAAATTGTGCAGAAAACACGCTCATCGGAAGCAGCACAGATAGGCCGATGGCAGGTGGTCAACAGGGGGTTAGGTTGGGGCTCAACCATCATGCTTAACTCGGACCGTGCCTTTGGCCTTGCGCTGAGGTGCCTTGCGCATGTACTGCCACGATCCGAGCGCTCGGACGAACTGACCACTTTGGCGCGTCGGCACACGTTTGGCCCATTATCGGGGAAGTATTCCTATCGAAAAAGAGCGGTGAGACGAGAAATCGCGCGATATTTGGCTAGGGTAGAACAAGAGGGAGGTTGAACGAGTACAATTATAAGGAATCTCGGACTTGGGTAACGCCGAATCAGCTCGTTTGTAGAAGAAGAGTTGAAAGGAGAGAACGTACTTAATGGCCGTCAAACACAGCCATAACGCACCCATTTCAATGTCGTTGCACAGGCCCTCGTCCCGGTTGTAATTATATACCTGCTGAAATACTCTAGAGTCTTGGGGACCAGGACCTTGAGGCTGTCGTCCGGTCCAAGTGTGATGGAGTCATAGGTGGATAATCGAGATCCGTCGCCTGCGTGCGATTTGGGTGGAGGGCGGATGTAGGTAGATATCTGGGAGCGCCGTCGGTCTCGCGCTAACGTCTGCAGAAATATAGAGTGTAAAGTGTTACACCAGAAGTCAGTTCGCATAAGAACATTTGCATAAATAAATAAGACAGTTCTCGCAAAAAGCCCGAGAATGTCGGGGAACTGTGATCATAATCGCAGTGATGCAAGCCCTAAAGACGCAGGACAAGAAAGGTGGCGCGATCCCCGTCTTCCGACAGGCTACGCTGCCCGGGCCTCGGAGAGTCCATGGGATTTCCATGGGTCAAGGCATAGGCATTCTATGGCCTCGCACCCGAGGAAAATCGGATCCAAGAAAGCGGGACAGCGTGTCCGTTTCGAGAAAAACGAGGGTGAAAGGAGACAAGACAGAAACGAAGGGGGGCAAGTTCAAGGAGAGGAGAGGAACGATCATCAAGGAGAAAGTAACGACCTGCTCGTCTGCGAGTCCATAGCAGCCTTTATACTTGCGAATTAGTAGCTTCTAGAGTTGACGGGGATGAGAAAGCGGTATGGAATGACGTCGTAGTATGAGCGTACCTTTCAGATGGCCATCGTACGTTTCATAGCTGGACTGGGGTGAGCATTTGTCCCAGTTGTGATTGAAGGCTGCAGAATGAAGTGTGTTCATTCACAGATCCTCATTGAAAAAAAAGGACAAGCATCGAGGTGAATTAGAGAAAGAATGAACGGCTAGTGTCGGGTTGCATTCACACTGGGAAGAAAATTGAACATCCGTTTCAGCATAACTGGAAAGACGATTTTGACATGCCTAACCAACACCTCCTCCACCTAGCTCGCTTCCGTCTCTCACAGCCCTATTTCCAGCCTGATAGCCATCCTGGAGCTGAAAAGAAAGCTTTAGATCCAACGGTGGACGCTTCTTCCGGCTCATCCTCGAAGTCGATGAAGAGGGGTAGCAAGTAATGCCGTGTTATTCCAACCAAGGCATCAGCTACACGCGCATCCGGCAGTCCAACCTGAGAGCGTGAATAAGCTGATGCGTTCGAGCTTTCCTCTTCATGATCTGGATCAATTGCCGAGGTGTCGCGGCATTAGTTTAACGCTAATGGGAACGTGGGGCGGTAAGAGACCCTTGGAGCCGTCAAGATGCAGTGCTACCTCTCTGGAATGCCCGAGCTAAACGACAAGGTGATGCTCGAAAGCACCGGACAAAGTACGCGGATCTCCTCCGGGCTGGGTGGGTGGTGCGGGCCTTATGTTGAATTCAAGCCCGTGGTTGCCTTTGAGTGTGCGTTTGACGATGATAAAGGCTAGCATGAATCCGAGTTGGAAGGAAATGGAGGTCGTGGCCTAGTGCGTGAATAAACGCTGGGACGGACAAGGAGAAGAAAGCTTAACACTCACGAAAACATGCGTGGCGTCTTCAGCAGTGCAGGCAGGATCACTGCACTTTCATTGTCTCATTTCTAGGCGAAAACGACCTCTGACCTCTTCGCACACATTGAGAAGGCTTGCCGCCGACGGGTGATGATCAACGTGAAGTAAGGTTCAACAGCCCAGGGTGTATGTGGAGGGCGAAGAGTGGGTTGTGCGTGCTCCGCGAGAAGGAGAGCCTTGATTACTACTTGCGGTATGGAGGTGGAGGTGCTAGGTACAGCCGACGAGGAGGAGGTAGGCAGGATCGGCGAGGCGGTGCCACGCCATTGCTGGGCCTTCGCCGTGTTCGACTGCATCCAGCCCTTGACCTGCTCGTCGTCGTGGGTGGTAGGCAGTGGAAGGATCGGGGGACCGTGATAATAGCTCTGTTGTTTTGGATATCATGCGTAGATTGACGCGGATGTCCAACTGAAGACTGCAGTCTGCGCTTCCAGGCAAGGTCAATGGCCTCCGCGGTCGTTCTTTAAGCGAGCCTGTCTGTCCTTGTGCTGTTTCTTCCCCCGCCTCCGTGCTCTCCCTTCTTCCCCAACCCAGCTCCATATACATACTCCAGCACCAGACCATGCCCCCAACCCTCGTTCCATATCCCTCCTACGGCCATTCTCTCCCTTCGCATTCACAGTATCTAGTGCTTCACCTGCGTCAAAGAGGCTTGCATGACCAGCAGTGGAAAATTTCGAGCACAGCCTACTTGGTGATGTTAAAACACGCGCGCCGTGGCACCTCAGGTGAAATGTCGCAGATGTTGGAAGAGAAGTCGTCGACGGTAAAGCCACAGGTACCAGATACAGTCCGCCACAATAGGGAGATCTGTGTCAGTCGGTCGTAGTTGTGGGCCGCTTGGCGTTGTGGTCAACATCAAGCTGAGCACGCAGAGGGCGCGCCTATATCGGTATCAGTCTTTGATCTCGTCAGAAATGTTGCAGAAAAGAGTCTTTCGCGAACTGGCCATAGTTGTAGATAGTGGCAGCTGCCAAGGAACATTTGGAAGCGCGTTACAGACACCGCGCAGTGTGATTTGTGATCGGCGACGTGACCGAATGGACACAGCCATTCAACGCTTCTTGTCTTCCACCCTCAATATGCCCGACGAACGCCCACAGAGGGAAGGGAGGAAAGAGGTTCGCGGTACAATCGGCCTTTTCATTTCTGACAAACAAAGCTGGCCTGAACCAGCTACTTTATTGGAAGAAACTCGAGGACAATTATTGACACGATTTGATGATCAATTAAATCGGCCGCTATGAGAATATCTACAGGTACAGGTACGCTGCTTTCGTTGTTGGTAGCCGCAGGACGTGTTACGCAACCCGTAAAGCCCGCAGAAACTGGTAATGCATGGGCGATGAGAAATAAAACACGATTCGAGATAATTTTGCAGTTATTGTTGGAGCAGATCAGACTTCCATACCTCTGACCTTTTATTAGAACAAGGAAGATTTTTCTTGAGTGGGCGGTGAATTTCCCAATATACTACCCAATGAATAGTCCTGGATTACTTGAACCGCCTCTATTCACACCTGAGTGTGGCCAGCGACTGGCCCTGAGTAATCCATAGACCTGAAACCACATCCAAGCGTCAGGCTATATTATTCTCTACCGCAACCTGTGGTTCTCTCTGACCACAATGTATCGTCTTGCGGACGTCTTCTCTCTATGTTGTCCTATACAAATTATCATCGGGTAGAACCATAAATCACAGGAATCGTCGTCAGGATGTTGTTACACAAACTATCTCGCAGTCCGATTCCCGTTCACACCGGCGCCTAATTGTGATTACAGCTTCTAACTCGGGTCCTTGCCTCGAAGACAAGCAGCATCAGGATGTGGATGATGCATAGCCTTGTCAACGGCTTGACATCATCGGGCAAATTAACCACCGGCCAGGCTAAGTAAATGGGTTTTTCGGCCACCTAGTCTTTTAGACGCTGCATGTTCATCCTTGAGGTATATCTCAATAAATTGGGAGGTTCTAAATGAGGTCAATGTAGGGATTCATTCCAGGCGTTGTTCAGACGACTGATGATCAATCATCCTTTATTGAAGTTGGCAAATGTGTGTAGATCAGTCGAGCATCGGGAACTATTTTAAACTCTATCATGGGACCGGAATGAGAGCTTAAATAGCAGGACACTTCAATGAAAGGTATCTTCCCCTATCCTTATCCGTACCATGAATTTTCTGGCCTCCCTTTTTGGCGCCGGACAATTAGGGGTTATTTTCAATGCCTGGTCCGCTTTAATTTAACCTGTGGGCTCGAAATACTAACCGTGGTTCTTGTAAATTGTAGGATGGTTGGGCTGGTCTGTGCGCAGGGATACAGCTACTACCTCAACTTCCCTCGCGACATCATGGTCTTGAAGATACTGGTAGATTTCTTTGGCGTCAATAATAGCACATACACTGACGGGGAACACTTTGTTAGGTTGCCTGGGTCTTGTAAGTAAAGCTTCCATTAAAAAACACGGATAGATACGGATTCAACGGGGTTTAGAGTACTCCAGATCTTCAATTTGTGAGTCATTCAAAATCTTACGTTCTCTGCGACATAAATTGAGCGAGGCAACGTAGATTTGTCCAGGCAACAACAATGTACCACTACCTCATCGTATCCTTTGGGGATTTCAACAAGATTTATGAAGTGACATGGTAGAATTTGGATATTGCATCGCCTACCCTATTGCGTCTAATATGCTGTAACAGGGAGTGGACTCTTTACTTGGGCCTAATTGTGAGTCCCCCCAGTATCACCTCAATTTAAACTGCTGTGAACTGACCTAACATTCTTGAAGGCACTTGCTGCATGCAGCGTTCAGTTGTTCTATGCATATCGTATCTTTCGCCGTAAATTTATGATCCCTCAATTGGCGGTTATTCAGTGACTGACATTTCTTTGGGCTCTAGTGAGCGAGAATCGGAACTACCTAATTTTTGGGATAATTGTACGAGTATTCTCTTTGATTAAAGTTCCAGCATTTAATATTTGTCTAGGTAATTTTGGCTCTCACTGCACTTGGTACGCAGTCGCCAAATGAATCTTGACTTTGCCTACCCATACTCTATTATAGGGCTGTGTTCGGCAATCGTGATTCTTGGACTGACGGCAGATACAAATTTCGCAAAGCTAGGCAGCGCAACGGTCAGTTTTTCCATAAAATACACATTTCTTTCCGTTTATAACTTTGCCAATTCCAGTGGCTCGTTCAGGCTTGGCTCTGCGTAGACGGCGCCTGCGACCTTCTCATTGCCATATTTCAAGTATATTACTTGTATCGCCAGCGTTCTGGGCTTCCAAGGTCAGTTCTTATATCCTGAATTCCAGAGAAACCACAGGTCATCTTTTCATCTCCTCAGGACGATGCAGTTTGTGAACACGCTCATTCTATATATTCTCAGCACTGGGCTTCTCACTAGGTAAGATTCCCTTCATTTTGAAGTAATAAACTAATTTTGTGGTGCTTAGCATCCTTGTCCTGTTTGAATTGATCTCGGTAAAGCCCTTGGGCAACCTTTCTCAACAAAGTGCTGATAATTTGTGTGCATAGTTTGTGATCCTGGGCTTCAATTTTGCGCATGTTTTCCTTAGCTACCAGATGGGTGCCAGTAAGTCTTATGTATCGTCTCGATATTAATTTATTCATAAAATTTGCCAGTCCATACAATGTCTTTCCTAGCCAAGTATGTGAACATTATGTCTTCTTTTTGCACCGATTCTGGCTAAAACCCAATTCAGTTTGGATGCGAGGCGAAATATACGACTGAGTGAAGTTATCATGGTAGATAGCTCTGGCAGGAGTGCCGCTAATGGACCGCATACCGGAAATACTGGGAGTACCGGGGAATTGCAGTTCAAAACGAATAACGACTATTCCAAGATTACAAGCTCGCAATTTAATACATCCATTCTGGTGCGTGAACTTCCACTGCAACCGATTTCTATGTGGCCAATTTACCACTTTCCCCACCAGAACTCAGAGCCTGATGTGATCGGGACGGTAATATTAATCCAGCAAGAGAACAGTAGCACGAGCGAGATGGACAAGGAAGCTCAAGATTTAAGACCCAGCAGCAAGGAAGATAAAGTCGCCGAAATATGAGCATGAACATTATACGGGACAGGGGGGTTGCCTCGTTTAGTCACAGATGCGACGTGCCTCCATTTTTCACACCGCATGAGTATGAAGTCATCAGGATTCGTTGACTCTCGTAGTCACGGCGTTGAGGATAACAAGCTTAGACTCAGAGCCTTAGGACAAATGATAATGAAGAATAACGGTGGCCACACTGAGGCGGAAGGGCGAGAGCAAAAGTGCTTCCATGACGAGCTGACTGTCTCATGCAGCTGGAGCTATGAAAGACTTTCAATTTGTTCTCTCTCCCTTAACATACCGCCAATAATTATACTACGGATATTATCCGAAAATTTGCAATGCCTCCCAACTAAAGTTGTGCTAAATCCCGGGTTACGGTCAGGACCAAATGTGTTCGATACACTTCTCCTGCCAGTGCCGAGCACGTATCCTGACCCCAACTCTCCACTAGCGACACCGAGTAACCAGGAGAGAGCTAATTAAGCGATGAAGATTGTTAATTGGTGCCTATATTTAATCTACTATACAAATTAACGGATTCAACTTTATTTTTACTAACTTGTTCACTGTCACTGAATTTGCGTGCACGGTAATGCACGTAGGCTCTACTTAATACCCAAGACGGTGCACAGTAGTCATTGCAGCATGGTGCGTCATGCACGGCCGTGCTCGGTACTGCTAATTTCCCCTCAACAGACGATCCTCATTGCGAACCCCTGTTTATCAGTCACCCATCATATGCTATTCTGGACCATGAGATAGTCATACTTTGAGGGAGACTTGGTGAGAAATTTGTTGACTCCTTTTGTGATCCTTGACGAAAATGAGGAATGATGTACCATTCCATTTTGAGGTGCTAAGAATAGTTGACCGCGGTCGCAATGGTGTCGCCCACAGCTGACATAAGTCAATTGCTGATCGGAATAAAGCTTCGAAATGGATGGGATATGCCAATTGCATGTACGCATTGACAGGCCACCAGTGTGCTTCTCTTTCATCTAAGCCGTTTACTGAGGAACTTTCTCGACCATGAGAAAATACTGTACCTTTATAGAAGATACTCGGGTAGATTGACATCACACACTCGAGGCTATAAGATCGTTTGTGCCCCATTGTTTAATGTGTCCAAGGCACTGATATGGCCGATATCTGGCCTCTCGCAGGACCTTAAGTTTGTCTCAGGAGAGACTGTACTCAGAAATGGTCTACCGTGGACGGCCCGGGTTTTATTTTTGCACCCAACTACTGACCAATTGCATTGAGGATCATTCATTTCTTCGTTTAACATGCCAAAAATAATTTTTGGCTATATATTATATGAATTGTAACAACTTTCTCTCCAAAATCTTATCTCAAATGGGCTGCTGCCGTTTCTGCGCAAGGGTTTTTTGTGCGCGACGGCAGGAGTAAGCCGTGGGAAACTGCATAACTTTAATAACCAACCGGCGCAAGAGCTGGTATTACCACTTCCAATGCAACCCGCCAGTCATAATTTTTGGTATATAAGATTATACAGATATATACTACATATTTAGCAAGTTTTATATAATACTGGCTCACGGGGAGGGAGCTATGATACAAATTAGCGTAAAGTTATAAGCTGCATTGACAACAATTCTGCCACAGGCGCAGTTGTGACGAAATGGTTGGGCATACGCACTCAGTGCCGTTGGGTGAGTACTTGCTCTCAGCAAGCAAGCTGCCACGCGAATTTCCTTTTTCCTGTGGAGCTTTACTCGGGTCTCGCCTAAGCGCCTAAAATACAGAAGCAACAGATAGTGTAACTACCTGACCATGATGCCCGGTGTCCACATCACGGAGACCGAGCGCAATTAGGCAGCGGGTTCTAGAAATCGTATCTGATTTCTTACCGAAATGTTCCTGAACCATATATACATGCACTCCAAGGTGTTCACTATCTCTATCGCGCGGTAAGAATAAATGCGAGACCATGCAGCTTCAAGTTCATGATCAAACCTTGTGAAGGAGGCCCGGGCCTCAGGGGAACCACCTGGAAAGATGTGATAGGAGTAATTGCTATAACATTGCCTTTCAGGTCCGTCCGGGGCAGTCGGGTACTCTTTAGACGAGTGTACTTAAGTAACTTCAATACCTCGAGACCGATAGCCGTGTCTGCCTCAACGATGACACCAAAACGAGTCCCCAATACCTTCGGCCTTCCAACGCGTAACGAATTACAGGCCTGCTGGGAGCTCTGCCGATTGCAGAATAATATTGGGTTTTGGGTCATATGGTTGCCCACAGGTTAGTATCCATCTCGCCTCGATTGCATTCGCATTTGAGTGATCATTCTCATTCACCCTTTTTTACAGCGTGGTCCATCGCCATGGCGTATCACGCAGAGCCCAAAATCAAGGCGCTCCAAGCCATTTCTTGTGCATGCAAATACATTCCGCTTTGTTTCGGAATCAAATCACTTGTAGGTCGCTGGTCATTACCCTCAACCCTTGGCTGATAACGATAAATAGATCATGACCATTGACGACATTCTAGATTCAGATATCGACGGTCTTGTTGAACGTACCAAAATGCGTCCCATTCCTCGAGGCGCGATATCACTTGGCCGTGCCTGGGTGTTCTTCTCCTGCCAAGTGGTCTTGGGGCTATGTCTTGCTGTAAAATTCCTGAATACCCGAACGTGAGGAAATGTATTTTTGCCTGATGGATTTTAAATAATGACAATTTTGTAGGTTACTCATATCTGCAATCGTATGGCCTACCTACATTATATACCCAACCTGCAAGGTCAGACACTTCCTCATTTCAACTCGAGCACTCAGATATAAAATTCGCAATGATACTTTAGCGCTGGACCAACATGGCACCTTTACCTCTTGGAATTATGTTTAATGTTGGTGTCTTCATGGGATGGGCTGATCTTGGGATAAATAACGTTACCATGCCATGGAATACCCTCCTGCCCGTGTACATTGGAACATGCTTGTGGACAATAACCTATGAGACCGTTTACCAACATCAGGTCCGTGCATTTACTCCAAGCTAACAAAATTACGAACCAACTGGCTCTTTCATTAGGATAGAGTTGATGATATAAAGATTGGTCTTTATTCTCCAGCTTTACTCCTTGGAGACTATACAATTTCCGTTTGCACGATCACAGCGACGGGTTTCTTCGGTCTCCTCTCTTACGGGGGTTTGCTTAACAGACAGGGAGGCTTCTACTTTGGCGGACTCACCATGGCAAGCATGCTTTTATTTGCGCGCCTTTGGAGAACCAATGTCTATCGACCTGAGGAATGTAGGCAATTCTTTCTACAAACTGTATTGATAGGTCAGATCATACTTGGCGGGATCCTGCTCGACGTAGTGCTCCATCGCTTGATGAATGGTATACCGTTGTAATTGTATAATTTGTTACATTATTCGACGATTTTGAGTTTGAACCGTATCGAAGTTCAAAAGCAATGGATTACTTCAAGTTTCAACAACAGGCAATATTTCCTGTCCCAGAAATCGGATTGCTGGTTCCTGAGCCTTTGATAATGCATTTACAAGTATGTAGCCCCGTCAGTTGACACAAACTCTATCTTGTTGGGGCATGAGATACATCTCGTCTTCTTAATGGACCGGAGTGAAAAGTTGAAAATTAAAGACCATTTTCAGGCGGGGACGAGTTCAACGGAGGGCGGCGTTTCTGAACCAAAAATACCGGCACGCATAATCACCTTCGTTTGTTTCATGCCCCATAATATCTCCCTCCCAGTAAAGAGAAAGGTGACTGAGCACGAGAACGTCACTCCAAGCCCACATTTACTCCTGCGCCTGGCCGCTTCCATGTAGGACGCTGCGCCATACCGCGTTCGGCATGGAGAAGATTTTACGAATCTGGACGATGGAGATCACACTCAGGCCCGAAGTTTCGACCGTCCCTAACTTTGAACGCCTCCGCAAGAATATTCAAGACGACGACAACTTCATGAATAGGTTTTCGGGAAATCTAGAGGCACCTTACCGCTTCGTCTAGACGTCTATGGTACTCGATTAGCCTCGGGCTTCACACACCAGCCTCAACCACCGAGAAGTTGAGAATATATTTTTGGCTGTTTGAAATTTGAATATTCAAGAGCTCGTGTACTGACTCTGAAGAATCATGGGTCAAGACTCGAAACCGTTGTTCAGTGGTACAGTAAGATGACCAGCGGTGAGATCTGGATGCTAGGATGAGACGCTGACTGGCGACAGTGTGTCGCGGTGGAGAAGCCGGATCTCGGCGATCATCAATCATTGATTCAGCAAATAGGAGGCGTTAATTTAAAGTGGCGCTCGAATTCACATCCATTTTGCTTTTCCTCCTGCTTTCTTTCCCCCTCCCAGCAACTCAACGTCAGTCGCAATGGACGCCAATTCCTTATTTTCGTCACATTCTATAGGTATTCGGATTATTCTACGCCTGAAGGAGCTCGAGGGTTCAAAAACATTCGAAGCTTCTCATCATCTGTTTTCTGACGTGGCGGACATCCCGTCGCGTTAGATTCCTTTTCACAAAAACGCACTTCAACCTCAGGCTGCAGGTAAGAAACATTCATATTTCTAACTTAACCCTCTTTTGACCTTTTCTTTCTCGCATTATTCGCTTTCCTGGATCCAGCGACTTCTGCGTTACTGCTTCATAGGTCTCGACCTGGTGATTCATTAGGGTTCGCTATATACTCGGGCTTAAAGCAGGCAACTGGGTAAGTTAAATTGTTCTTATTTCCTTTTCAGAGTACGAAACGAACCTACATTTCTTTTCTATAGTTCCATACAACTGCTGGCAACCCTTTCCTTAGGACGTATGCTTTCCGTTGACCACTGCCCGTCAGAGGTTCGGACTTTAACCTGTTTTCCAGGCAACTCCAGGCCAACAAGAACGCGTCTCACAATGCGTGGTGCTATTTCCGAGTCCCAACAGGGCAAATTGGGTCAAAGGGGCATGTCCCAGTTTAGTTTCGGTCATGGGTCGACGCTGGCTGCATTGTGGCAGGGGAGAAGTCACTGGCTACGAATGGGGCGTCTGAGCGCTGCGATTTCGTTTCTGGCCGCACATCAGGTCAACAGCGCATCCCCTCCCTTGTGGTCTCCGCTGCCCAAGAGATGCGCGTGAACAGCAGTGAAAGCGAGCCATGGGCGGATGGACTGGTACTCAAACATACCGCGCCGTTTTACTCATGTGCTGGGCGGGGCAACGGGTTGAGAAGGTTGCCAGGAGAATCACGGAATGTTCTACGCCGTATGTCTACGTCTCTCTCAAGCTGGCTTGTCCTGTCTGACACCCCAACATCAGTCGACTGCGTCAAGTTCAACACCCATATTCGTTCACGCCAGCACGGACACAGGCACTGGTTCCTTGCTGGCGTCTGACAATGTCCATGACGATCTTCTCATATGGCCCCGCCTTTTCTGCCCGCCTTCCCTCGACGTACACCCTTTTCTACTTACCTTGTCCCATCTCGGCACTCCTCCGGATGGCAATACCGATATCGACAGTGCGAGCTCGAACTCTCGAACTCGAAGAAGCTTCCTAGATGTAGTCTAAACTCAGGTTTCCTCCCTCCACCTACCCTACCGCTAGTCGTTCGGCTTATTACTCAAACCCGAAGCTCCAACCTATACAACAACATCAGCACTCTCGCTCACCTCACCACCCAAAATAGCGTACCCTCGAATTTGGCCTGCTTTTCCGACCTTAATGTCATCTCGGGCATCGACAACCTGCCACTGCCGCTGCGTTTGGCTAACGAGGGTGCAGCCTCGCTCGATGTTCCACCGGGGCGTGCGATGTACCTGCCTCCGAGTTGAAGCGGACTATACACTAAACTCGCCCAGCTTACGTCAAAATCTAGTTGTGAACGCTGCCGCGGATCCTCACACGCTTCCTTGCTACTTTCTTCACCCGCCCTCCTAGCAATTCAATGTCAGTATGGACGCCAATTCCTTGATATTCGTCACCCTCTTATTTAGATTGATCGGTGTCTTGAAGGGTTAAAACTCTTGACAATCCATTTTCTGACGTGGCGGGCATTCCGTCGCGTTACATTTCCTCTAACTTTGAGGAAACACTCAGGCAGCAGGTAACAAATATTTTTCTTTTCTACTATTAATAAAGCCCTGTACTGACGTACTCTTTCCGCGTAGTTTGCATCAGTGGCCTTCCCGGATTCAGTGACTTTTGCGTTACAGCTATGTATAAGTCTCGACCTGGTGATCCATCAAGGGTCTCTATATTTGGGCTTGAAGCAGGCAACTGGGTAAGTTGTTCTGTTCTTCATTCGCTCGAAGAGTATGGAATGAACCTACGTTGGCTTTCTATAGTTCCATACCACCAGGGCTGGCTCCTGCCGGACTCTATGTTGCCATCCAAATCTATGTCCACGATGATTTGCGGATTTGATCTGCCATTTCCGTCTGCCTGCCGTCGATGTTCAGCCTTTTTATCGGACCTTCCCCAACTCTTCTCTCTTTCTCAAAATGACGACGCCAAACCTGGTCGAAGCACCAACCTCTCTCACAACATCGGCACTCTAGGCTGGCTCACCGACTGAGTTAGCCTGGCATGTATTAAAGCTCTCTCAGCAAATGAATGGTCATCACATCCTCGTTGGCGACGTTCTCACCTGCTACGGCAGAATCCTCCTCAACCTGGATCGCTACAACCAGGCAGAGGAACAATTTAGTCTCGCACATCAGACATTCCTCTCCATCCCGAACGAACGACGGGCCGCGCGGTGCACGCTTGATCTTGTCGAAGCATACAATTTTCTGGGTGGAATATCGTTCGAGAAGCAAGCACGACTCGTCGAAGCGCTCCTTCTTCCTCGAGCAGGTGTATTAATGGGACAATCAATACGACGCCGTTCTGCTCGCTGGAATAGCCGCGGTACGCGAATACGAACGGCTTTCTCAATATCCTGGCGATCCTATGCTGGCGCTTGGGCAGATCCGGTTCATGCAGAAGAACTATGCAGATACGGTAGAGACTTTGGATCGCACGCTTGCGATTTGCAAGGCTTATGGGCGGCCAATCGACATTACGCAGTCGCTTGAGATGATTGGACGTACTTTGGCCAAGATGGACCGGGCGTTGGCGGCGCAGGGTGCTTATACGGAGGCGACGCGGTATTATGGTGCTACGAAAGTGGCAGAGGGGAAATTGGGCATAACGCGTTGTCGGTTTTTCTATCCGACAAGCGGTGGACCCGTCTTCGGTTCCAATTTTTGAAGAACGGCTGGCGTTGTGTGGGTTTCACAGAGATTTTTGATGTTTTCTTTGTCTTATGGGTTTGAGAATCAAACACCGTTGTCTGTCTCCAATGTCCATCCAAACCACAACGATGATCGAATACTACGGAAGGATTACAGTACACCTTTCTGGAATGGCTAAGTGACCTGCCCCTCCTCTCGCAGACTTGCAGTCTCAGAGACCGTTCCTTTTGCCCTCGACTCCGGAAATTCACTTTCGATTCCTGTCGAAACACAATTTGAATCCTTTCAACGCTATGTCGACTTTGGCTATTTCCAACACCTTTCTGTCCCGGCTGCCTATCCGATGAACAGGGCGCCATCGAGCTCATTCTCAACGCTGCTTCCAGCTCGCTGGTGCATCTGCACCTTGATTTTGGTAAGCTCAGAAGTTCTGTGAGAGCTTTTTTTTCTAACCAAAAGCCCCCACAGGCCAACTCGAACTCGGAGACAAACTTGATCTGTACGATTCGTGCAAGATCGCCTATTTGTCCATATCCGCAGTAGACCTCGACGACGAAGACTCCTTCATCGACGTATGCAACCTACTGCGTACGATACCTAGCGAACGAACGAAGATTAAAACAATCACAATAGCCGTGGGCTTTAAATCCAGGGGAGATCTGGACGATCCCTCGAGTCTTGCGGAGTACTTGGAAAAACTTGATATACATGTAGGGACAGGGGGTCCTCTCTCTCCTGTGCTAGCAAAATTGGCTGAACGAGGGCCTCTGGTTGTAATATTCAGGTTAGATATTTCTGAAATATGATGACGATCTGGAGGAGGAGGAAATATGGGAACGACGGAATACGGAGACGTGGGGTGTGGGTTGCGATTCGAGAATCTGGGCACACGAGTTTGTTAAGTTCAAACCTTTTTCTTAGACTGGAGTATGACTACGAAGTGGACATTACACGCTGAGCGCTGAATGGCTGCATCATTCTAGAGTATAGTTCTGTCTGCTTAATGGACGGTTGTTAAATAAAATTCACTAAAAACTATACGAGTCCCTCATCCACTGGACCACTGGCGAATATCCAAGTCGCAGACGAGAAGGCTCAAACATACGCTCAACTCATGACTCGGACTACCCGGGCACGGGCACCATTGGCATTGATCTACCTACATCTACGCGCGAATAGATCTCATGATCAACGAAAAACACAAACGTACCGGTTCGGACAGGACGAATACTTCACTTATACTTGAAGATCCTTCAGAAGACTATAAAGAACTGACAAACGGGAAGCGAATGCGAAGTTTTCGGAGGAGGTACCATGAGGTAAGGCAGTGGGCAGGTGTGTCCGTCTCGGCTCTCAAGGGAATATGAGGACGAGTTGAGTCAGGAGTGGGATGGAACGGTGTTCAATTATGAATAAAAGGAAAGGAACGAGGATCAAGGAAGAGGAAAAAGTAAAATTGAGACAAGGACTTGCATGTGGGCGTACCGTTCACAGATTTGACCATGATTGTGCACCGCAGAAACATGGAGAGTTTAAGATAGGCTCAGACCAGAAGAAGTTGCAAAAGAACACGAGCCTAATTAGCACTGGGAGCACAAAAGGCACGAGAAGGTCGCGGAACCGTGATCGCCCCAAAAGGTAGGACAATGCCTGTCTTCTCCACAGGCGACACTGTCCATATTCACGTCCCAAGCATTTCAGATTTTTGTGGCTCAAAGCCAAGGCATATTATAGCCGGGCACACCAGAAAAATCAAAGGCATGGTAGCGGACAGCGTGACCATTTGAGAGCGAAGGGAGAGGTGACGGGGATGACGTCGGCGGTTTCAAGGAAAGAGACGAAGATCTAGCCTGCACGATTATGGAGTTGACAGTGATGAGAAAATGATACAGTCATGATTATTGTCCAGTCGTCCCACACGATGCCCCATCGGCACCGCAAGAGAATCTCAAAGGCAGCGAGATAGCGCGTCCATCTCGAGAAAAAAAGGCGAATGGAGAGGAGACGGCGACGAAGGCACGGGTTCATAGAGGTGGTGATGAATGTAATGGCGTACCGTTCAAATGGTGCTGGTGCGTTGCAGAACAGTATAGGGGGCGATTAATCTCAGACCTGGGTAGCATTGAATCAGCTTATTTGTAGAAAGAGCGTTAAATGGAGAGTGTGTGCTTACAAGTTGTTTCCAGGTTGCTGCGCTGCCCTTGTCTCAGTTGGGATAAAAAACTGCAACGTTAACGGTTCGCATAAGAGCGAGAGCATAACACGGAACGCAAGACGCAGGAATCGCAAAAGATCGCGGAGCCGTGACGATCACAGCCCATCTTCGTTACAGGCGACGCTGCCTGCCTACATAACCAACATGAGATTTTGCGGGTCGAAGCCAAGGCATGTTATAGCCTGGCCGACCAGAAAAATCGGATACAAGGCGGTGAGACAGCGTGTCCATTTCGAGAAAACGAGGGCGGATGGAGCCTGGAGAGCTGACGGAATCGACAGGTCGGATTCAAGGAAAGAAACCATGAACCAGCCTGTCTGGGAACGAGAAGCTATGGTGAGCACAGCTTCCATTCTGCGAATGTACGTATCATCCCCAACGAACGGACAAGAAAGGTGAAGTGACGTCTTTCTGCTCTATAGGCAACACTGTCCAACTGTCACGAGGACATTGTGAGATTTTCATGGGTTAAATATCAAAGCGGAGGCATGTTATAGCCTAGAAATCACGAAAATCAAGTCTGAGGCAGCGGGACAGTGTGTCCACCTCAAGAAAAACGAGAGCAGAAGGAGAGGAGCTGGGTTCAAGGAAAGTAACGGATGATTCAGCCTGCTCGAGATGGAGTTGACGGGATGAGAAAACGAAATAGAAAGATTATCGTCGTAGCCGTCCCGCATTAACTACGGGATAAAGATCGAGTGATGTCTATCTTTTCATGGTCCAACGCTGCCCGCGCCTTCTAAAGTAGGCCACAACTATTTTTGTGGGTCAAAGGCGAGGCATGGTGCATGCTCCGACTTGATACCAGAAAAAGCATGATGAGTTAAAGCAGCGGGCAAGCATGTCCGTCTTGTAGAAAGAACGGTCGAGATACAGGGAAAGGGAAAGGAGCACGGTGAGGAAATATTTGGAGACCTGTCGGGGTAGATAAATTCATGATTTGCGAATTAAAGTGAGGGCTTGGATGTGGACATACAGTACGGATGATGATCACGCGTTGCAGAACTGCACAGGTGGGAAATTGACCTGAGACCAGGGTGATATTGAATTAGCTTGTTCATAGCAAGAGAGTTGAATGGAGAGAGCGTACTTACTGTTTATTTCGAGTTTGATGCCCTTGTCTCATTTGATGCCGCAACGGTTTGGATAAACGCATGAGCACGAGAAGAACGCAGAACGCAGAACGCACGCTATCGGCCTCCATAACAAACACCGAGATTTTCGTGGATCAAAGCCGAGGCATGTTATAGCCTGGTACACCAGGATAATCAAGTCCAAGGCAGCGGGACAGACAGCATAACCATCTTGGGAAAACAAGGGCGGAAGGAGAGGAGATGGGAATGAAGGGGCGGTACAAGAAAAGAAACAACAATCCAGCCTGCACGGGTAAGGGAATGAGAAAAATTATATGGGAAAGATTATCGTCCTAGTCGTCCCGCATTCACTGCGGGAACAAAGATCGAGCGATGCACCTCTTTTCATGGTTTGGAGGCGACGCTGTCAAGCGACGCAATGCAGATGAGATTTTCATGGGTCAAAGCCGAGGCACGTTATCGCCTGGTACTGCAGGGAAATCTCAGAGGCAGCCGGACAGCGTGTTCATCTCGGGAAAAAAAGCGGGCGGCTGAAGAGGAGCGGGTGCAAGGAAAGATGAGAACGAGATGGATTGATTATCGACGGCTTTCACTGTGGGAACGAAATTGAACTTCCGTCCCGAACGACGATGACATTTGCTAATCAACACTTCAGATCTCCTCCATCCCTCTCACCGCCATGGCTAGCCTGATAGCCATCCTCGACCTCAAAGGCAAGGCTCTGATGACTTACTATCCAGATTTTGCCCTTTAAAAACACCAATGGTGTGCGATCAGTGATCCCTTGGCTGTCTAGAGACTACTTTGTTCATTTGAAGCCATTCGGCGGGCAAGGCTCGGAGACTGCAACTTTGAGGGAGATGACCGGAAATTTTTAACCAATTGTTGTTCAAACAGACTTGAAATAGGGACAAGGGGTTCTCTCTCCTGTCCTAGCAAGTGCAAAATTGGCAGAATGACACAGAGAACCTCTGGTGGTATAATCCAGGCTAGATATTTCATTAGAATACGATGACGATCTGGAGGAAGAGGAAATATGGACATCGGAATACGAAGGATGCAGGGTGTGGGTTTCGATTCGAGAATCTGGAGCTCATTGACACGAGTTTGTTGAGTTCAAACCTTTAAATATGTCTGGAGTATGACTTGGACTACGAAGTGGAGTTTACACGCTGAGCGCTGAATATTAATGGTGCATCATTCTATAGCTATAGGTCTGTCTGCTTAATCATGATGGACGGTTGTCAAATAAAACCCACTAAAAACTATGCGAGTCCCTCATCCACTGGACCACTGGGGATTCAGAATATCCAAGTTGCAGACGAGAAGGCTCAAGCATACGCTCAACTCACGACTCGGATCACCCGGGCACGGGCACGGGCATGATCTACATGTACACGCGAATTCATCTCATGATCAACGAAAAACACGAACGCGTTGGTTCTGATCACGACAGGATGTATACTTCCCTCATCCTTCAAGATGATCGATGAAGATAAAGTAAAATACCGAGAGACCGGAACCAAAGTCTTGTTCGGAGAAGGTATTCCTTTTTATTAATTCTACCCCGACGCGAAAAGCATTACAAACACGAAAGTAAAAAAGGGGGCGCCATCCATACTCTATCCTCCGGACACCGGAGTATCTATATAGGCATGATCGGGGCGCTGCCTTTTTCCGACGCCGTGCGTAGACTGCGATAAAAAGAAGAAGAGGAAAAAAGAGTGATCAGTTGGTGTTTTTTGCGAGGGGTAGCAAGTAAGAAGAACGAAGAATGAGAACGAAGAAGAAAGGCCAAAGGCCGACGGAAGAACGAAGAACGAAGAAGAGAGGCCGAATGCAGCAGGCCAAACGAAGAAGGGAGGCAAAATGATGAAGGCAAAATGATGAAGGCCGAACGAAGAAGAACGAAGCAGGCGGAACGAACCACTCGCCCCCGAAACCAAACCCCCCCCCCCCTCCCCAAAAAAACAAAACCCACCTATAATCATCCCCATTCTGCGTAATATACCTCACCCACGGCAGAGCCTGATACCCGCTCTTCTCGACGATCTTTAGATACCTGACTTGGATGCCTGAGACTGTGAAGTACGGAATCTCGAATTTGACTGTTATTGGGGCGCGTTTTTCGATGTCTTGTTCTATTTGGGGAGGGTAGGGGTCAGGTTGGGAAGAGGGGAGGGGGGGGGGGGAACGGGGGGAACGGGAGAAGGGAAGAAGGGGGAACGGGAAGAAGGGGAAGCACGAACCGCTCTTAACACTAGGCAACCCAAAATGCGCCCTCATCAAAAACTCCCTACTCCCCCCCAGCTGCTTAATCTTCCACACAAAAGCGCTCTTATCCGGCTTATACTGCACGCTCCCCGTGCTCGCCCTAAACCGCGGACTATCCGCATCATCCGGCACGCTCACATACACCTCCACGTTATTAGCTGAACTCCTCCGTTTAAACTGCGCCTTCACCTTCACCATATACTCGATTCTAGAGCCCCGGTGCGACTCGATGGCGGCTTCGACCCAGATGAGCGGCTTGACGGGGGTGGATAGGCGGTAGGACATGAGCTCGAATTCGCCGTCGGGGGGGATGAAGGAGATTGTGCGGTCGTTTTCGAAGCGGGAGAGGCGCACGCATTGGTGGAATTTGACGTCTTCCATTTCGATGGCTTTGCCGCGGGCGGCTGGGGTTGGGTTAGTGGGGGGAGAGAAAGTGAGGGGAGAAAAAGGAAAAGGATGGGAGGGGCTTACTTCGACCGGTGCTTTCGAACATCACTTTGTCGTTTAGCCCGAGACGCAGCTCGGGCATTCCTGAGAGGTAGCATTTCATCTTGACGGCTCCTAAAATCTCCGACCTTACCACGTTCCCATTCGCATTGACCTACACCCACCAATCAGCCCGCCATAAACAGTCAGAGCCCGAAACGCCACGCACCAACATATTCACACTCTCAATAACATCCAAAAACACCTCATTCTTCCTATACCTAATCCCCTCCGTGCGCCACGACACCGCATTCGTCACCGCCATCGGCGGCCTCACCTGGATCTCCAGCTTATGGCTCTCCTGCGTGATGTACTCCTGCAGGATCTTGCTCTCCGTCGTCTGCGGGTACCCGAAGTCCATCATCTCGTCCATGAGCTCGTAGATGATGACGAAGTTGTCCCGGATGGACTCTTCTTCGAGCTCTTTGAAGTATTCGACGAGGACTTGGGTGAGGCGGTGCAGGAAGATGATGATTTCGGAGGCGTTGGAGTTGCGTTTGGATACGGCGAGCACTGCGTTGAGTTAGAGACAGATTAAAAGGGAGAGAAGGAGACGTACGGTAGAGGTTGGAGTGCCGGATGTGCATATAGTTGATGCCCTGGCTGGAGAAACACGGCGTCACTTGCTGTCCTTCCTCCTCGATCTCGAGGATGAGCGGGAGGAAGCGTTCGACGTAGGACGCGGGCACATCGTCGCGGTACGAGCGTTGGATCAGAGGCTTGCCTTTCAGGTCGAGGATCGCTATCAGACTGGCCATGGCGGTGTGGGGGATGGAGGAGATCTGGACTGTTGATTAGCAAATGTCGTTCGGGACGGGAGTTCAATTTTGTTCCCACACTGGAAGCCATTGATAATCATTCCCATCTTTCCTTGAACCACCCACCCATTCATCCCCGTCTCCTCCTCGTCCGCCCTCGCTTTTTCGAGATAAACACGCTGTCCCGCTGCCTCTGAGAATTTCCTGCGGTCCCAGGCCATAACCCGCCTCGGCTTTGACCCATGAAATTCTGTACCTTAGGCTGCATGGCCCCGTCTGACAGCGTTGCCTCCAAAGACGTGCATCGCTCGACCTTGGTGAATGCCGGACGTCTACCACGATAATTCCTCCCATATCATTTTTCTCATTTCTTTACCCGTGCAGGCTAGATCGTTGTCTCTTTCCTTGAACCCGCCCCTTCTTCCCCGTCTCCTCTCCGTAGGCCCTCATTTTTCTCGAGATTGCCACGCTGTCCCCCGCATTGAATCCGATTTTCCTGGTGTGCCAGGCTATAACCCGCCTCGGCTTTGCCCCACACACCCACGAAAATCTCGTCCATATAACTTATGCCAGCGGGCAGCGTCGCCTCTAGAAAAGATGGGCTGTGACCATCACAGTCCCGCGACCTTCTCGTTCCTTTTACGATTACCAAGTTCCGTGTTATGCTCGTGGTCTTAGGGCCTCATTTTTCTCGAGATGGCCACGCTGTCTCGCTGTCTTGAATCCGATTTTCCTGGTGTGCCAGGCTATAACCCGCCTCGGCTTTAATCCTGGAAAATATTATTGATTGTGATAGCAGTGGACAGCGTCGCCTGTAGATAAGATGGGCGTCACTCCCCCTTTCTTGTCCGTGTCTTCGTTGACGATACAACCCTCTCCTCTCGTCGGCCATCGATTTCTCAATATGGCCACGCTGTCCTGCTACCTTGGAGATTCTCCTACGATGCCAGGCTAAACCATGCCTCGGCGTTGACGCATGAGAATCTACCGCACTTCCAACACATCAGCACAGGACAGCGTCGCCTGTAGAAAAGTCGGGCATCGCTCCACCTTTCTTCCCGCATTCACTGCGGGTTGGCTACGACGATAATCGTCCCATATTTTCTACTCTATTGGCCTCGTTTTTCTCGACATCGCCACGCTGCCCCGCTGCCTCACACTTGATCTTCCTGGTCTGCCAGGCTACACTAAGCCTCGGCTTTGAGCCACGAAAATCTTGCTTATTGACTTTGGGATGACAGCGTCGCTTATTGAGAAGAAAGGCGTGTCTTTGTCTTTGGGGCTGATACGTACATTCGCAGAGTGCAAGCTGTGATCATCAGCTTCACAAAATAACTTCTCATGCCTTAAACAACTGGGCATCGTTTCTTTCCTTGAACGCAGTTCCTTCATTCCCATCTCTTCTCCATCCACACTCGCTTTTCTTCGAGAATACCACGCTGTTCGCTTCCTCGGACTTGATTTTCCTGGTGTGTCAGGCTATAACATGCCTCGGCTTTCACCTACAAAAATCTCAGGGTCGTTGAAATAGAGTGGGCAGCGTCGTCTATTGAAAAAATGGGCTGTTATCATCACAGTCCCGCAACCTTCTCCTTCCTTTTGCGGTTACCAAGTTCTGCGTTCTGCATTCCGCGTTCCGCGTTCTGCTCGTGCTCGCGCTCTTATCCGAACCGTTGCGGATTCTAGCCCAAATCGGACGTGGGCAGCAACCTCAAAATAAATAGTAAGCACCGCTCTTTCCATTCAACTCTCTTTTCCAAACGAGCCAATCCAATAACACCCTAGCCTAAGCTCTCGTTCCCATCTTCCTTAAACCCGCCCCTTTCTCCTTCCTCCTTCCCTCGGCCTGCGCTTTTCTCAAGATGGCCACGCTGTTCCGCTGCCTCTAAGATTTCCCGGTGCCAGGCAATACAATAACGTGCATCGCCTTTTCCCCATGAAAATCTTAATGCCTCTAGCCCATAGGACAGCGTCGCCTCTACTCGAGTAGACCATGACAAGACGGGCATTGCTCGATCTTTTATCCTGTATTTAATGCGGAACGGCTACGATGATAATCTTTCCCTTATCATTTTCTCATCCCCTTACCGGTGCAAGTTGAATCATTTCTTTTTCCTTGAACCAGCCACTTTGTCATTGTCCCGTTTCATCTTGTTTCCATAGTCCCTTGCTTTTCTTCGAGATGGATACGCTGTCCGCTCCCTTGCACTTGATCTTCCTGGTCTGCCAGGCTCCAATAAGCTTCAGCTTTGAACCACGAAAATCTAAAATGTTTGTTCTGTGGTGACAGCGTCGCTTATAGAGAAGAAAGGCGCGTCTTTGTCTTTGGGGCTGATATTTACATTCGCAGAGTGCAAGCTATGATCATCAGCTTCACAAACATCTCATGCCTTAAAAGGCTGGATCGTCGTTTCTTTGCTTGAACGCAGTTCCTTTATTCCCATCTCCTCTCCAGATGCCCTCATATTTCTTGAAATGGACACGCTGTTCACTGCCTCGAATCTGATTTTCCTGGTGTGCCGGGCTATAACCCGCCACGGCTTTGCCCCACGAAAATCTCATCGAAAAGTGATATACAAGCGGGCAGCGTCGCCAGTAGAAAAATAAGCCGATTGTCACAATTTCGCGACCTTCTCCGAGTCGTGCCTTTTGCGATTACCGCGTTCTGCTTGTGCTCTTATGCAAACCGAAACCGACGCGATGCTCTATCCCAACTGGGATGAGGGCAACAACCTCGAAATAACTAGTAAGCACCGCTCTCCTCATTCAACCCTCTTTCTCTTCTCATGAGCATTCGGACTCAACTCGTCTTTCGGAACCGGCACTATACTCTTTGCCTTTCTCAATTACCAGTCGCATTTCAGTAATCTAGCGTACATAAGTAGGTTATATCATACGTATTAACCTTGTGTATGCCTCGAAGAAGAATTCATCTTATTTACCAACCATCATCAGTCAGTTAGAATCAGGAGCGAGAGAGCTGCACTACCAGCTGCTTTTGTTCGTGACCTAAGAGAGTGGTTTGAAGGATCCTAACTTATCTCGTCAACATCCTTCGAGGATAACCTTGGGAATGGAGATCGCCAAAGGCCTCGGCTATCAGGCTGGTCATGGCGATGGGATGGTCGGAGAATCCGGGCAGAGGGTGTTGATTAGGAAATGATGGGTGTCAAAAATTGTTCCCACAGTGAAACGACGGTAATCATTCCATCTCATTCTCATCTTTCCTTGCACCCGCCCCTCTCCAGCCGCCCGCTTTTTTTCTCGAGATGACCACGCTGTTCCACTGCTTTTGAGATTTTTCTGCGGTACCAGGCGATAACGTGCCTCGGTTTTGACCCATGAAAATCTGGGCCTTAAGTCCTGAGCAAAAATGGACAGCGTTGCCTGTAGAAAAGATGGGCATGGCTCCACCTTACCCGTGCAGGCTGGATCTTTGTCTCTTTCCTTGAACCCTCCATCGCTTCTGTCTCCTCTCCGTACGCCCTCGCTTTCCTTCGAGATGGCCACGCTTCCTTGCTGCCTTAATCCGATTTCGATTTTCCTGGTGTGCCAGGTGACAACCCGCCACGGCTTCGTTCCATAAAAATCTCTCTGTTTGTGATTGCAGTGGACAGCGTCGCCTGTAGGTAAGATGGGCGTCACTCCCCCTTTCTTTTCCGTGTCTTGGTTGACGATACAACCCCTCCTCCTCTCGTCGGGAATCAGCCTTCGCTTTTCTCGCGATGAACACGCTGTCCTGTTACCTTGGAGATTCTCCTGCAATACAGGGCTACACCATGCCTCGGAATTGACGCATGAGAATCTTCCACCACATTTCCAGCATAGTAGCACTGGACAGCGTCGCCTGTAGAAAAGATGAGCACCGCTCCACCTTTCTTCCCGCATTCAGTGCAGGATGGCTACGGCGATAATCGTTCCATATCGTTTTTCTTATTCCCTTGCCCGTGCAAGCTGCATCACGTCTCTTTTCTTGAACCCGCCACTGTGTCCTTGTCTCTTCTCCTCTCCGTCCGCCCTCGCTTTTCCTCGAGATGGATACGCTGTCCGTTGCCTTGCGCTTGATCTTCCTGGTATGCCAGGCAATAATAGGCCTCGGCTTTGAGCCACGAAAATCTAATCGCTCGCTGAGGCTGGACAGCGTCGCCTATAGTGAAAAAAGGCATCGCTCCCTCTCTTGTTCCGGGTCTTTGAGGATGATACATACATTCACAGAGTGCAAGCTGTGATGATGCAAGCTGTGATCATCATAGCTCCGCGAACTTCTCGAACCTTAAACAAGCTGGATCGTCATTTCTCTCCTTGAACCTGCTTCTTCGTCCCCGTCTCCTTTCCATATGCCCTCATATTTCTAGAGATGGACACGCTGTCTCGCTTCCTTGAAGCCGATTTTCCTGGGCCAGGCTATAACCCGCCTCGGCTTTGCCCAACGAAAATCTCATCGAAAAGTGATATACAAGCAGGCAGCGTCGCCAGTAGAAAAAATGGGCTGTTATCATCACAGTCCCGCGACCTTCTCGTTCCTTTTTCAATTCCTGCATTCTGAGTTCTGTGTTATGCTCATGCTCTTATCCGAACCGTTGCAGTGTTCTAGTACAACTGAAACAAGGGCAGCAACCTCGAAATGGCTAGTAAGCACCGCTCTCTGTTCAACTCTCTTTCTCATTCAGATTCAACTTGTCTTTCGAAACCGGCACTATACTCTTTGCCTTTCTCAATTACCAGTCGCATTTCAGTAATCTAGTGTACATAAGTAGGTTATATCATACGTATTAACCTTGTGTACGCCTCGAAGAAGAATTCATCTTATTTACCAACAATCATCTGTTAGAATCAGGAGCGAGATCTCGCTGTACTACCAGCTGCTTCGTTCGTAACCTAAGAGAGCCTAACTTATCTCGTCAACATACCTCGAGGATAACCTTGGGAATGGAGATCGCCGAAGGCCTGGGCTATCAGGCTAGCTATGGTGATGGGATGGTCGGAGGAGATACGGGCAGAGGAGAGTGCGTGTTGATCAGGAAATGCCATTCGGGACGGGAGTTCAATTTTGTTCCCACAGTGAAAATGACGATAATCATCCCATCTCGTTCCCATCTTCCCTTGCACCCGCTCCTCTTCAGCCGCCGTTTTTTTTCTCGAGATGAACACGCTGTCCGACCGCCTCTGAGATTTTCCTGCGGTCCCAGGCCATAACGTACCTCTGCTTTGACCCATGAAAAAATCTCATCGGAATCACGTCACTCGACAGTGTCGCCTCCAAAGACGTGCATCGCGACCTTTGTGAATGCGGGACGTCTACGACGATAATCCTTCCCATCTCGTTTTTCTCATTCCTTTACACGTGCAGGCTAGGTCGTTGTTTCTTTCCTCGAACCCGCCGCCTTCGTCCACGTTTCCTCCCTGTCCGCACTCGCTTTTCTCAAGATGAACACGCTGTCCCGTTGCTTCTGAGATTTTCCTGCGGCCCCAGGCCTTCACACGCCTCAGAATCGACCCATGAAACTCTTTCTTGGATTCCGACAATGGACAGCATTGCCTGTAGAAAAGATGGGCATGGCTCCACCTTACCCATACAGCCTGGATTTCCATTTAGTTCCTTGAACCCGCTGCTTCTTCCCTTCTCTCTCCTTCCGTTCCGCTCTCATTTTTCTCGAGATGGCCACGCTGTCTCGCTGCCTTGAATCCGATTTTCCTGGTGTGCCAGGCTATAACCCACCTCGGCTTTGTTCCATGAAAATCTCGCCGTTGTTTTTTAATGCAGCGGACAGCGTCGCCCGTAGAAAAGAAGCGCATCGCTCCCCCTTTCTTGTCCGTGTCTTTGTTGACGATACAACCCTACCCCTCTCGTTGGCCTTTGCTTTTCTCAAGCTGGCCACGCTGTTCCGCTGCCTTGGAGATTCTCCTGTGAAGCCAGGCTACACCATGCCTCGGCGTTGACGCATGAGAATCTACCACATTTCCAACACTGTAGCACTGGATAGCGTAGCCCGTAGAAAAGACGTACATCGCTCGATCTTCATCCTGTAGGCAATACGGGACGGCTACGATGACAATCTTTCCCTTATCGTTTTCTTGTCCCCTTACCCGTGCAAGCTGGATCACGTCTCTTTCCTTAAATCCGCCCCATCGTCCTCGTCTCGTCTCATCTCATCTCCGTATGCCCTCGTTTCCGTGCCTTAAACAGGCTGGATCGTTGCTTCTTTCCTTGAATCCGACCTGCCCCGGCTTCTTTTCAAGATAGACACACTGCCCCGCTGCCTCGAATCCGATTTTTCTGGTGTGCTAGGCTATAACCCGCCTCAGCTTTGACCCACGAAAATCTCATCTATGTATGTGATGCAAGCGGGCGGCGTCGCCTGTGGAAAGAGATGGGCTGTTATCATCCAAGTTCCATGACCTTCTGATGAATTTTGCGATTACCGTGTTCTGCGTTCCACGTTCTGCTTGTGCTCTTATCCGACTGTTGCCTTATTCTAGTCCAGGTGGGACAAGGGTAACAACCTCGAAATAACTAGTAAGCACCGCTCTCTGTTCAACTCTCCTTTGCCATACAAATTAATTCAATATCACCCAGGTCTGAATACAGTTCTGCAACACATAATGATCGTCGTCTGAACGGTATGTCCACATCCAATCGCGAATTTATCTCCGACCTGACAGGTCTCCAAACATTTCCCAATCGCGCTGAATTCCCTTTCCTTGTATCTCAACTGGTCTTTCTCCTAAACAGACACGCCTGCCCATTGCCTTACCTCATCATACATTTTCTGGTATCAAGCCGGAGCATGCACCTTGCCTCGACTTTGAACCATGAAAATGAAGTTCTTATGCCAAGGAAGCATGGGCAGCGTTGCCGGCAAGAGGAAGAGTGGTGGATACTTCACATTTTTGCCCTGTGTCTTTCAGACTGAAAACTTAAGCTTAAGCGCAAAACATCGACATAAAATAGACTCGGACATGCTGGCCCACTGCCTCGGACTCAATTTTCCTTGTATAACATGCCTCGGCTTTGACCCATGAAAATCTCTGCGCCTTCAGAACTGGACAGTGTCGTCTGTGGAAAATCCAGCCATCACTCTATGGCATTATGCTTGTGTTTGGCAGTTCACACCCGCTTATTTATGCTTGTATCATTATTCCTCATTGAGCGCCCTTCATTCCTGTCTCTTTTGAGAACTTGCCCGCTGCCTTACCTTGTCATGTCTTTTCTGGTCTTAGGCCAGAGCATGCATCATGCCTTGCCCTTGTACCCATGAAAATATGTCTCGCATGACCGCAGGCACGAGCAGGGTTGCCTGCAGGAGTGTGGACGCCTTGCTTCCTCGAACCGTGTCTGTTAATATATGGGCGCAAGTGCAAACTATCAATAGGACTTTGACACTTTTGCAGCCTTGTTCTGCTTTTTTTGACTAAATCGTGTTTAAACTTTGAACTAACCCTGTCTGAGGCTCGAAATAGCGCATTGACGAGGTAAACGGTGCCGAAGTTGATGAAAAAACCAAGGAAAAAAAAGCAGAAGATGAGCACAAAACGGATGAAAAGTTGCAGACTGAAAACAACTGAAATAGTGATAGGTAATAATCAGAGTGAGCAGGCCTGCCAATGCCTGAAATCCCTTAGTCCCCTTGAAACTCCTCTTAGTCCTATGTATCTGCCATTAAATTGTTCCGAAGGACACATTTAGTGTTTGGGAGTCCAGTCTCGAAACCGCAAAAAGACTGGTGACCAGACCGGACCAGGGTGGTCCGGTCTTTGGTTTTTGAGGTGTCGAGACCGCAAAAAGACCGGTCTTCATTAACCGGTTAGATCGGTTAAGACCGGTCTTTTTTACCGCTAATTATTCCCTTCAAAACGCGTCTAAGATCAAGTAATTTAGTCAAATATTGGCTGAGATATCGTGAAAATACTAAAAGTGTCTCAAAAATGGTAGATCCATTGGATTATTTTCATAAATTCATCAATTCTGAGGCTATATACATGTTCTTGGGCTCGTTTGAAAGCGAATAGGTATGTTAACATTTCTATTGAGCCATAATATTTAAAATATTACTAAAAAACCGGTTATGAACTGGTTTTAACCGATGTAGACTGAGACTAGTCTAAAGACCGCAAAAGACTGTTAACCGTGGTCTCTTGCGGTCTCGGTCCGGTCTTTTGACTTTTCAGAAATTCATAGACTGGTCCCAGTCTATGGTTAAGCCCCTTGAGGTCAAAAAACCAGACTGAACCATACTTTCAAACACTAGAAATAGCTGTTGGAATAAAATGGGCAAACCCGGATCCGAGCTGCGCGCTTATTCAGGGTTAGCGCCGCCACTACTTTCCGTGCTGTACGTCCCGTCTACTTTACTTTACTTCATGTACATAGATTCCCTTTGTTCTTGTGTCGATCCCCTCGCTATCCCGCTCGGTATCGTCGATGCACCATCCATGTTATTATCCTAGCTACTTACGGACTGAGTACCTACAATGTATATAAGCCTACGTACTCTGTCAATATCATCAGTCCGTATTCCTTTGTCACCCGCCTATCTACGTTCAATAGGTTATGGGCCCCAAACCCCGTATCTAACCTCGAAACTCTTACTCAAAATTCTTTCCTTATTCCTACCGATTACTACTGTCAACAAAATGTCTACCTTTAAACTTGGAGACGACTTCATGCGCGTTCCGAAGCTCAGCGACTACGGCAACAACTGGGTGATCTACAAGTCAAAGTTCCTATGGTCCGTCGATGCTCGCGGCTACCTCGAACATGTGGACTAGGGCTGCGCACTGTACCCGTATCGACGGGTCGTACGGACGGGTCTTACGGGTAAATGCCCGTCCCGTCGGCGCCTCAAGAGCACACAAGAACGGCCCGTCAGACGACGGGTACATGCCGTCGTCACCCGTCAATCTACGGCCGTAACGGCCGTCATACGGGTCTAATGATAAATGCCCAAATTAAGCAATAAATCGGTTGGAAAATGTTCTCGAAGTCTGGCAGATGGCCGACTAACACCCAATTTAAGTCCCGCGAGTATCGTCGGAGGGGAGTGACGCGGTGGGTGAGCAGTATTTATTGGAACACCGCCATTATAGAGTCCGTTCGGGGGTATTGCATTCGGTGTCGGGACTGGACATAGTGTCTCTCGGTCATGCAAGTCCTAATATTCATGTCTAAGCCTCTAATATATTATAGTAACTACCTAGAACACTTTTCTAATCCACTAGCTTACAAAAAATTCAATAAAAAACTGAAAATGTCGTGGAAGAAAGAAAACGGCCGTCGACGGCCGTTTTAACCCGTTTCAGACCCGTCCCGACCCGTTTGGATTTGGCGGTCAAGCCAAAACGGGACGGTCGTGTCGGTATCCTACCCGTTTGACCCGTAAGCTCGACGGCCGTACCCGTAATACGGCCGGTGCGCAGCCCTAATGTGGACGGCACGGCCGAAGCTCCCAAGGACCCCGTTAAACGTACTGGCACCGCGGAAGCTCCGCAGAAACTGACAGACGACGAGAAGGTACTGGAGGCTGATTGGAAGAAGGTCTTGAAGACCTGGAAACAAGGAGAAGCTATCGTCAAACAGCAAATTGCGGCGACGATTTCGGACTCACTTTTTATGAAGATTTGCAGCAAGGCAACTGCGCGCGAAATCTGGGAAGCCCTCGCGGGGGACTTCGAGAAAAGGTCACGTATGGTTTCCGTGGACCTTCGGCGCAGGCTTCAGTCAGAGCAGTGCACCGAGAAAGGCAATGTGCGAGCTCACTTTGCGGTGCTGCACATGATGCGCGAAAACCTGGCGGCGATGGGCCAATTGCCTTCCGATGATGACTTCTATTCCATTATTCTCGGCTCGCTACCGCCATCTTACGACCCCCACATCTTCGCCATTAGTGCGACGAGCGTTCTTGGCAAGACCCTATCTCTCGACGAGTTGATGCGTGCCGTGACAGACAAGTTTGATTGTCGCGTTGTAAACGGTAACGGCCCAAAGGAGGAGAACGTGGCATGCTACTCCAACGACTTGGCAAAGGGACGAAGGGGCGGAGGATGTTCAAAGAGGGACGCTGAATGTTTCAACTGCGGCAAGCGCAGCCACTTTGCGGCTGATTGCTGGGCTGAAGGCGGAGGCAAGGAGGGGCAGGGACCGAGAGGAAGAGGAAAGGCAAAGGGAAGTTCAAAGGAGGCTGCGGCAGCAATAGCCAAAGCCAGGGACGAGGAGGAGGAAGATGCAGCGTGGTTTGCATTGACAGCATTTGACAGCTGCTCGCAGGACGCGGCTACCCTATTGGACAACGATGATTTCGCGGATCTGATGTCTGACAACTCAGATGGTGACTGCGAGATGTTGGGAGCGGATGAGACTTCAGATGAGGAGAGTGGTTGTGAGAGTGAGGGGGAGAGGGAAAGTGATGATGGGAGTGACGATGAGGAGGACATGTCGATGCCAAGGCTAATGGATCCGTCAGATTTGGATGACAGCGAGGACAACAAGAAAGAACCTACTTTGGATTTCACCCCAGGCTATGCTGCCCTCAACCCGCCTACACCCAACACCATCCTATCTGATTCTGGTGCTCCGATATCGCATTTCCGACCGCATTCCCTTCCTATAACCTTCGACAAACTCGTCGAGATCGAATTCCAAGCCGCAGGCCGTATTTTCCAAAGACTCGGACCGGATAGGCAAGAGGTCAGCAAAGCACCGCAGAGCGCGAATGGGCTGGACCAAATCGAGCATGAGCCGGGAAAGGCAAATGCAGAGGTGGAGGGACTTACCGTGGGTTTGTCGGACCGCCGAACAAGGCAGGATGGGCCTCAGGTTGCTCGGGAAGTTGAGATCAGATCAGGGACAGACGCGCGATTGTATTCGGCGCTGTATGGATACCCAATCGTCGACGAGCCCTGGGCGGATTGCATCACTTCGGTTTCGGAGCCTTTGGAGGCGGATCCGGACTGGAGGGGAGTGCAGGCATGGGCGAGGAACATATGGGAGGATGAGAGTGGAGAGATTTCGATGGACGAGAGGGCAATATTTGTGGAGGGGAAGGAAAGGAGACCAGAGTTGACGAAGAACTTGAAGGCGACTACAATGACCGGCCAGGAAGGACCAGGATCGAAGGGTATGCCGACTACGAGAAGGAAAGTTCGTCAGCGAGTCTCGAGGGGAAGATTGGGAAAGGATTTGGCGAGATGTGCGCCGACGAACCTGTTATAATCCCTACTCCCTGTACTTCACCAATCCCACCAGACGACGTGCCTGCTCAATCCACAGCCCCACCTGTCACCCAGATATCCCATGCACCACCCAACGAGCCACCTTACGACGTCAAAATCAAGCCCGATTGCAAGCGCAAGCCAGCGCCAGGCAAACAAGAGCACGACGCGACCACAGAGGACCGCGACAAGGCCCAGACGGCAGGTCTCGAGGGGAAGGAACCCCCAGACTGCGTGATAGCGGCAGATTTCGTCGACATGGTTGGTTTGACGGCCAAATTATGCGAAACCAGGGTGTTGGAACCCGGAGACGCCGATTATGCGAGGTGCCCTGCAGGCTGGCAGAGGCAGGAGGATTCTATCGAGGCCGCTCCCCTGGATGATCCAGGAGAGGGAGACGAGGGACTGTTAGCGGAGGATGATGACCTTCAGGGGAAGCACGATGCCGTCGAAGAAAACAAGTGCGGAGCAGCGCAGCTGGAGGCTGCAAGATCACAACTGCACGGACGTCGCAGTCCTGAACCTGCCATGGCGCAATTTTGACTTGAGCTGTTGAAAGCTTCGAAATGGGTCAGTTGGATATGCGCGCCGCATTTCAAAACCTTCTATGCACCTTTTGCAATCTTATTTTGCTGGAAACGCCTTCAGGTGGGGGTGAACAATCCCTGCTAGTGACCGCGGCGCGTGACGCATGTGTGACCGTCGTGACAGCGCCATTTCTTTGAAACATTGCCTTCGTGCTTTCTGCAACACGATAATAAAATGTTTACTGCGGCTATTCTCTTTAAATTACTGTTACCTATAGTCCTATAAGATTATACTTTTTAAATATTAAACATTGTTGTCAAAAAATCGAAATTGGAGTGTTTTCCCTGCCAAATTTGTCTTCAGGACTATTTTGAATAGAACTCAACAACCAGAGCACCTACAAACATGATTCATAGGAGTATTTTGCTTAAAATTTTAATCTGAATCGAACTACAGATCCATAATTTTTAATATAAGCTCTCATCTATGTGATAGGCTTATTTTTGGTCCATATTTTGGACATGTGGTCCGAAATTAAGAAATCTGTTTCTGAGGTTCGATTTAAATTAATTTTATGACCAATGTACTTCTATGAAGTTTATGCATAGGTGCTCTAGTTAACAAGTTCTATTCAAAATGGCTAGGAGGCAGAAACTTGGCAGAACACTGCTATTGATGAACCATATCAGCCCTGGTGTTCTATAAAAAAAAAAATTATGTGAATCGGTGCAGAATTGACTGAGTTATGATTTTATCAAGTTTTTTCGTGTTTATTATTGACTGTCCTGCAGGTTGTTCCAAATTGGGCCACGCATCACTGTTTGCCAAATTTGGCAGTAATGCCCGCTGATCTACAGATTTGATCAGGCTCTACTTTACTTAATTCTGCTCCGTTTTTCGAGGTTTTTTGAGGAGCATGTTAAGAAAATCGGAATCTATTCAAAAGGTAAAACAGTTTATGGATTTGTTTCTGTTAGCCTAATCAGATGTATGTGGACTGAAACAGCATTTTGTAGTGTACTTTCCTACTTTTTTGATACTTACGGGACCTTGGGACCTCAAATTAGTGTAACATATTACTAGGACATATAATTTTATGATTACTGTGGAGAAAAAATGGAGAAAAGGCGTGAAAAACTCGTGAAATTAGCTTGTCTCAACATTTGCGGCGCTTTGGGCTGTCACACGTGACATAACCGGGCCGTCACTATCACGGGAATTGTTCACCCCACTTCAGGGAACCCCATTCACGGAGTCAACGTTGGAAATATCTTCATTGTTCGGATTTTGAAGTTTGGGCTGAAGGATTCGGGCCAGTTGGTGCTCGAGAGGTCAGAGGATGCAGCGGCTAAGGGAGGGGGAGAAGAAAGAGAAGAGAAGAGAGGAGGTATCATATCTCGACGACGCGGAGAGTTGCTCGTCGTCGTGGTTTACTTGGATTATTCCATGTTGGGAATCCCACAGCCACTGATCGGACATTTGACAGCCGCGATCAATTGGCACCCCGGACCGTCGGTTATTGCAAGCACCCGGATCTGACCTTCACTCCTTGCTCCATATTTTCCTAAGGCAGGACACGGGTGCACCCTTGGGTTACCCGGATCCTTACCCGCAGGTATTTCGACAGCAAAACCCAAACCCAGACCCGGAAAGATTTTTTCCCACGGATCACCTGGATCCGCAGGTAAATTACCTGCAGGTCGCGGGTACTCACAGGTATACCCACCGCGACGGGTATTCGAAGGTACCTGCAGGTATACCCACAGGTAGTTAAGATATTTAGCAGCTAGTAGACAGAGGAAACAGTAAATTGAATCAATGCAGATAAAAACAATCATACAAAGTAGCAGTTAGGCCGAAACAATCTGCGGTGTAAACAATGTACGGGACAGGTGGCAGACTCGGGACAGGTAGTGGAACCGTAAGTGTTGGAGGCCTCTGCGTGGTGCCAGCTATACTCTTCGGCCTCAGCGTGGACGCGGTGACTAGACCAACGACTGGGTGAGGTAGCAGCAGCGGTGTGGTGCACAAGCAACATCCTTGATGCTGCTGGTTGTTGAGGTAGCGCTGTGTTGTCCAATTCACGGTCGTTGGGTGTCGGCGTGGGCACAGCGTGGCAGCGGTGTGATGGGGAACCGCGACACAGTGTAGTTCGTGTTTGTTTGCGTCACAAAGGTCTGTAAACAAATAGAAGATTGGTGAAGTATTGAGAGAACAATCAACGTGCACTTACAAGCTCCATCTTGGTGCCGTTGAGCCGCAGAAGCACCAGCAGGTGTTTAGTGCTGCTGGTACTCGTAGTATCAATCGCATTCGTTTGAACTCAACATGGAGGCGGTGGAAAAAGCGGCGGGTGGATGGACAATCCGCGTCATTATCTGAAGTCGAAGTGAGACTGGGGCGGCGGTCGCCAGTGGCTGCTGTTCGTTAAGGGTGAGCGGATAGTTGGGCAGCAAGGAGGGAAATGAAATGAGTCGCATAGACTCGCCTCACGACGTACTCAGCAGGTCTCCCATGCCATGGGTCTCCCCTCGTATTCTTTCTCCCCGCTTATCTATCTGCGAATCCCAACGTCGGCCCACAGCTTGCAGTTGGAAAGGGGGGCGCACAATGCGGTGCTGTTTGCGTTTATGACCTCGTTATGGGTGGACCTGGCCTTACTGGGTGAGTGGCGGGTTGGGCAACGAAAAGGTGGGAAGTGAAACGAGTCTATGCGACTTGTTTCACAACGTACCTTGCGGGTTTGTGTCGCAAAGGCCTATAAACATTTCATAGAAGATTATTAAAAGGTAAATGCGGACAACAATTGTACTTACAAGACTTTTCTTGCAGCATTGGGGAGGCGGACATACAAGATAGCGAATGTTTGAAAGTCGGAGCCAAGTTGGAGATCAACAGAACTGAACATTGTTGATCAGGTGCCTGCCGAGAAACGTGACATAAGGGAAACTTGGTTCGAATACTTGGCTCGTTGGTTGGTGCATCTTTGAGCCATCCACACCACCCAGAGCAATCCAAAAAAGTTGGAAAAAATGATAAAAATACAAGGTACCTGTAGGTTACCTGTGAACTTCAAAATTGAGGCCTGGATCCTTGACGATCCGTGGCTACAGGTGAGCCGGATCCACGGGTTGGCTGACCTGTGGGTATTCCCACGGGTAAACCTGCAGGTAACCTTTTTGGACCCACACCCGTGTCCTGCCTTATATTTTCCTCGCATCGCACTCGGGGATCCCTCTCATTCACAGCCTTACCAACGGAAATTTACACACGCCTTTGACACACCGACCTCGTTTATCAAATAAATTTCGAAAACCTCACAATTTACATCTTCACGGACACTTGGTCCGACTCCACTTGATTCCCTGACTCTCATCGCTATTTTATACTCACGAAAAATCGACGCGGACGCAAACACGATAAGAAAATTGATATCAAATATTATTTCACTCTTTGGATCGTCAAAAACGGAACCTGGCGACTTATGGACGACACTGCAACGGACGCCAAGAAAGTAATCCCGTCCCCCAAGCTCAAACGCATCGCGAGCACACTCGGATTATTGTTGGTTTGAGGGGAAGTGTTGGAATAAAATGGGCAAACCCGGATCTGAGCTGCGCGCTTATTCAGGGTTATCACCGCCACTACTTTCCGTGCTGTACGTCCCGTCTACTTTACTTTACTTCATGTACATAGATTCCCTTTGTTCTTGTGTCGATCCCCTCGCTATCCCGCTCGGTATCGTCAATGCACCATCCATGTTATTATCCTAGCTACTTACGGACTGAGTACCTACAATGTATATAAGCCTACGTACTCTGTCAATATCATCAGTCCGTTATTCCTTCGTCACCCGCCTATCTACGTTCAATAATAGCAATAGGTAATATTTGGAGCAAGCAGGTCTGCCAATGCCTGAAATCCCTTAAACCCTTTGAAACTCCTCATAGTCCTATGTATCTGCCATTTAATTGTTCTGAAGCTACATACATTTATTTATATTCATCATAAGTGATTCATGACCAAATTGAATCCTGTCTTGTCAATTTTTCCAATGTTCAATCTTGGTTCGATCCATTGCCTATTGACACATCCCAAATCCGCACTGATTATCATAAGAGCCTGAGACAATCCACTTTCCATCTGGTGAAAATGCAACTGATTCCACTGAACTGGTATGGCCATTCAAAACTTTTAACTCTTTTCCAGTCAATGCATCCCAGATACACACAGATTTATCAAGTGAGCCAGAGGCAATCAGTTTTCCATCTGGTGAAAATGCAACTGATCTGACCCAATCTTTGTGGCCAATCAAGACCTTCAACACATTGCCTGTCAACACATCCCAGATCTGCACTGTTTCATCATGTGAGCCAGAGACAATTTGTTTGCCATCTGGTGAAAAGGCAACTGATGTGACCCAATCTGTATGGCCATTCAAGACTTTCAACATATTGCCTGTCAATACATCCCAAATAAGTGCAGATTTATCCAGTGAGCCTGAGACAATATTTTTGCCATTTGGTGAAAATGCAACAGATTCAACTGTATCTGTGTGGCCATTCATAACTTTCAACTTCTCGCCTGTAGATGCATCCCACACACAGATTGATTTATCATATGATCCAGAAACAATCTGTTTGCCATCTGGTGAAAATTTGACTGATGTAACCCAATCTGTGTGGCCAGCCAAGACATTTAATTCATCTCCTGTTGATGCATCCCAGATGTGCAGTGTGTTATCTTGTGAGCCAGAGACAATTTGTTTGCCATCTGGTGAAAATGCGACTGATCTGACCCAACTTGTGTGGCCAATTAAAGTCTTCAATTCCCTGCCTGTCAATGCATCCCAGACATGCACTAATTCAGTGCCTGAGCTAGAGACAATCTTTTTCCCATCTGGAGAAAAAGCAACAGCAAACACTTGATTATTTGTCTGGATGCTCATTAACAGTGTTCCCTTGACTTGGACAACATATTAGGGTCAGGCTTCAGAAGGTAACAAGATTTAAAGAATATTCTCACCATGGATCTGGGCAGGAAAAGTGGTAGCAGTTGCAGCATTCTCACTCAGGGTACCAGCTACTGCTTCTAAAAAATTATAAGGAGTCAGACTTGGGACAGCAAGGAAATTTAAATGATGTTCTCACCACAGTTCTGAGTAGTCGCAGCCTCCACGGTTGGGATACTGCCTGTTGCGTCTAGGGAGTCATAGGTGTCAGAATTCGCAGACAGCGAGGAGAGTTAAATGATGTTCTTACCATGAATCTGAGTGGGAGAAGTGTTTGTGGCCACAGTCTCATCGTTTGGGGAATTGCACTGATCTATGAATATCAATCAGTCTGACAAGTAACATCGCAATTCCATGGGTTACAGACCTTGAGCTGCAGGAGAACCGGCTGGCGGCGACAATCTGAATGGAGCTGGCGGTGTGCGAAGATCTGCGCATAAAAGTGAATCCATGATCTACAAGGTGATGATTCGGGGCGTACCATCATGAGAACTAGCAGCAGTGCGATCTAACGTAAGGTTAGTCTCCGTCGGCTCAATACAAGTGAAAAGATACGTACTCAATGCTATCTCTTGACCTAGAATATCCATCGAGGAGCTAGCGGGGACTGGCGAAGACGATTGGTTTGCAGGAGGCGGATTTGGCGTTGGGGAGCTGGACGAGAATTCTAGTCCCGAACTCTCTCGATTTTCTTCCAATGACGCAGGGGGGTTAGTCGAGCTTGGGTTGCCAGAAGTGAAGAGGCCATTAATTGTATCGCGGTCCTCTTTCCTGTCTTTGCTCTGTGGGCGTTCGTCGGGCATGTTGAGGGTCGAAGACAAGAAGCGTTGAATTGCTGTGCTGCTCGGCATCAGCGCCCATGCGGTTGGTCACTGGCACGTCGCCCGTCAATCACAAATCACATACCCATGCGACTCCCTTGTACTCACACCTCACCAAGGAAATCGAAAAGTACCAAACGGCGTTCTTGAAGGCAAAAATAGCGATCGACACAGAGGCAGACGTTTCCATTGAGGTGGTGAACTTTATCTGTGGCGTCAACTTCGACGACGGCTTTTCCATTGGCCGCGACGCTTTATCCTGGGGGAGTCACGGCGTGTGTTGGGAGGAGGGAAAGCACGGAGGGAGGGAAGAAGCGGAGCACCATCGACCATGCCTGGAAGCGCAGGTGGCGGCTCTCTGTCGCACACCGGCGTCAAGTTATGCTTGTTATCCCAACATCGGCCTTATCAACACGGCCGCCAATCGTTCCACCGCCTACCCGCTCACAACGACGAGCACGTCGAGGTCGAGGGCTCGTAGTCGTACACGGCGGCAGGCCGTTATAATCGCCGTCACCGCTTCCCAATCCTTCCTACCTACTTCTCGTGGCCCGTAACTGGCACCTCCGCCTCCATACTGCACGTAGCAGTCAAGATATTCCCTCCTGCAGAGCCCTCATAACCCGCTCTTTGCCCTCCACATGTACCTGGCGCTATTTCCCCTTACCTAGGGTTGCATACCACCTATCCCGTCCCCGACTCGGGCGTTATCCCTTCACATCGGTCGGTTATCACCCTGGTGGAGACTATCTTGCGGACCCTCACGACGTGTAGGCGAGGTTGTCCTCGGCTTGGAGTGAGATGATGAGAGGGCAGTACACAACCTGCCCGCACTGCTGAAAACGTCGAGCATACTCCCGTGAGTACTGAGCTTCTTTCTCCATTTTCTTTCAACTCGAACTCATGCTTGCCTTCTCAAATGTACACTCAGACGGATTCGCAGACATGAATTCGACATACGAGCCACACAATCCACCCAGCCCGCAGGAGATTCACTTACTTCGTTCGGTGCTTTCAACTTTTCTTTGCCGTTTAGCCTAAACTGTGGCTCAGAGACTAAGCAACTCCTTGTTGACGGCTCCAAGGATCTCTGACCGCACTGTATTCCCACATTCATTCGCGTTGACCGAATGCCGCGACACCTCAAAAATCAGCCTGGATCATGAAGAAGAAGCCCGAACGCACCAGCTTATTCACGCTCTCAGGTTGTAGTGCCGGATGTGCGTGTAGCTGATGACTTGGCTGGAGAAACACGGCGTTACATGCTACCCCTCCTGGGTCTCGAGGATAAGCGAGAAGAAGCGTTCAGTGTTGAACGCAGGCACATCGTCTCAGTACAATCATTGGATCAGAGGCTTGCTTTTCGATTCCATGATGGCTATCATGCTGGCAATGGCGCTGCGAGAGACGAAGGCGATCTGGGAGGAAGTGTTGATCCGGATTTCACATCCTCTTTTTCTAATTCACCTCGATGTATGTCATTTTTCCTTCGACTTGGATCTGTGGCTGAACCCTCATCTTATTGCAGCCTTCAATAGCAATTGGGATGAGCGTTCAGCCTTTTTCCAGCTATGAAACATGCAATCGCCGTCTGAAAGGTACGCTCGTACGGAGGTTGTCATTTTATACCGCTTTCTCACCTCCTGCAATTCCCAAAACCAACAGCTCGCTAGAATAAAGCGTCCACAAACACGCACCCGGGCAGGCTGGATCCTTTTTTCTTTCCCTCGAGCTCGCCCCTTTCGTCTCTGTCTCCTCTCCATCCGCCTTCGTTTTTCTAGAAATGGACACGCTGTTCCACTGCCTTGGATCTGATTTTCCTGGCGTGCAAGGCCATAGAATGCCTCAGCTTTGACCCATGAAAATCTGTTCTTTCCATTGCATCAGACAGTGTCAGCTGTAGAAAAGACGAGCATCGCGCCAATTTCCTGTCCCGCGTCTCTAGGAATGATACATGCATTCGCAGAGGGCAGTCAAACATGGGGTGTGATTATCACAGTCTGCGACCTTCTCGTGTCTTCCGCAGGGACTCTGTTCTGCGTTCTGCTCGTGCTCCTATGCGAACTTTTGCGGCATTCAATCCCTACTGGGCGGGGCAGCAACCTTAAAATGGCTGCCTTAGGCTTGTGTTCGAGACCAGTCCGTTCTCTTCATTCAACTCTCCCTGGACGAACGAGCTGATTTAACCTTACCTAGGTCTGAGGTTTCCTTATCCTCTCTCGGGTCCCGAAACGGATGATCAGCACCATTGGTTCCTGGTCCCGTCTAGTCTCGCGCCTTTGGGACTACGGATGCAAGCGTAAACCATCGACATGACTATGATTATGACTGACGCGTTTGCAGCCTTGTCGCGCTTTTTATACGACGACTTCGTTTTGTAACGCGCCAACAGCTTACCTGCCGCTGTTTATATATATGCTTATGACTTCACACCTTTTCCACCCAGATTACGCCCAGGGACAGTGCTCTATGGCAGAGCTACCATCAACACGTCAGTACAGCATGCCTCTACTCGAGTATCTTGCCTTTCCTTCTTCCTTAACTCGTGTCGGGTTCTACATCTTTCACTGTTTTTGACAAACGTTCCAGTTTCTTCCTTCAACAACCGAGCTGAACTCACGCACTGCCCAGATCTTCCATTTTCCCACCGCGAGCATCTGCAATAAGAGGCTCTCCCCTACTTACGCCCCCATTCCCTTACTTTTATACTCCACTATTACCAGATGTACGCCTCTAGATTTCTCCAAAAAATCCATCCCTGAACAGCTTTAATCGCCCTTCGTTTGGCTCTATCTCATTGAGAACATGTCCTAGTCACCGCTGCCCGCTGTTCCGATCTAGCTTTCGCAGTCATCTCGTCTCGTGTCGGAGGTTGGGGACTGCACACACAAACCTAAAAAGGTTGTAAGGCTTTCGCGACCTGCTCTCAGTCTAAAGTAGAGTTAAATTATACACTCGCTCATGCCAATTGACTCGAAAGTTCTTCCTGGTGACTATCTAGAGTATATGCGACGCGTGTTGCGAGATCCATTGCCACGGTTCTTCCATGTATGGTGTCCACCTGCGTCCTCTTTCTGTTTTTTTCTGCTTATGACTGGACAGGCGGTCCTTCTTGGTCGTGCGCAGGCGACGGAGACCTTGTCAACTTCAAATGTGCCACGAGCGATTCAAAAGAGTGTCTGCATAAGTACGAACTGTCCCCACTCCATTTACGTCTTTCTGCGCACATATTATTAACCCCCAAGCGACTCGGGATATTCATAGAAGGAGGTGTGGCAGTTGGATTGCCCATATGTGAATTGTTTCTACGGGCATGCCTCTTCGTCTTCGGGTTGATCTGTAGCTCGCAAATGGAGACAGAGAAGCAGAGAATGCTTCTTGAGATTCGTAATGAATAGCCAAAAATCTGAAGGACGACCGGGTCTTTTGGCTTAAAGTTCGCACTGTCGTCGCCATCAATTGGCGTCGTCTTTCGGAGAAAAAGGGAGGAGTTGGGAAGGTCCAGTACAAAGGTTGAGCGTCGACGGAGGGCGGGCGGAAATAGCGGGTCCAAATCCGCTAAACGTCGTAGACGTAAATTCGGATGCCAGCAAGGAGCCAGTCGTATGGAACTATACAAAGCCAACGTAGGTTTGTTTCGCACTCTTCGAGCGAATGAAGAACAAACAAACTTACCAGTTGCCTGCTTCAAGCCCAAATATAAGTAGACACCCTCGATGAATCACCAGGTCAACCGTATGCATAAATGTAACGCAGAAGTTCGCTGAATCCAGGAAGGCTAGTGAAGCAAGCTATACAGAAAGAGAACGTCAGTATAGCGCTTTAGTAAGAATAGAAATGAAACATATATCTTACCTGCTGCCTGAGCGTTTCCTTGAAGTTAAAGAAATGTAACGGACCGTGAAGAGTTTTAAAACCTTCAAGGCGTCGAGCATTCTAAATAAGGGAGTGACCATGATCCAGGAATCAGTGTCCATTATGACTGAGGATGAGTTCCTGGGAGGGCGGTTGAAGGCGACTCGGAGACGAGTACACCGTACGCCGGAATTGACGAAGAACATCGAGCTAAGCTTTGGCCTAGTTGGCTACACGCGGCAGCAGGGGAAAGGTGGCTGATACCTAAGAGGAATAATATCTAGCCGGAAAAGAGCGAGTACTGTCAAACTACGCGTCTCGGGGGCGGGAACACCGGACAAGCCGAACCGTCGTCGAACATCAAGCAAGCGTTTGCGGTAAATTGCTACACGTAGTGGTAGTGGCAAGGTGGACGATTCCTGAAATGATATTAAGATCGGAAAAGCGGGCCAATTAGAGGGCAGGCTATTTTGGTTGGTGAGGCGGGCGAGAGTGTTGATGTGTTGTATAGGTTGGAGCTTATAGGTAGGAGCTCCAGTTCGAGTCATAGGCCGAACGACCACCGGCAAGGAAGGTGGAGCAGGAGACCTGAGTTTAGCCTATGTCTTGAAAGTTCCTTCGAGTTCGTGAGTTGAGCTCGCACTGTTGGTATCGGCATTGTCATTCGGAGGAGTGACGAGATGGGATGAAGTCCGCAAAAAAGGTTGAACCTCGACGGAGCGCGGGCGGAAATGATGGCTCCAAATGCATAGATTGTTATGGACGTAAATTCCTTTGCCAGCGAAGAGCCAGTATCTGCGTCGCTGCTGGCATGTACACGTATGCGTGCTAGACTTGACATAGTTGACTGACGTTGGGTTGTCAGACAGGACAAGCCAGCTCGAGAGGGAGGTAAAACACACGGAGCAGAACATTCCACACTTTCCTACCAACCCGTCGCTCCGGCGTGCACCTGAGTAACGCAAGACACCGGCATGGTACGTTTGAGTACTAAACTAGTCCATTCGCCCATGGCTGCATTCTTCGATGCCTTTCACAATTGTCTCCCGGGCAACGGAAATCCGGAAGGAGAAGGGGGATGCGATGTTGACTTGAGGTGCCACCGCGAACATGTAGGCAACTTCAGGCCAACAGGAACGCGTTCCAATATCCCCGGTGATAGACAATTTGTTGATGTGAATCTGAGGTGTATGAATCTAGCTGAATTGCGATGATGTACCGATACCATTCGCATTCTGCAGGAGAGGAGTCGCTGGCACACAAACGTAGCGTTCATCGGCTGACCGGCCAGGTTGAAGTTTGAAACTTGGACAAACAGCGGCCGAAGGAGAGCACATCGTAAGGAAAGGGTGGGCAGCAGTGGCATGGGGCTAAAGAAATGAAGTGTAAGTTCGTTTCGTACTTTAGGAGACAAAAGAAGAACAAGTTAACTCACACAATTGCCTGCTCCAAGGCCGAGTGTTTTGAGACTCCTGGTGAATTACTAGGTCGAGCCTTGTGAATACAGTAACTGTGATGCGGAAGCCGGTGGACCCATGAAGTCAACGGGTGCAAGCTATGGGGGAAGAATACGTCAATTGATACTTTAGTACTAATAGTAGGAAATACGGATGATTCTTACCTGTTGCTTGAGTCTGAAGCGCGCCTCGGTGGAGGAAGAAAGGTAACACGATGGGTTGCCCGCCACGTCAGAGAACGGATTGTGTGGAGTTTTGAACCTCACAAGGCGTCAAACAAACCAAATAAGAGAGTCATGAGAATCAAGGAATTGGCGTCCGTTGACAGAAGTTACTGAGGTCGAGTTGCCCGGAAGGCCGGTGAAAGGAGGAAGGAAAGCAGGAAGGACGTGGACGAAGATCTGCCGCCGAAGCGCCACTCTAAATTGATGCCTCCCTATTTGCTGGATCAATGATGGGTCTGATCGTTCAAGGTTGCCGAGATCCGGCTTCTCTGATACCACAACCAATCCAACTCTTACCCGGGCCCCTCATTATGAAGCTGCGAGACGAGAAAGGGTCACCTCACTATTCGAGGAATTTTGTGAACACCGTTTCCGTAAGATTGTTCAAATTTACTGAAAGGTGCGGCTCGAAACGCAATGACTCAGGAAGCCATGTTTCGTGCGGTAAAGACGATGTGGGTAACGACGGAGCAAAGGACGAAGGGTTGGCGATGTCTGCGCTGCTCCTCAGGAACCCAAGTGGGATACGCTTGAAAACATCTTGGGTTGTCAGTTGGTTCGGACAATGATCGGATTGGGAAGAGCGGTTGAGACAGATATGCTGGTCCGAAAGTGATGAATGAAGTGTTGATTGAAATAACGACCTACTTGATTCTTAAGCCGACGGAACTACATATAGACAACTCGTGAAATTTGAACTGGGAGATTTGAGCGCGCACGGTGAAGAATTATGAAACCTCGTTACACACCGAACAGCGCCTATTAGTATTAAGTTCATTTGAGGCACATAACTTATACAAGAGTGCACGGTGCGTTTCCTGCATTGTAAAGTCGAGGTCTAACTCAATCGAGCTCGACTTATTTAAAGAAGTGTGTTTTATCTCGGTGAAGGGGTAATCAAAGTTAGAGTAACGACAATCAAAGTTACATTGATGCAGAAAACATAGAGATACTGCTTCGACTGTTTCCAGAGCTATCAACCAGCAGGTTGTCCTATACATTTATCAGCTAAATTAAACCAAGGAACGAGATCTCAGACTTACTGCACATCCCGACCCCAAATTAGCATTTCCAACCCAACCTGGCTCCCAGTAAACGATGCCCAATCCATGGCCTCCAGATAAGCCTGCCAGAACATTCTTGATATCTCCAACCCAGGTAGACTGACCAGCCGCTGAAACTGGGACAGAGGACTCGCTGAGTGTCACTCCGGAACACGTAACCGGCCAATTGGTTTCAACAACCATCACGTCCTTTGGACCAAGGTTGAGTCAAACTAGCGTCCCAAATATTGAAGTGGCTGGGCGTACCTTTCCGTATTTGCTTATTATGTTCTGCAAGCTGGACTTGAGGTTGCTTAGACTCGCCCCAGTTCCATAGAAGGGGTAGAAGGAGAAGCCCATGATATCCACGTCGGCCGGAGATAGTTGACCTTGGATGAAAACTTGCGAATAAAAGGAGCTGACAGCATTAGAGTCCCATCCATTGGCAAGATGGATCATGACTTTAGTGGTGGATGAAGCTGCACGAACACCACTAGCCGCCGAGTGAAGAAGTTGAGATAGCGGGCTGTAACCGTTCACGGAGATTTCAGCGGTCGGCCACAGAATACCATTATTAATTTCATTCCCTATCTATTGACAAGAATGGGGCTTAGTCGAGGATAGGCGATCGAAATGGATGCGCAAAACACACCTCGATGATGTTGATAGGAGTCCCTTGGGCCGCAAATGATTTGACGAGATTCGTGGTATAACTAAATGAGATGAACAATTAACGTCATAAGTGCAGTGGAGGGCGGTTTTGATCTCACGTATAAATTTGTGTGTTTAAACTTGCGAGATCCTTGGGCCAGGCGCTAGGAATAGCCTGTTTTCCCGGATCGGCCCCTAAACCGCAGAAGAATCAGAAAGGACCCGACTAGCAAATCGAAATGGACTTACAGGTGTCACTATAATGGAGATCTACGTACACTCCCATTCCAGCAGCGACGACGCGCTTCGCAAGCGCCAATCCATAATTCAAGCTGTAATCAGCGTCATTTGTGCTGGTCCAGACCCTGATACGCGCGAGGTTGGCTCCATGGTTGTGAAGAATGGTCTCAAACTTGGCATTGGACGCCGAGCTCGAATCCTTGTAAACAAGTCCGGCCTTCTCAACGTTGACCAAAGAGCTGAAATCAGCACCATGATACTGAAGCGCCTGGATTAAAGGTGTGTAAGAGAGCAAGGAGACGATGAAGGGGGCGATGAATCGCATGCTGAGTTGAGAAACACAGTTCTCCACGCATCTGCCTTATATCCAATGCCCAGGTCGACGGAAGCATAAGCAGCAGGGGATGAATTGAAATTGGAGAAGGAGCAGAGCCGGGCGGCATGTGACGACGGGAGAAGGTAGAATTTGCCGTCCAGCGCATGCGTTCATGCATATTTCATGGACATAGTAATAGTACTCATTCCCCTTGGAGTATTTGCTGTCATAGGTCCTGCAACGAAATGGCCTGCTCGTACCGAAAATATCGATAATGAGTGGAAAGATGATAGGAGCAGCCTAAGTCGGCTTGTAGAAGATCTTGCTGGATGATAGGGAAATTTTGAGCCGGGTTCCTTTTCATTAGCAGCCATGGGTCTTCGAAAAATGAGAAGGGGAGTGACCACAGGAAGGAGGATAATTCATTACCATGACGTGATGCCGGAGTTTTGCAATCACAGGAAGGTGGACCGTGTCGATCCAAGAACGACATCCTATGACCTATCACAACTCGCAAATAATAGATTCAACTGAGTTCCGCTCTTCCAAGACTAGGCCGTTCATACCTCATACCTCCGTCCTACTGGTGTTCGTGTACAACCGCAAATATATCGCTTCGCCTTGGGTAGGACACGAGGGTCATAACACCACGAATTAATCCGAAAATAAAATAATTCAAGTCGAGGCTGTTGAGGTGCGCCATAAGAAATCCTATGGGAACAATTAGATATTGCTCTCACCGAGGCGGCGGATATGTGACAATTTGTATAAAAGAAAAGCCCGAATCTCCACGAACATGGTGGCATATTGCTGCCTTCTCCTGTTTTGCGAGCTGTGTGAATAGCTGCTATTTCCAGTCGATTATTGTCGGAGACATTGGGGAGGTTAATAAGATACCTAGTTTGCGTTACGTTCTGTCTGACCATAACGTTCACAGAGCATCAAATGAATCAAACACAGCGACCCAAGTCCCCGACGATACCGCAGAATCATACACATAGCCGACGAAAGTTTGGAATAAGGTCACTCCTTCACGAAATGTGGACAACATCATGATATGTGATGATGCAGCCATTCAGCGCGTAAAGTCCACTTCGTAGTCATACTCCAGACAAAGGTTTGAACTTAACAGACTCGTGTGCTCCAGATTCTTCGCAACCCACACCCGCATCTCCGTATTCCGTCGTTCCCATATTTCCTCCTCCATATCGTCATCGTATTCCAATGAAATATCCAGCCTGAATCTCACCACCAGAGGTTCTCGTTCAGCCAATTTTGCTAGCACAGGAGAGAGAGGACCCCCTGTCCCTATTTCAAGTTTTTCCAAGTACTCCGCAAGACTCAAGGGATCGTCCAGATCTCCCCTGAAGCCCACGGCTATTGTCTTGATCTTGGTTCGTTCGCTAGGTATCGTACGCAGTAGGTTGCATACGTCGATGAAGGAGTCTTCGTCGTCGTCATCATCGAGGTCTACTGCGGATATGGACAAAAAGACGAGGTTTGGGATCTTGCTCAAATCGTAGAAATCAAGTCTGTCTCCGAGTTCGAGTTGGTCTGCAGGGGCTTGGTTGGAAAAAAAAGGCTTTCACAGAACTTCTGAGCTTACTAAAATCAAGGTGCAGATGCACCAGCGAGCTGGAAGAAGCGTTAAGAATGCGCTCAATGTCACCCAGTTCATCGGAAAGGCAGCCGGAAACAAAAAGGTGTTGCAAATTACCGAAGTCAACATAGCCCGTTGCTAGGATTCGAATTGTGTCTCCGCAGGATTGGAAAGTAAATTTCTGAAGTCGAGGGCATAAGGAACGGTCAATGTCTATGGCGTGAAGCGGGCGTAGAACTTCCACTGTTACCCGAATCAGTTTCAGTTCTACCAGGTATTGGCAATGGGCGAGCAGGGAAACCGGAACGTTGTGCATGAAGTTCAAGTCGAGGAATGTTATGAAAGGCGTCACAAACGGCTTGATAAATTGCGTTTCGAGTGTTCGGTTATTCGTAAACTGGAAAGCATTTGACCATCCAAAGGCCGATAACGCCAATTTCATCCCTACGGTCCAGGTCTTCGTGACAAGCTCCATGATTTCGCGGAACAAAGGGTCGTCAAAGAGCCATCCATTGTTGTCGTCCATGTTGAGGTCCAGCCTGCGAACATAGGAGGCGATCCGCGGATTCTCTTGCAGGATACCGTGAAAGTCGTCCACTCTCTTCCGACAACTTGCATTGCCTCTGAAGTGTACAGGCACCATCAAATAAAACGCGTGCTTCTGTGCGCGATGTCGAAAGGCGTGGCACACCAATGCGCAGGCACAAAATTGGGATATCTTGCGTTCTGTTTCCTGAGGGCCGAGAAGGGCGTCGATGATCTCATCGATAAGCTCCTGCGAGAGAAGCGAAAATGGGGCAAAACCCGGAGGCATAATGGGAAAGAGCAAGGACTCGGAGGAGCAAGGGAAGAGGCAAAAAATCGGTCATAGTCACGGTGTACAATCAGGTGACTTGTCGATTGACACAAAATTCAGGGTCCGGACTCCGGAGGCCCGTTTGGACAACAACTGGTTTAAATTTTCCTGTCATCTCCCTCAAAGTTGCAGACTCTGAGCCATGCCCGCACAATCGCTACGATTGAACAAAATAGTCTCTATACGGTCAAATGATCGCATACCATTGGTGTTTTTAAAGGCCGAAATCTGGATAGCAAATCGTCATTCCAGTGGCATACGCTTACTTTCACTATCGGAAAGATGACGTCGGGAACGACGGTTGGAAAACGGGGGTGGTTTGGATGGACATTGGAGACAGACAACAGTGTTTTATTCCCAAACCCATAAGGCAAAGAAAACATCAAAAATCTCTGTGAAACCCACACAACGCCAGTCGTTCTTCGAAAGTTGGAACCAAAGACGGGTCCACCGCTTGTCGGATAAAATACCGACTGCGCGTCATGCCCAATTCCCCCTCCGTCACTCTCGTAGCACCATAATACCGCGTGGCCTCCATAAAAGCACCCTGCGCCTCCAACGTTCGGTCCATCTTGGCCAAAGTACGTCCAATCATCTCAAGCGACTGCGCGATGTCGATTGGACGCCCATAACCCTTGCAAATCGCAAGCGTGCGATCCAAAGTCTGCAGTGCATCTGGGTAGTTTCCCTGCATGAACAGGACCTGCCCAAGCGCCAGCATCGGATCGCCGGGATATTGAGAAAGACACTCGTATTCGCAAACGGCGGCTGTTCCTGCGATTAAAGCGGCGTCGTATTGCTTGTCCCAGTAATACACCTGCTCGAGGAAGAAGGAGCACTTTGAGTGGTTCAACGCGCCTGAATCGCCAAGGTTATGGAACATTTTCCTCGCAAGGCTGAGCAGTTCGATGGCTTCTGGACGGGAGTGGTTCTGTCCGGTTATGATCCCGAGGTAGTATAGACTGAGAGCAACCCCTTCGGCGTCATGCAGCCTCTCGAAGACAGATCGTGAGTTAGCGACGAGTCGGGCTTGCTTCTCGAACGATATTCCACCTATGAAGCTATACGCATCCACAAGGTCAAGCGCGCATCGCGCGGCTCGTCGTTCATCCGGAATGGAGAGGAATATTTGATGTGCGAGACTAAACTTCTCCTCAGCCTGGTCGAATCGATCCAGGTTGAGGAGGATTCTCCCGTAACACGTCAGGACGTCGCCGACTAGGAGTTGATAATCTTCCATTTGACGAGAGAGCTTCAATGCATGTTCGATGACCTCGAGTCTCGGTCTCGTCGATAGCTGGTGGCGTGCTAAAATCATAAGGGCTTCAATCAATCCAGGTGCAGGATCTGTAGCTTGGATGAGAATGGACTGGAGATTCCCTTCTTCGAAAGAGATCGCCTGGGCGTACTCCTTGAACGAGGGATGTCCTGGGGAGGCGTTATGACAGGCGAGGAAATTACACGCTGATGAGATCATCTCAGTTCGAATTTTGCTTGGAAACCGAGATGGGTGGAGAATGTAGGATCGAATAACTGGGAGTATGAAATAGTTCGTCTCTCGCCGCCGTATAAGAGACGCCTCGGCAAGAACCTGCATAGCCCCAAGCAGGTCGAGCGACCCCTGTGCTACCCACCATTTGACCAGTGCATCGTACGCAGTCCCAACCGGCAGCAAAGCGAGCGTGGCGAGAAGGTCGTACGCCCCCGGGTGCTTCTTCATCGGCGTGCTCTCCACGGACAGGCTGATGCAGACGTCGAGACCGTGTTTGGCGCCTACCCCTTGCCCGAGCATGGCCGTACCGAGGCGGTTGTACTCCTCTAGCAGTTTCTTCGCAGACAACCCGGTCATGTTTGCCATGTTCGCTATTAGAGTAATTGCTAGCGGCATATGCCCCAGGGATTCGAGTAGCATCGAGAGATCGGCATCATTGGTACCCGCAGGACATATACCTAAATAAATTTGACGGGCAGAGGTTTCGTCAATGGCTTCGATGTCGAAGGAAAGCCATTGGTTGCCGTTGCAAGGTGGGATAGACGACCTCATGGTGATGAACAAGGTAACATGCGGAATCTGGTCGATTTCATACAGGATTTGCTGAGTATCAAGCCGCGATTCGACGACATTCCACGGTGTTTCGAAATTATCGAGTAGTAAGATAAGGTGTTCCGTGGACGACTTGATTTCTGAGACGATATCTTTGAGAGAGTCGCCAGTGTTTTGTGTTGCTCCTACTGAGGAATAAAGCGTGTCGAGGAATAAAGATACTGACGTCGCCTTGACGCATGGCACCCAAATCTGATTCGGCTCTGGAAAGTGCTTCTTCATCGCAGGATGTGCCATCACCGCGAGCGCTGTAGAAGTCTTGCCCATCCCACCTGGTCCGAGAAGACAGATACGTGGCCGCTTTTGACCCTCCGAATTAGACGTTAGAGTCTGAACGAGCTGATTGATGAGTTGCTTGCGACCGTGAAAGATTCCAGAATTGGCAGGAATCGCCGCACGTCTTTGAGGTTGGGATGACGAAGAGTTGGCTGGTCCAGGCTCTGGCAAGCGTTCGTTTAAGAAGACTTTGAGATCGTCCAACCCTGATTTCACGTCGTGCAGGGTCCGCTGGTGGTTTGAGTGGAAACCGAGGATTTGCCTTTCCAGCCGATCGAGGAGTTTGGTGTCGTTAATCTGGCGCGCCAGCTGCAATGCGACCAAGTTAGCCCAAGGAAACAAAGTTCATTGTTGAGAAGATGATGCTTACAGTGAAATTCGCCAATGAATTGTTTAAGCGACTCAGGCACTTCTTAACTTTGTCTTCGTTAAGAGCTCGGAAGACGATTAGCAGAAGCGTGTTTTGGGATCCGAGGTCGTTAAGTTTCCTTTGAACATACTTCAAATCACTGAAGAGCGCATTTAGAAGAGGTCACGAACATAAGCAATATCTTACCTTAAGAGAGAATTAACATCCTGTTTTAACTTCTCCTGAATGTCGCCTGCCTTCTTTTCCTTCAATTCGTCGACTAAAATTATCATAAGCTTTTTGATTCGCAGTTTCAGTTTCTCTGCGCGTTCCAAGGTCGCGTGGCTCTCCTTAGGATGAACATGTTTGTTAAAAGAGTTGGAAATCAACACCAAGATCAAGAAAATCAGCTTACATCGCATGCTTGAATGATACTTTTCGCGATCTTTACGATGGCAGCGACTCCAGGTACGGGGATTTGACCCGCAACGGCCTCGAGAGCGTCGAGAAATGATTTCGCAGCCTCGCCAGCATACTCTGTCGCAGTCGGTTTTGCAAGTTCGTCGTAGTGCGAGTTCGACGGGACTTTCGAAGCCCGTCGAGACGGTCGAAAACTGGGCATCGCTCACATCAACGACGGGAATATGTCGGAGTTATATATGACATGCCTTGAGGCTTTAGACTTCATGTCAGAGGACACAGCCATCGCTAATTTCGTGAAGAGAAGAAAGTTCTATATTTAACACAACCGCACTGCTGTTGATGCAAGTACGAGGGCATCCGTGTGAACGATGAAGTGAGCAGAGGATTCGAATGATAGAAAAGGGTACATCAAGACATTCGTGGAATACCAAAGCGGCTGGACGACGCTCGAGTATGCTGGAAAAGCAACAACAAATCAATTAACAGTTCCTGGAGGTAAGTACAAGCCAAGACCCACCTTACATACGAAGCCGCTTCTGCGCCTGCTTCCGAGCTCGAAGTCTGGTTTTGAAAGGAATGGCGTAATGGTGTCCGCCAAACGGTGGTGAGGAATAGTACCAGCAAATGGGGGCATTCTATCGGAAATATCTTTGGATTTGCATTACCCGGGTAGGGCATCGGATTCAAAGAGTAAACAGGGCCGGTACTGGTAGGTTGGAATTATAGTGATTACGACAAGTCCTAGCCGTAGTGACATGAGCATTCGAAGACTGGGACCCACGAAAAGTTAGCCGCGGTAAACTTCAGAGGAGAACGACACGCACCCTCCAACTCGCAATTCAACAAGATGTTCGTCTGATGTCCGTACATACAACGAATAACGAGATCTTTATCCTGCCCTCTCCCGCCTTCAAACCCAATACATCTGCAAGAAGCCAGCACCAGCACCACAAGCTTCAGTCACTCGACGTTGGTCGCTCGACGGTAGGCAGCGGTAGCAGGCCCGAATGAGACGGCTGCTGTGAACTTTCAACCTAAGAAAATAAGATGAAAAGAACAAATCACCAACTGCCTGCTAACTCCTACGTTTCGCGCCATATTGTGTCTCTTGAAGTAGACGTTGAAGATGTGGTGGGCACATGCATCGGTCCACAAGTCCAGAAGCCATCGATATGAATGCGGCTGACAATAGCTATGGCTTAAAACGCGTTAGCTGAGAGTTTTGTTGTACAGAAGCGCGTTTCTCACCTATGGACTGGGGCTACAATGTGGTCCCGTGAGTCAGTGACGAGGGAGGTGCTGTCCAAAGCGGGATGATGGCCCCTCCATCAGTGATTTGGTGATCGATCAAACATGCCGATAACCGGCTTCTGGCAATATTAATGCCCCGTCAAATTAGATTGCTCCTCCTTTCAACTCTCATCCTGATTCTTCAGACAATCCTTCACCTCCTCGTACAATCTTTATTTAAACTGAGTTCCTCTCCATTTGTCCCTTTGTCCGGACATCCCAACCAGCAAATTGCAGTTGAAGGATGCTAGACATAGGTCCTGATATGATTGGAAAATCATCAGTTTAGTAGGCTGCGTACGACGACCCCATTCTAGTACCAATTTTTTACCATATCTCTGTGTCCGTTTTTCTACATGGGCATCGGGGACATCATGGTGTCTTGCTTCGTTGGCATATTTCCGTCCATTTCTTCTTTCTTTCTTGTTCGCATTGAAGCCCGCAACCGAAACTCGTCTTTTCACATTTTTCGAGACCAATGACCCTCTCATCATCCAACCTTCGAGCCCACAACGTTAGTCCGCAAGTGTGCCTTCTCTAGTCCTATATTTATCTCCTACTCTTATCCCGAGAACCCTGCTTAATTTCTCTTACACTTTAGTTACTTTCCTCGGTTATTCAAGTATCTCTCTACCCTTTGATAAACCACACGCAGGACGGTTGACCAGTTGACCACTTTCGACCTCGTAAAGGCACCTTGTTTGTCAAATGTCAACCACTCTGGCGGCAGTACCCGGGCGCCTTAAGCAGTAAGGCGGTAGTGCTGAATGTATGTACCTGCGTCGACCACGCATCCAGGTTCCAGCCCCAGTCATCTCGTAAATCTCCCATGAATCACTCTGGCGCCAGGGCGAGTGGCAGGTCAAGGTAAAATTCTGCGAGTTTCAGTTTCTAGGCTAGGAAAGTATTATGCTGTTTAAGAACTCATTTTTGACGTATAACCCAGTTCATCTACCCCTCTTCGCGTCTTTCTTCGCCCGCCGGCCTACCGTCCAAGCCTCAGGATTCAGGAAAACCCGGAACCGCAGAAATTCGATCCCTCCGTCATGGGTCCCGGGCGGGGTATTTATTGTCTTTGGTTTTTCGACCATTTATTTGCTTCACAAGTAGTCAATAAGCATTCGAAACAATTCGAGGTAAAGATAAAAGCATACACACCCTACTCGCTCAGTACTCCTTCTTTTTCTACCCTCGCAAGGTACCGAGCAATTTCTCGCTTTACAGCTTTTTTACTATGAGGATGATTCCGCGTCAGTGGTCCAAATGTGTGTTGATGTGCCAGCATGGTTAACGTTTCTGAGCTATCAGCTCGTGGTAACACATGCGCCAGACATCTCAAGGCCAACCGGAAAGTACGTCCCGAAATGTGCATGCTCCTCCGCAAATTCATGGATCGCTGCTTCGTAAGCCTCTGCAATCGAACAATTTGTGCGGCTTCAGATGAATGTGCTTTTCCCACGATGTTGTGCCAATGCCAAGGGGCGTTTATTTGGTTTTTTAATTTCCGTCGGCCCGTGGAGTAGGATGGGAGTATTTGTTCTGAGTGATTGCAGATGTATTCAAGAAAGTACGTCGCTGCGGTCGCATACCTTTCGCCAGTTAACATGTATACCCCAGCTCGACTAGGGTCGGCCAGGAATTTCGATATAAAGGCAAGGTATTCCGGTGAATCGTGGGCCTCCAAGGAGAACGAGAGCTTGTCCAGGGCTATCAGACTGTCCCTAAGTGAAAACAATTGTCTGAGAGCCTTGGAGTAGCGATGTATGTCAATGTCTAACTCAGCAACAGCGACCAAATTGGTCAGACCAGAATCGGTATACATGCTTGCCAGTATTCCCCTTGCAAAGTCGTCGAAGCGCTGAAGCTGGTCATCATGAATGCTTGCACCGTCAATATTCTGGATCATAGTTTGTTATTCTCGTCAGTAAAAGCAAAGGAAGCTAAAAGGACATACCCAACGACTTATAGTTGTAAAAAAATGGGGAATAAAATAATGACCGTGCCGTTCCACCAGATAGGATGCGAAGGAGAGCTTTGCTAGGCTTTCCCGAAGTTCCGGAGTAGGTGCAGCACCCAAAATGTAGCCAAAAAGATTTCCTGCTTCCTCGTGTGTAAGGTCTGTTGGTAAATCTTGGTGAAAGTGTGAGATAGAATTCATGCCCAGAGTGACAAAACAGACCTTCCAGGTAAATAACGGCAAATTCGGCACATCGCAATGGAGCATTAACCCAGAATCTTTTTGATCTGGATTGATCGAATAGAAAGTCCCCAAGAGACGCGTGAAAAATATGCAAGTAGGTTTCTACATTTCCGTCGGGGCGGTGACGCTCTTCAACAGAAATGAGTGATGTCAGATCGCTTAACAACACCGCAATATCGCCTGCATCGAGCAAAAACATGATTTCCATTTCACTCAGTGTCAAGGAATACTCAGAGAGCAGCTGGTAAGCTAGAATCAGCATGACTGGCTCCGGATCTAGAACAGACGAGAAAATATGCATATATAAAGCATCAAGCTCTGCGAACGGCATTTCGCGCTGCGCAGGTTGGATTCCGAGTATAATTTCTAATTGTTTTGGTGGGCGATGGCGGCTCGACTTGGTGAATTTAACTACAGTTGCAGCATAGATAAATTGCTCCGAAGCTTTATCGACTAGGATCCGCAAAGCGTCTTCGGACGGCCAGACGGGCGGGATTTGTGCTCGAAATGGATGGGAATCCTGGATCTCAGTGAATTTGTCACAGAGAAAGAGACGGATGTCTTCGGATGAGGAATAGTCATCGTCGAGCGGGTTTCGAGTTGAGATTTGACTGAGGTACCCGAAACAGAAGGCAGTTCGGATATCAGGCTCGGGGCGGCTTGCGACGAGGAATATAAAGGGAAGATGGTGTTGTCGAAAAGCCCGTGAAATTGAGTCTAGGATTTTTATTTGACCTTCCCTGTCCTCACATTCATCTAGCCCATCTATAATGATAATGCGGGCGGAATTTGAAGTGGTAAAATACCCAGCCCCGATACGCTCTTGAAGTGGTCCGATAACGAGGGTGAATATCTGCGAATCGAGCGAGCGGCTAAATATGAAAGGATCGTGGCCTATCGCTCCTGCGATGCGATCCCGTAAATCAGGAAAACATAAGGAGACTTGATATGCGATTGTTGCTATCAAGGAGCGTCCGTGGTTCCTGGTAGGATCAAACCTAGAAAAAAAATAACTTGCAACAAGGATGCCTTCCTCGGCACAGAGCTCCGCGATGGATCTAGCGATGGCGGACTTTCCCGACCCCGCTGGGCCGTATATCCACATAATCAATGCATTTCGTGTCTCCGGGTCGGCGCCGTGAATCCAGTCCATAATCTTTTTGAGCACGGCGACACGGGTATTTGGATGGCATTTCGGCGGATCGCACAAGTCGTTTGAATCATGGAACGCTGCAGGTGATGCAGCCTCGAGCAGGCGTTCGAAAGGATCTGAAAAGCGTGTCTGTATTTTATATTTCTTAATTTAAACGTGTTTTTTTGCACCTTTGGATGATGTATTGATTTGCTGAAAGTTCCCTCCCGCGATCACGAATTGAGAGCCAGATATTATGCTAGACATGCCTACAAGAGTCCCTGGCGGAGGGTGCTGTCGATGATGGGGGAATGTGTTCCAGACGTGGGTGCGTGCATCAAGGTGGTGTCAGATAGAGGACCGGGGTTAAATAGCCAAAGACAGAAATGAATTGCATTGCAATAAGGCAATGCGGATAAATATAACTGACAGTCGGTACTTCGCAAGTTGCAAACGGAGGGGCAGTGTGAAAGAGTCGTGTTAATATTAACCATGGTCGAAGTCAAATTGACAACTTAATATTCAATTCCAAACTGCCGAGAGACATAGTGACGAGCAATGCACACTGATATTGCCATCGCCGTTTCGAACGCCCGGAGAACTTGATCTCCAGATGTGAGTCAGCTCATTGTCGACGTAGGGTGCAGAATACTCCGCAGTTTTGAACCCAACCCTCCTCGCCTGCTGCTCCGCCTTACGGGGATGAGCACACTGTCGATGGAGGTGCTCGAGTACCGCCTCCTCTTCTCCAACGGCTGCAACTCCCTACACCGTTCATCGTTGAAGACGCGGACTTTATGTATATGGTGTCCGTAAGCGAGTTGTTGGACGAAATTGCATGCCTAAAAGTGGGAAACTATGAGGCGATAGGTCCAGTCAACGGTTATCAAAAGGTTAGACCAGTAGGAACAGAGCGTAGCCGTTAGTTGCAGGAGAGAAAGGCCCAGGTTATGGATAGAGCCACAAAAGGCTGGTAGGGATGATTGAAGCTCAAAATTCGAATGGATCATATAGAGTTCGTACGAAACTACAGGAAGATATGTTTAGTTTCATGTGCAGTGGAGGAAAGACGAAGTGAACACCTTGCCTAGTTGCCCGTATGTCCCGTCGAGACTGCTGATGAGTCTCGGTTGAGAGTAGAAATAGTCAATCTCGGGTCCAGATTCTTAACAGAGTGCCGGCGGATAATACGTTTCGATAAAGGCGGTACAGAATAACCTCGAAATGGGACCAGAAATTTAATTGACAATGACGTCTACAAGAAATCGCGCTGAACCTTGGGTCCAACGGGACATGAGGAGCCCTAATTAGCTGAGATACGAGCCTAGTAAGTCAATGTAAATTTCGAAGAAGGACGAAGTGGTGTGTCACACCCTATTCCATGTGTGCTGCCAGCCATATCCTCGTCCTTCTCCAAACCCACACAAGCATGAGCACCGCAACCACGGGCTAGAGCCTCTATGATGACAACACCTTCGGTAGGATCGGGCCCACGAGTTGATAACCAACCGCAGAACCTCAGGGCGCCTGTGTATACTGCGGTGTTGACTGACACCACCGTCGCGAACAGGCGTTCTTCTGGTGTCCAGACGGGCAGCTTACAAGTTACAACCGGATCTTCATCCTGGCCTTACCCACCTCCAAAACCAACCGCACCACGACAGCTGGCATCAGAACCGGAATGTTCAGTCTTTCGGGTGCTTTCGGGTGATAAGCAACGATGTTTTGGAATGCTTCATGACGTGACACGTCGTCAAATTCCGGGATTGCAGATACATCATCATGGTCGGCGGAGTTGTGGAGGGTTATTGACGTTTTGAATGGCTGGAGCTGGAGTGGTTGGGGCAGATAAGAGTGAGGAAATTGTCGGTATCAACTGCTCCTCCAAACAGAATTCGCATCCACGTCCGAGATCGAAATATCGTTGCCCCAGCTGCCACCAAAGTAGGGAAAGTGGGAGGTCGAGCTAATCCGAGGATCTGTACAGTCGGCATGGCGATGACGATGGTCTTGAAATCGAGACAAAGATTGGAGGGAGGCAGACGGTTATGCAGCATGCTGCGTCAAAGCCTTTTCGAATACTCGCCTGTGGTTCCGCCGCCATTTTATGCTTTGGCGAGACAGTAGGCTCTCGAAAGAAAAGTTGACCGTCGAGAGTAGGCAGCGGCGACAAGTCCGATTAAGAAGGTTGCTATCAATTTTCAACCTAAGAAAGAAAGAAAGAAAAGAGAAAAGTACAAGGTGCGTGTACGTGGATCCTGAAGTTAACTTTGAAGATGTGATGGGTCGGCTGACGCTAGGTACAGCAGAAAGCTGATTTGAGTAATTTGTCGTACAGAATCGTGTTTCTCACCTGCGGACTCACGCAAAGCGCAGTTCGATGAGGAAAGAGTGAGTCGGCCAAAACAGGATGATGGCGAAAATAGCCGGACTCAGAGCGCCTCTTGAATTTATCTCCTCCTATTCGCTGGCTTACTGAATGATGAAAAAGCCGATAGACGGCACTGCAATTACATTGCTCAACCCCTGTCCTGACTTCTTCAGACAAACCTTCAGCGACACCGGTCACGTCGAGTCGTACAACCTTCCTCTAAACTGAGCGCCTGGACCCTACCATTCGTCCCAAGTTATTTGCCCGGACATCCCATCTTGAGTATCGCAGCTGCAGGACTGTGATGTGAATGGAGAGTCGTCAGTTTAGCTGAGGCTGCGTTCGGGCATGGGGTACTTATATCATTATGTCTTGCCTTATTGACAGGTTTCCGTCTATTTTTTATTTCTTTCTTAGTCGCATTGAAGCCCGCCGACTGTAACTCATCTCTTCACATTTTCCAAGACCAACCACCTTCCAATGTCAGTCAGATTCCAGCCCAAGTCATCTCGTAATTCTCTCGTTACCTCTTGCGCCAGGGCAATTGGCGGGTCAAGGTAAAAATTTTGCGAGTTTCCAGGCTAGGACAATATTATGACCTGTGTAAGAACTCAGTTTTGACGTATACCCTGTTTATCTACCCCTCTTGGCGTTTTCTTCGCCGGTTGGCCTACCGTCCAAGCCCTACTTACCCGGTACTCCTTCTTGTCCTACCCTCGCAAGGTATCGAGCAATCTCTCGCTTTACAACCTTTTTACTACGAGGATGATTCCGCGTCAGGGGACCAAATGTGTGTTGACACGCCAGCATGGTTAGATCCTCCGACCTATCAGACCGTGGTAGAGTATATGCGAGACATTTCAACGCCAACCGGAAAGCATCTCCCGATATCTGCATGTTCCTCCCACTCGTCAAGGACCCCTGCCTCACAAGCGTCTGCCATCGGACAATCTGTGAGGCTTCCGATGAATGTGCTTTTTTCACGGTGTTGCGCCAATACCAAGGGGCGTTTATTTGCTTTTGAAATTTTCGTTTGGCCGTGGAGTATGATGGGATTATTTGTTCTGAGTGATTGGAGAGGTACTTGAGAAAGTACACCGCCGCGCTGGCATATCTGCCCCCAGTCAGCGCGTATGCTCCGGCTCGACTAGGATCATCCAGGAATTTCAGTATAAAGGCACGGTATTCCGGTAAATAGTGGGCTTCCCAGGAGAGCGAGAGCTTGTCCAAGGCCTTCAGATTTTTCCTCGGTGAGAACAATTCATAGAGAGCATTGGAGTGGCGAGGTATGTCAATGTGCACCTTAGCAATGGCAACCAAAGCCGTCAGACGGGAATCAGTATACATGTCTGCCAGTATTCCCCTTGCAAAGTGGTCGAAGCGCTGAAGCTGGTCATCATGAATGCTTGCACCGTCAATATTCTGCATCATGGTTCATTATCCTTGGCAGTGAAAGCAAGAAATATAGACATACCCAACGACTTATGGATGTAAAAAAATAGGGAATTAAATAATTACTTTGCTGTTCAGCCAGATAGGAAGCTAAAGAGAGCCTTTCTATGCTTTCTCGAAGTTCCGGCGTCGGCGCAGCATCCTCAATGTAGCCAACAAGAACTTCTACACGCAAAATTTTCGTCGGCAAATCTTTGTGAGGCTGTGAGATAGAATTCATGCCCGTTGTGAGAAAACTCACCTTTCAAGTAAAGAACTGCAAATTCGGCACATCGCAATGGAGCATTAATCCAGAATTGCTTCGATCTGGATTGATCAAAGAGAAAGTCCTCAAGAGACGCGTGAGAAATCTGCAGGAAGCTTTCTTCATTTCGACCGAAGCCCGGAAGCTTTTCGACGAAAATGAGTGATGTCAGATCGCTTAACAGGACTGCAATATCGCCTGGATCAAGCGACAACATCGATTCCATTTCACTCACTGTCCGTGTGGCGGCAAACCGAGAGAGCAGCCGGTGGGCTAAAATCTGGATGACTGGCTCCGGATCTACCACAGACGAGAAAATGTGCATGTATAGAGCGTCGAGTTCGGCAAATGGCATCTCGTGTTTGGCAGGACGAATTCCAAGGACAATTTCCAAGCGTTGAGGAGGGCGATGACGACTTGACTTGGTGAATTTAACTACAGTCGAAGCATAGATAAACTGGCCCGAAGATTTTGCGACTAACGCCTCCAAAGCTTCCGCCGATGGCCAGGTAGATGGAATTTGGGCACGAAATGGATGGGAATTCTTAATTTCTGCGAACTTGTCACGGAGGAAGAGGCGGATGTCCTCAGATGGCAGGTAGTTGTCATCGAGAGGGTTTCGAGTTGAGATGTCATTGAGGTACCCAAAGCCGAAGGCGGTCCTAATATCAGGCTCAGGGCGGCTCGCAATGAGGAACAAGAAAGGCAGACGGTGGTGTTGGAGTGCTTTTGAAATAACGTCTAGGATTTTGGCCTGACCGTCCCTCTCTTCACATTCGTCGAGGCCGTCTACAATAATGACACGTGGGGCAGTCGCAGTGTCAAAATCCCCAGCACCGGAGCGTCCTTGCAGGGGTTCGGTAATGAGGGACAGCATTTGCGAATCAAGGGAGCGGGAGAAGATAAACGGGTCTCGATCTACAACTCCAGTGATGTAATCTCTGATATCCGGAAAGGCCAACGACACTTGATAAGCGATTGTCGCAATGAAGGAACGTCCGTGATTTCGGGTAGAATCAAACCTGGAAAAGAAATAGCTGGCGACTAGAATACCTTCCTTCGCACAGATTTCAGCGATTGTTCGAGCGATGGCTGACTTTCCTGATCCTGCTGGGCCATAAAGCCACGCAATTAACGCATTCCGTGTCTCTTGGTCGGCGCCGTGAATCCAATCCATGATCTTGTTGAGCACTGCGACTCGGGTGTTTGGGTGACATTTCGGAGGATCGTAAAGGTCGTTTGAGTCATGGAACGCTGAGGGAGAAGCAGCCTCGAGCAGTCGCTCAAACGGATCTGTAAATTGTGTGTTTATCTGCGATATCCCTATTTTGAAGGCTCCGTGTACCTTTGGATAATTTATTGCTCTGATGAAAGTTTCCCCCTGTGATCAAGATATTTGACCCAGATATCAGGCTAGACATGAGCAAGTTAAAACTTCAACTTAGAAGCTGGAGTAGATGGCAGAACTAGCGATGATGGAGGAGTGATCGAAACGGTGTCAAAGCAGTGTGGCGGTGTCACGGTTAGGTAATCACCCCTGTCTATAATTAAAAGGTTTGCCCAAGTAAAGCAAACGAGAAAAGACAATACATGGACGATACAAGCAATATTTGAGAGGTCAACCGAAGTTTTCATAAATATTTACAATGTGGCTTGATAATGAGATGGCGAATTCTACCCTGGCACTCTCTTTACCCTGTCATCCATCGACTACAATCCTCACGAACTTCTTGGTACACATTTTTAGTCTCTACCAACCTAAGAAAGACGCACAAGATCAGCTAGGTACGGGAAGAGATTGGAGACGATGTGTTTTGGCCGCCCGAGGAAGAAATCACATTTACATCCCGTGTACCAAAAAGCGGAATGTACTCGGCAACGCGGAAAGTATCATAATCTGGAAAGCAACACTCGGTGAATAATTCCATTCTCAAATCGTACGAGAAACTCGCCAATTTACTTGCTCAATTTCCCTCTTGTTCCACCCTAGCCAGGTATCGAGCAATTTCTCGCCTAACTGCCTTTTTTCTATTAAAGCGCTTCCGCAGTAATGGCCCAAACGTGAGTCCGCGCGCCAAGGTAGTGAGCTCTTCCGAAGTCGCGGATCGTGGTAGTACATGTGCAAGGCACCTCAGTGCCAGCCCAAAGGCACGGTCTGAGTCCGACATGTTGCTTGAACCCCAACGTAAGGTCGACCTTCTTTGAATTTCGGGCAGCTTCCACTGGGCTCTTTGGGCTGCCTCTGACGAATGAATTTTCCGCGTTATTTTGCGCCAATGCCAAGGGGTATTTCTTTGCTGTTTGTATTTTCGTTCGAGGGCAGATAGAGATGGTGTTATTTGTTCCAGATGACTGGAGATGTACTTGATAAAGTAAACCGCTGCAATTGAGTACCGTTCGCCGGTCAAAGAGTAAAACCCAGATCGACGAGGATCTTCGAGGAATTCCAAAATAAAGCGACGGTACCCTGATGAGATATGTGCCCAGAACGAGAATGAAAGCTTGTCCAGGTCGAGCCGAGCTTTACTAAGTGAGAACAATTCAAGTAAAATATTGTGGGCGTGATCGTGATTGATCTCCAGCTTGACAGTAGAAAGCAAAGCGATTAGACAAGATTGAGGATACATGCTTCCGAGTATTTCCCTAGCAAAGTGATCGAAACGTTGAAGCTGATCTTTGTAAAGATCAGCAGCGCCGTCAACGTTCTACAACAAGATTAGTTCACCTTGGTAGGAAATGAAATAAAGAAAAAAGGACTTACCCATTGACTTATGGTTGCAAAGAAGGCAGGTATACGAGTGTGGGCTTTCTGTTTTGCCAGATGGCAAGCGACAGGAGACTGTGCTATTGCTTCTTGAAGCTGGAGAGTAGCCGTAGCACCAGAAATGTGGTACAGGAGATCGAAGTACCCATCGATAGTGTTTTGAATATCTACACAGGCCCATGAGATGCCGTGCTTTTTCGCAATGACAAAACTGACCTTTCAGATGAAGAACAGCAAACTCAGCATGTCGTAATGGCACATTAATCCAGAATTGTTTTGATCGAGATCTGTCCAGGAGAAAATCCACAAGTGACGCATGAAAAATATGCAAGGCCCTCCGGAGCCCGTCAAGACGGTCATCGTCCTCGACGGCAACGAGTGAAGTTAAATCACATAATAGCACCGAAATGTCCCCCGCATCAAGTAACAAGAAATTTTCCATTCCGCTTACGGAGTACGGAATTGCAGAGAATAGATGGAGAGCAATGATCTGTAAAGCGGCCTCTGGATTGGCCACAGACGAAAAGATTTGCATGTAGAGAGCGTCGAGTTCGGCAAATGGCATCTCATGTTGGGTAGGACGGAGTCCGAGGATAATTTCTAAGCGTTGATGTGGCCGATGTCGAGTAGATTGAACAAATTTAACCACAGTTGAAGCGTAAATGAACTGGCCAGAAGATTTATTGACGAGGGTCCATAAGGCATTTTCAGACGGCCAGATGGGAGGAAGTTGAGCCCGAAATGGGTGGGATCCCTTGATCTCAGCGAATTTGTCAACGAGAAAAAGACGAATGTCTTCGGAAGGGAGGTAGTCATCGTCGAGTGGGTTTCGAGTGGACACTTGACTGAGATACCCGAAGCCGAAGGCTCCTCTAATATCAGGCTCCGGACGACTCGCGATGAGGAATATGAAAGGAAGATGGTGCTGCTGAAGAGATTTCGAAATAGCGTTTAGAATTTTGACTTGAGCGTTTCTGTCCTCACACTCGTCTATGCCATCTACAACGACAACACGCGCGGGAGTTGCAGTGTTGAAATAACCAGAAGTAACGCGTTCCTGCAGAGGCTCGATAATAAGTGAGAAAATCTGCGAATCCAGCGAGCGGGTGAAGATGAAAGGATCGTGTTCGATGGTTCCGACTATGTGATCCCTAATATCTGGAAAACATAGGGAAGCTTGGTAGGCGATGGTTGCAATAAGTGAGCGCCCGTGGTTTCGTGTCGAATCGAACCTGGAAAAGAAGTAGCTCGCGACCAGGATGCCTTCCTTAGCGCATAGCTCCGCGATGGATCGAGCGATGGCGGACTTTCCTGATCCCGCTGGGCCGTAAAGCCACATAATCAATGCATTTCGCGTCTCCGGGTCGGCGCCATGAATCCAGTTCATGATCTTGTTAAGCACGGCAATACGCGTATTCGGGTGGCATTTCGGAGGGTCGTGCGCGTCATCGGAATCATGAAACGCCGCAGGTGACGCAGCCTCGAGTAGGCGATCAAATGGGTCTGCAAACCGTAGGTATATCTTGAGTAAGTATCCCAATTTCTGGTGAATACGAATACCTTTCGATCCATGATTACTTTGATGAAAGTTCCCTCCGGTGATCAAGATTTGTGAGCTGGATATTAGGCTGGGCATGAGCGAGAGTGGCCGTGACAAAAGACGATACTAGCAGTGATGGAAGGGAGAGTTCAAGATGTGATCGCAGTGTATCTGCTTCCCGGAACTGTGAGAGCTGACTTCAGTGGAAGAGGTAAAACTCGAATCTCCCCACACTGCCATTTGGCTGTGACCATGAATTACATGAGGAGTTATGCGGATGACATTGAGAGGCGGTGCGAACAGAAATAACTGACTGTCGAGTTCAAAATAAGGCACCTGTTAGAAGCTGGTGCATCAGTTTGGACTATGAAAAAAGATGAGAATAACTTACTCCGTTATCCGCTTTGGGCTCGAATGTATCCAAGAGTTCTGATGAATTACCAGGTCTGAAGCTTGAAGTTTAGGCGTAGGGAACCGCGGTGCGATATGATATGGAGTGTCTGGTGTTTCAAGGCGGCTTTTCCAAAGTTGGGAGGATTTGGGTCATTGGCATTCAATAATATTGCACTTAACGCGACTTGTACGTAGAAGCAAATAGCGTTGAGTTGCTAGTTGACCGACAAGCGGGTGACGTGGTGAAAAGCTCTGCCGAAGCGCCTCTTTAAATTTAAGCCTTCCTATTGGTCGCATCAATGATCGTCATTTTTATTCCCATATTTAATCCAGTACGATCTCGATTTTTTCAGTTCCTCACTTTCCTCTCGAAACCTCCCTGCCAACCAAATTTCTTCCTCGCTCCCTCTACAACGACCATACTTCCGTTCCTCTTCTTGTGCCCACTCCCTTCGTCCCAGCCTGAATTCCCGTCTGTCCTCGCCTTTTCTCAGATGCAGACGCTGTCCCCGTTGGTTTTCACGGGATTTCCTGATGTACACAACTGCCACCATAATATACCTCGGCTTTGACCCATGAAATCCTCTCAGCTATTTCTTCGAGGGATAGCGTCGCTTGTAGAAAGACAGGCGTTGATGCACTATTTTTTCCCCATGTCTTCAGAGGGATACATGCGTTCGCGGTGTGCAAGCCAACACACATAGCTGTCATTATGCTTCGCGATGTTCTCCGCTCTCATGCTTCTGCTCGTATGTGAAGTATTTTCCGCTTGAATCCCATCTAGGCCGAGAGCAGCAACTCTCGTAAGAACGCTTTGCTACATGCCATCGTCGCATTTTCCCCAGATGTACACTTCCTCGCTGCTTAAGCCGCCTTGATCATGACTTTCCTGGTGTACAAGGGCAGAGCATGCAGCCCATGCCTCGACCTTGACCCATGAATGCACGGTCCCGTTCAAACGATCGGTTGGGCAGCGTCGCCTGCAGGGAAAAATTGATGGACTTCGCTCGCCCCCCACGCTCGTTCAGCTTTGGGACTACAAGCTTTGACGGTTCCTCGGACTTCTCGCGCCTTTTGCACGATGGTTTTGTTATGCTTTTGCCTACCGTTCACCTACCTCCGCATCCATAGATCGTCATGCTTATGCTTATGACTGAACGCCCATTAACGGTACCCCACCCCACCACGCTCTCCCTTCTTTTATCCGAGACACCCATCAAGTCCGAGGCTTTCTTTTACGCGATTTGAGGGAGGTTACAAAGTCCAGTCATCCTTCGACGACTGGCTGATCTCTCGTGCTGCCCATGCCTAATTTTCTCTAGCCCTAGCATCAGCTGAAGAAGCACTTACTTATGTCGACACTGAGGCTCGTTATTCTTTCTCATTTTTTCTCTTCACTATTACCAGAACGCCTCTTGATCTCACGAGAAGACTCCTCCTAGAAAGACTTCTTATCCCCCCCTGGGCTCTATCTCGCTCTATATCTTCCCTGGAGACGCCCAGTCACCGCTTCTCTCCACCGCTCCGATCTACCTTTTCTGGTCGGCGAGGCCACAGCATGTCCATGCCGCGGCCTTGACCCACGAAAATAAGTTGATCGTGCACTGTAGCGAAGCGGTGCGTTCTGATTAGGTCGTTCCAGTTTTCTCTGGATACCGTGTCCTGTCCGAAGTCTTGAACTGTATGAACCACCCAACCCAACGAAACTGGAACATTTCAGCAATCTGCTCAGAAGGCTAAACTGCTTCAATTATTTCTTTGCCTATAAGTGGACGAGCATTCCATCCATCCAGGATGCAAGCCAGCTCCGGAGACTGTTCATTGACTTCAAATGTTCCAATTGTCCAACTTGAAAGAATGCCTACTTACGAACCTTCACCTTTGGTTTCATTTTCATTCTCGACTGTGATCAGCAAAATCTGGACAAGACCGAAGTGAGCAATGTCAGTTTGTATTGAACATATATAAACCAATGTAGCTGCCGGAAAAAAATTCGATTGATAAATCCTACACCCTCGTGAAACCCATGGCGTCCTTTTAAGTAGCGAAAATATGCGAGGAAAAGAGCAAAGAAGGTTGACGAAAAACAAAGTACGAGATGGGCATTCCGTTTATGAGTGCGTTCAGTGACACCGACATACTTGCTGTGTTATTGGAGAATTTGATATATCGGTATTTGATAATTCTGCAGCTGCACATCTCGTTGAATTTGCGAATTGCTGGTCAAGGTTGAGCGGGTGATGCTGGAATCAAAGTGCATGCCGGTTCTGCCGAGACGGCTCTCTAAATTTAAATCTTCCTATTGGCCGCATCAATGATCGTCTTTTTTTCGTTCCCACCTGAATCCAGCCACGACCTTGACACACCTCCCAGTGCTCCCACTCTCCGTCTTTTCCTTGGACTTTCCTCTCGATGGAATCTCTTCCACCGATTCGAATTCATGATCGGCGTCCAGACTCCTCCCTTCACAGAGTCAGCACCATGATAGTAATCCTCCATGATCTCACGTCGCGATCGGCTGCTCCATCTTTCTCTAAATCGCCTTGATGCTTGTATCTCTCCCCTCTTTCGACGATGTCTGACTGAGCGTTCTTCCTTCCGCAGCCTCGGAACGCAACTGGCCGGAGGGCAGAAACATCGAAAACACCCTCTTTCCAGCTACGAAACATACAATCACCGTCTGAGAGGTATGTACACAAGCAAGCCCTCCTTCCACATCGCTTTCTCATCCTTGTCGAGTCTAGAAACAACCGGCTCGCAATAATAAAGGCTATTGTACACATGTACTTGGGCAGATCGCTACGTGTTTCCTGATTGTCATTCTTCTCCTTCAATTTCCTTCCTTCGGACCCTTCTCCATACGTTGTTGCGCCTTTTCTTGAAATGCCGACGCTGTCCCGCTGCTCATCACCGATTCTCCTGGTGTACCCACTGCCAGGCTATAACTTGCCTTGGCTTTGACCCATGAAAATGTGAACGTATGGAACCAGAAGGGACAGCGTCGCCTGCAGAAAAGACGGGCATCGCTCTGCCTTTTTCTTGTTCTCATTTTACGGATAGCATGTGCATTCGCAGCATACAAGCCAACAAGGCTGTGATCATGATCACAACTTTCCGTTTTTTGCATTTTGAAATGACTGTGTCATGATCCTGCTTTTATGCGAATTGTTACAGCCTGCAATTCCAACTAGGAGCAGGGCAGCAACCTGAATTGGCTGCGTTATACTTTTATTCGACGCCATCTTGGACAACAAGCTGATTTACAGGTCATCCAGGTCCGGGATTATCTTCTCGCCGTTTGATCCTTCAAAAGGTAATTACGTTCACATGCAAACGTTCATTCCAATCTGTTGTCTTATATCATCGCCATCATCTCCAGAAATGCCAGCGCGTAAGAACAAAGCTGCTCCGATTATTTATTACCTTGCAGGTAGCCACACGCTCCTTCTCCTCGACCTTTCCTTTTACTCATCATCAAACACCCTTCCTTCGTGCCTATCGCGACCAATCATTAACTCTGCCTATATGGACACGCTTGCCCGCTGCGTCGAGCCGACCTAACTTTTCTGGTGTACCAGCCCAGAGCATCCGTGCCATGCGTTGGCCCTGACCCATGGAAATAAATGTTTTCAGTTCGATGCTCTGATTTCGCGGTGGGCAGCGTCTTCTGCAGGAAAACAAAATGATGGACGTCACCCTGTCGCGTTTTTTTCCCCCTGACTTCGTTATGCCTTTCCGACTTCTTACCTATCTCGCATCCGTATCTCGCATCTCATTGAGCATCGCTCCACACCTTTCCTGGAAACGCACAACCACCGCTTCTCTCCTCTGCTCCGATCTCCCTTTTCTGGTCAGCAAGGTCACAGCATGTCCATGCCGCGGCCTTGGCCCCACGAAAATAAGGTGACTACGTAACGTTGAGAAGCGGTGTGTTTTAATTGGGTCGTTCCAGTTTTCTCTGAATACCGTGTCCTTTCCGACGACTTAGGTCTCTATTCACCACCCGGCCTAACGAGGCTGGGACGTTTTCGCGACCTGCTCTAAATACTGAGTTAAAGTATTCTTTGCCTAAGATTGGACGAACATTCCAGCCAGGATGCGTACCCGTGACGGAGGCCGTTTATTGACTTAAAATGTGCCACTGTCTAGCTTGAAAGAGAGCCTACTTACGAACCTTAGCTTCATCGTTTTCACTTCCATTTTCGACTGTGGTCAGAGAGACCTGGACAAGACCGAGTCACTACGTCCCCGAGTTCCGGTGAGCGAGGACGGTTTGTATTGAACATATGAACGGATGTAGCTGCCGGAAAAAAAATTGACGTGATCGATACTATATTTGAAAAACCCATCCTGTGATTCCTGTCCCACTAAATAGCGGACTCATATGCGAGGAAAAGAGCACAGAAGGTTGATGAAAAACAAAGTACGAGATCGGCATTCCGTTTACGAGTGCGTTCAGTGACACTGACATACTTGCTGTGTTATTGGAGAATTTGATAATTCTGCAGCTGCACATGTCGTTGAATTTGCGAATTGCTGGTCCAGGTTGAGCGCCGAGCGGGTGATGGTGGAATCAAGGTGAATGAAATGAGTAGCATGCCGGTTCTGCCGAGACGCCTCTCTAAATTTAAATCTTCCTATTGGCTGCATCAATGATCGTCATTTTTTCGTTCCCACTGCACACACCTCCCAGTGCTCCCACTCTCCGTCTTTTCCTTGGACTTTCCTCTCGATGGAATCTCTGCCACCGATTCATGATCGGCCTTCTTTCTCGTTCTTCTTAATTCCAATGCGACCAGACTCCTCCTCTTCACCGTAGATTCGGCATCATGATGGCAATCCTCCATAATCTCGCAACGGCTGTTCCCTCGTTCTCAAGTTCACCTTGATGCTTGTCTTTCTCTCCTTTTTCGATGATTTCTGACTGAGCGTTCTTCCTTCCGCAGCTTCGGAACACAACTGGGCCGAGGGCAGAAACATCGAAAACACCCTCTTTCCAGCTACGAAACGTACAATCACGGTCTGAAAGGTACGCACACAAGCAAACGCTCGTTCTACATCGATTTCTCATCCTTGTCAAGTCTAGAAACAACCGGCTCGCAATAATAAAGACTATTGTACACGTGCACTTGGGCAGATCGCTACGTGTTTCCTGATTGTCGTTCTTCTCCTTCAACTCCCTTCCTTCGGCCCCTCTCCATTCGTTGTTGCGCCTTTTCTTGAAATGCCGACGCTGTCCCGTTGCTCTTCACCGATTCTCCTGGTGTACTCACCGCCAGGCCATAATATGCCTCGGCTTTGACCCATGAAAATATCGCCACGAAGTGACTGCAACGGACAGCGTCGCCTGTAGGAAAGACGGGCATCGCTCTACCTTTTCTCGTTCTCCCTTTACGGATAGCATGTGCATTCGCAGCATACAAACCAACAAGGCTGCGATCATGATCACAGCTTCGCGACGTTCTAGCGCCTTTTTAAACGTCTGTGCTATACTTTTGCTCTTATGCGAACTTTTGCAGCCTTCAATCCCTGTAGGACGAGGGCAGCGACATTAAATTTAAAGGCGCTGCGTTATACTTGCATTCAACGATCAGTACGCTCTTTCCACGCCACTCTCCTTTGACGAACTAGCTGATCCAGACGTTTCCCAGGTCTGCTATTATCCACTTTCCAATTCAACCTTTAAAAGGTACTAAAAGGTATGTTCACATGCAAACGTTCATTCCAATTTGTCTTCTTACATTATTATTGCCATTATCTCCAGAAACGCCTGCGTGGAAGAGCAAAGCTGCTCCCATTATCTATTACCTCGCAGGTAGCCACATGCTTCTTCTCCTCGACCTTTCCTTCTGCTCATCATCAAGCACCCTTCCTCATGCCTATCGCGATCGCGACCAATCGTCATCTGTCCCCTATAAGGACACGCTTCCCCGCTGCGTCGAGCCGACCTAACTTTTCTGGTGTACCAGACCAGAGCATCCGTGCCATGCGTTGGCCCTGACCCATGAAAATGGATATTTTCTCCTCTGATGTTGCGGTGGGAAGCGTCTTCTGCAGGAAAGCAAAATGATGGATGTCACTTTGTTGCGTTTTTTTCCCCATGACTTTGTTATGCCCTTGCCGGATGCTCACCTACCTCAGCATCTACTAGTAGCTCGCCTTGTTTATTCGTATCGTCTTCCCTCGAAACGCGTAATCACCGCTGCCCTGCTCCGATCCAATTTTTCTGGCCATCGAGGCCGCAGCATACCCATGCCGCGGCCTTGGCCCATGAAAATAACATGAATGTTTCGGGGAGCGGTGTGTGTAAGTCGTTCCAGGTAATTCGCTCCGTGTCCGAAGTCTTGTGGACGCTGTTCCATTTCTCTACCCTTGTTCAATTGGCTACACTTTCTGTTGTGTATGCGTCATTGTTTCCGCTGCTTGCCTCACGATATTCATGGATCTAGCTGCGGCTGTTTAGATGTCATCTGTGAAAGTACTCGTCTACATCTCTACCGAAAATGTTGTCAGTCCTCAGGTCAGTCCAGTCCTTATTGGAATTTTGTACACAACTGATGTTCTTAAATTTCAGCCGGAAGCACGGTTTCGCTTTCATTAGGGCACTAATACCTCGATACTCAATTGTTTCCTGAAGTCAGAACGGCCAGGATTCCTGTACGTGCATTTCACAGTGTCTGATCCAGCACTTCGTACTATATGCATAGGTGTAACGCGGACCCTACAAGACCTAGAGATGCGACTAATGCAAGATACAGGATAGTAGAACTGTAGTAGGGCACTTCAGTTGTAAAGAAGCACGTCCCTCACCAACTGCCTGAAACCAAAGCGCAGTTCCATGGTGGAAGTCTGAATCGCGCGTCGCTGCAATATGATACGGAATGTCTGGATTTTGATTGTCACGGTGTGTAACCCTCCGGAGGTTGTGAGATGGTGCTTGACAATAGTGCACTCAATGCCATCTATGCAGTGGAAGGATGTAATCGAGTTGCTGGTTGAGTGGGTGATGGGGCAAGTTCTGCCGAATCTGTCTGTCTAAATTTAGGTTTTTTTGTTCTTGATCGCAATCTCATTCCCACGGCCGCTCACCCTCCTCTCATGCCACATCCATTCCATCCTGATTCCTTCCTCTCATCTCTGGTCGTGACTCCCCTCTCGATGGATCTCTGCCGACAAACTAGACTTCCTGCCTCCCTCCAAAAGGGACCAGACTCGTCCTCCTACTCCTCATAGTAGATCCGCCATGGCGACCGTTCATAGTCCTTTTTCCAATTTAAATTGACCTCGACGGTAGTTTATTGTGCCTACGACGAGGATCCCTACTGAACGGCCTTCATGTTGCGGCCCTTATTCACAACTGGGATGAGGAAAGCAACTTTTAGAGGGCAGCATGGTCACCCGCATTCAAGTCCCAGCCACAAAATGTGCGATTACCGTCTGAAAGGTACGCTCACATGAGCCTCCATCCCACATCGCTTTCTTATCCCTGTCAAGTCTAGAAATGACCAGCTCGGAAGGATAAAGATAGCTTTGGACACGCGCTCAGACAGGCTGGATCGTCGTTCCTGTCCTGTTCTTATTAACCCACTCCCTTCTTCCCCATTTCTGTCCATACTCGTGCCTTTTCTTGAGATGCAGACGCTGTCCTGCTACTTTTCACCCGATTTTCCTGGTGTGCTCATTTCCAGGTCATAATATGCCTCGGCTTTGACCCATGAAAATATAGAGGTTATGAAAAGCCAATGGACAGCGTCACCTGTAGAAAATGCGGGCATGGCTCCGCCTTTTCTTGTTCGCTTTTTACGGATGCTATGTGCATTCGCAGAGTGCATGCCAAGATGGCTGTGAAAATGGTCACAGTTTCGCGATCTTTTCGTGCTTTTAGAAATGACTCTGTTGCTCTTGTGCTCGTATAGCAGTAACCCTGAAATGGCTGCGTTATACTGGCATCGACGCCATCTTCGTTCGTTCCACTCCTCTCCTTCGACGAACGAGCTGATTTACATGTCATCCAGGTCTGCGATTATCCTCTCTCTGGTTTAACTTCCAAGCGGTACGTTCACATTCAAATGCTCCTTTCAATTCTTAAACCATCATTAACATCATCTCCTGACAGCACAAGCCCGCAAGAAAAAAGCAGCTGCGACCCATTAGCACTACAGGTCATCACCCGCTCCCCACTGTCGTTTCATTCCTTGCATACGTCGTCAAACACCCTTCCTTCCTCCCTATCGCGAGCCATCGTCACCTTTCCCCGAGCTGGACACGCTTGCCCGCTGCCTCAAGTTGACATAACTTGTGTAGTGTACCAGGCGAGAGCATACGGCCCATGCCTCGACCTCGACACATGAAAATGATATCGAGGATTTCTGGGTGGGCAGCGTTGCCCGCAGGGAAAAAAGATAGACCTCGGTCTGCATCCGCTCTCTCATTCCGCTTTCGGACTTCAAATTTTGGCGGATCTGCGGCCTTCTCGTGCTTTTTGCACGATGACTTTTGTTACATATGCCCTTGCCGGGCGCTCGTCTATGTCCGTATCATTGGCCCTATTCGCCCCTAGCTTGAGGCGAATGAATGATCTCTATGCTAGGGATACCCTTCAACAATTACCACAGCACTCTTTTCTTCGACGACTAAGCTAGACTCACGCGCTGCCCAGGTCTAATATTCCCCCAGCGCGAGAAACTGCTTGAAGGGGCTGTTACCCACCTGCGTAAGCCGTCCTTCGTTGTTGTTTCGCGCCCCGCTAGCTTATCACCAGAACGCTTCTAGATTACATGAGAAAACTCTTGCCTGAACTACCTCCTACCTCATCAACCCCACATCTGGGCTCTGTCTCGACGCGCACGCACCCCACTTCTTTCCTGGACATGCACGCTAACCGCACCGCTGGCCCCTGCGCTCCGATCCACCTTTTCTGGTCAGAAAGGCGACGGCATGCCCATATCTCGTCCTTCGCCCACGAAAATGCGCATTTCGGCCCGCAAGAAAGCGGTGCGTCTAAGTCTTTCCAGTTATCTCATCCGTATCCGTGTCTCGGGGGACTGCTTGTACCACCCAGGCTCCGCCTCTATAAGCACACACTTCACCTCTTCTCCGGAGCCGTACACTCACTGCACCGATCCCTTCATTCGATCCGATCCAACTTTTCTGGTGGTCAATAGGGCCCCAGCATGTGCCTATGCCGCGGCCTTGCCTATGAAAATAAGGCGGATCTGGCTTGCATCGGTGCGTCTGAGTCGTTCCAGTTATTTCATCCCGTGTCTTGGGGACGCCGTTCTCATCCTTCTACCCTATCAAATTGGCTACATTCTCATCTGTATATGCCTTTTTATCGCCTCCCTGCTCGCCTCGTGATATTCATGGATTTAGCCTGGGCTGTTCATCGCCGTATGTCAAATACATTTCCGTTGAAGATGTTGTCAATTTTCAGGTCAGTCCATCGGAATTTTTGTATACAACGCAGCTTCTTGCATTTCAGCCGGCAGTACGCTTTCGCTTTTTAAGCGGCTCACAAAATCAAATCTACCAGGCAAATTACATACAGGGGTGTCTTGCAAATGTGCACTTGGAGGACGGGACAGGAATAGTTGGCAGGGTATAGCGGACGAAAGTGACGCCGCTACTCCTGCGCGCTTTATCTTTATTGACGGCTTCAACCAGGCCCAGGGGTTACTGAAAGACTCGAAGACCGTATTCCACCGAGGTGAAGAACTAACAACCCAGTATCTTATCAACCCAAGGAAGGCGCACAAGGGGATAATTACGATAGAAGCCGATGGGCTTGAGGTGTCGTGATGAAGATTCGACCAAGCATGCCTCGACTCAGGTTCAAGTATCATAATCATGTAGAATACTCTTAACTTTTGATTGATACTTTTCGGACCTGCTTGCATGAATTCAGGGATAGGATTACGGCGGATGAGTATGCGTGGAGACTTGCTGGGTAGATCAACAGCTCGTGAACAGGCCAGGGGCATTGAAGGGTTTATTATCATTTACATTCTGTAGTTAAAAGACGAGTACTGTCGGAAACACGAAAAGTACAATAGGTGAATCTCTGGAATAGTTCCACTTTACTTGCTCAATGTCCCTCGTGTTCTACCCTAGCCAGGTATCGGGTGATTTCTCGCTTGACTACCCTTTTTATATAAGGGCGCTTCCACTTTCTTCCAGTCCCGCAGCCTGCACGGATACCCCTCATGAGAAATAGCCTGCCAATCCAACTTTTAGAGGCTACAAAACCCAACACATTCAGACATTTGTGATCGATGGATGTTGTATTACTCCCCTTTGTTCTACTCTCGCGAGGTACCGAGAAATTTCTCGCTTTACAGCCTTTTTACTGCCGGGACGGTTCCGCGTTAGTGGCCCAAATGTGTGTTGACGGGCCAGCATGGTCAGCTCTTCTGAGCTATCAGCTCGTGGTAGCACATGCGCGAGACATCTCAATGCCAACCGGAAAGCAGCTCCCGATATGCGCATATCCCTTCGCCAAGTCATGGGCCTTGGCCTCACAAGTGTCTGCCATCGGACAATCTGCGCGGCTTCAGATGAATGTATTTTTTGCACGGTGCGCCATTGCCAGGGGGCGCATCTTTGTCTTTTACATTTCCGTTGGATCGTTGAGTAGGATGGTATTATTTGTTCTGGGTGATTGCATATGTACTTGAGAAAGTACACAGCCGCGGTGGCATATCTTCCCCCAGTCAATCCGTATGCCCCGCTCGACTAGGGTCTTCCAGGAATTTCAAAATAAAGTGACCGTATTCCGATGGGAAGTGGGCCGCCCAGGAGAACGAGAGTTTGTCCAGGTCCTTCATACTTTTCCTAAATGAGAACAATTCATTAAGAGCATCGGAGTAGTGATATAAGTGAATGTGCAACTTAGTAACCGCGACCAAAGCAGTCAGACCCGAATAAGCATACATGTTTTCCAGTATGCCCTTCGCAAAGTGGTCGAAACGCTGAAGCTGCTCATTGTGAATACTTGCACCATCGAAATTCTACATCACGGATTGTTGTCCTCATCAGCGAGAGCGAAGGAAGAAATAAGTACATACCCAAGAACTTATGGCTGTGAAGAAGTGGGGAATATGATAACAATCAAGCTTTTCAGCCAGATAGGAAGCTACAGAGAGCTTTGCTATGCATTTTCGAAGTTCCAGAGTTGGTGCAGCATCCTCAATGTAACCAATAAGGTTTCCTGCTTTTTCGGATGTAAGATCTGTTGGTAAATCTTCGTGAAAGTCTACGATAGAATTCATTCCCGCTGTGACAAAACCGACCTTTCAGGTAAATAACAGCAAATTCGGCACATCGCAATGGAGCATTAATCCAGAATTTTTTTGATCTGGATTGATCTAGGAGAAAGTCCTCAAGAGACGCATGAAAAATACGCAGGAAGTCCGGATCCTCCTCGACAGAAATAAGTGATGTCAGGTCGCATAACAGTACCGCAATATCACCGGGGTCGAGCGACAACATTATTTCCATTGCCCTCAATGCCAAGTCATACCGAGAGAGCAGGTGGTGAGCTAGAATCAGCATGACTGGCTCCGGATCTACCACAGACTCGAAAATATGCATGTATAAAGCATCGAGCTCTGCGAAGGGCATTTCGCGCTGCGCAGGTCGGATTCCGAGGACAATCTCCAGGCGCTGATGCGGGCGATGGCGAGTTGACTTGGTGAATTTGACTACAGTCGAGGCATAGATAAACTGGCCGGAAGCCTTATCGACTAGGGTCCGTAAGGTGTCTTCAGACGGCCAGACGGGTGGGATTTGTGATCGAAATGGATGGGAATCCCGGATCTCAGCAAACTTGTCACAGAGAAAGAGACGGATGTCTTCGGATGAGGAATATTCATCATCGAGCGGATTTTGTGTTGAGATTTGACTGAGATGCCCAAAACAGAAGGCAGTTCGGATATTAGTCTCCGGGCGGCTTGCGACGAGGAATATAAAAGGAAGATGGTGTTGTTTAAGAGCATGTGAAATAGCGTCCAGGATTTTGACCTGACTGTCCCTGTCCTCGCATTCATCTAGCCTATCTATAATGGTGACACGGGCAGAATTCGGAGTGTCAAAATACCCAGCGTCAATACGCTCGTGAAGAGGTCCGATGATGAGGGAAGATATCTGTGAATTGAGCGAGCGGCTAAATATTAAAGGATCGCGGCCTATTGCTCCTGCTATGCGATTCCGTGTATCTGGAAAACATAAGGAAACTTGATACGCGATTGTCGCTATCAAGGAACGTCCGTGGTTCCTGGTAGGATCAAACCTAGAAAAGAAATAACTTGCAACAAGGATGCCTTCCGTAGCACATAGCTCTGCGATGGATCGACCGATGGCGGACTTCCCTGACCCCGCTGGGCCGTGGAGCCACATAACCAATGCATCTCGCGTTTGCGGGTCAGCGCCGTGGATCCAGTCCATTATCTTGTCGAGCACGACGATACGGGTATTCGGGTGGCATTTTGGAAGGTCATGAACGTCATCGGAGTCATGGAACGCTGCAGGCGACGCAGCCTCGAGTAGGCGCTCGAATGGATCTGGAAATCGTGTATTCATCTTTACATATCCCAAATTTTTATCTAACACGAATACCTTTGGATCCTTGGTTACTCTGTTGAAAGTTACCTCCTGTGATCACGATTTGTGAACCGGATATTTGAGTGGACATGAGCGAGAGAGGCCGCCACAGACGAAGTCACTAGCGATGATGGAGGAATGGGTTCAAGAGGTAGTCGCGGCACATCTGCTTGCCGAACTGTGAGAGCAAACCGCAGGAAAGTCGGCAGAACTCTAATCTCCCAGCACTGCCATTGGGCTGTGATAATGGATTACTAGGGGATTATGTTTAGAGGCGGTGTACATCTGTGTACATACCCAAATTTAAGTGACAGCGAGCGTTCAACAACACATGCGTCAAAACCAAATAAACGTGCAAAAAGTCACGCAAATTAAATAGGAGCGAAAAGGTGTATCGCCAAAGTGAGGGAGGATTAGTATACTATACTATATAGCGGGTCCAAAGGCCAACAATTGAGGGGGTGACAGGTGTTGCAACTTGTGGAGGAAAGCCAAGACCCGTGTGATTCTAAATTTAGGTACGGGCCGTCCGGCATCGATGATCGACGGACACTCAGTTTCGTTCTCACAGGGAATCCATCAACAAACCTCCCATCTCACCTCCCATCGCTGTTCTTGACTTTTCTCTGGATGGGTCTCTGCGAGCGAATCAGATCTCTTCCTCGCCCCTTAAGCTCTAAAGCGACTGGACTTCTCCTTTCTCATCCTGACGAGCATCGATCATCCTGAATCGGTTAGGGTAATAGCTGCCGTTCTGAATCCTTCCCAGTCTAGATCTAGTTCACCTTCGAATGGGTGCTTGTCTTTCTGGCCTCCGAACGAGGATATCTGCCGAGCGCCCTTCTTTACGGCCTTCAATCGCAACTACGACGAGCCAGTTTCGTTGAAATATCAGCTGCGAAACGTATGATCACCCTCTGAAAGGTACGCTCCCACGCAATCCTCATTCCAGATCGCTTTCTCATCCATGTCGACTCGAGAAACCTAGCTCGCAGGAATAAAAGCTGCTATGGACACGCACCTGGCCAGATGGTAACATGTACGTGCTTCTTGATCGTTGTTCCTTTCCTCTCCTTGAACCCATCTTGGTCCGTCCTCGTCTTTTCCTGAGATGGTCACGCTGTCGCAGTGCCTTGAATTCGATTTTCCTGGTGCACCAGGCCATATAATGCCTCAACTTTACCCGTGAAAATCTCTCTTCTTTCAACTTCGACAGCGTCGCCTAAAGAAAAGACCGGCACTGCTTGACCTTTCACCTCCTCTGTTTTTATGAACGACACATACATTCGCAGAGTGGCAGTATTTTCATTCGTTTTGCAAGGACCTCTGTTACGGCCTTCATCTCCCAGTGGGACCAGGCTGCATTATGCTTGTATTCGACCCTCTCTTCACCCAGCTCTCATTTGACGAACAAGCCAATTCACGTTACCCAGGTCTGAAATTATCCCGTCTACGAATCCGAGATGCACGATCAACCTCTGAACGGTACGCTTACATGTGATCTGCCTTTCCAATTCACTTTCTCTCCCATCTCTGCAGGAAGCACCAGCCTGCAAGAACCAAAGCTGCTCCGACACGTCATCAACCACCAGGCAGATCACCAAACGCACCTTGATCGCCCTGACCCATGAAAGTTCCGGTATAGCTCACTTTTTGGTGGGCAGCGTCGCCTGCAGGGGAAAAAAAACGGAAGAAATCGCTGCGAGCTCTCATTTCGCTTTGGGATTACAAGATTTGGTGGTTCTGTAGTCTTTTCTCGCCTCCTGCACGATGACTTTTGCTATGCCCTGGCCGAGCGCTCACCTATGTCCGCATGATTAGACCCCCGGCTTGCGTGCAGATGAATGATCTTTATGCTAAGGCTGCCATCAACAATCAGTACCGCAGAACGGTTTGCTTCTACACGAGCTCGAGGTCCCTGCTTTTCCTTCTCTCAAGTCTCGCTTCGAATTCTACGATTTCTTTCGCCTTTCGACGTGCGTTCCAATTACTTCCTTCGACGACCAAGCTGAACTTACGCGTTGACCAGGTCTGATATTTCTCCAGCGCCAGCAAGTAAGCCGTTTTTCGTTGTTATTTTTCTCCCCGCTATCCTATCGCAGAACGCCTTTAGATCGCACGGGAAACCCCTTCTCGAACAATTCCTTGCCTCACCAAACCATCTGGTCCAGGGCTCTGACTCGTCTACCGCATGTTCCGAATCTTACCTGGAGATGTTGAGTCACCGCTTCCTTAGCGTTCCGAACCACCTTTTCTGGTTGGCAATACCCTAGCAGTCCCAGACTGCGGTATAGAACCATGAAAACGAACATACCGGCCTGCTGGGAAGCGGTGCGTCCAAGTCTTTCCGGTTAACTCATCCGTGTCGGTGTCTTAGCGGCTGCATGCACCACCCGGTCTTGTCTCGACGACCACATATTCCAACTCTTTCCTATAGACGCACACTCACCGCACCGCTGCCCTCCTCCAATCCATTTTTTCTGGTCAGCAAGGCCATAGTATGCCCATACCGCGGCCTTGACCCACGAAAATCACAAACATTGGATGTCCAGCGGCGCGACCAAGTCGTTCCAGTCGTCACATGCCGTGTCAAAGTCATAGGACTGTATGCACCAACCCAATGATCTGCGCTACAGGCAGAACTAAAGTATTTCTTCACCGTTGACTGGACGACCGTCTAAGTTGCGTGCTGGCGAAAAAACCCGTTTATCGACTTCAATCGTGCCACTGTCCAATGGGAGCCTACCTACCGCCATTTTTATTCTCGTTCTCTTATTCTCAACCAAACTGGCTACATTTTCCTCTGTATGGGAGCTGGTCCGTATTTTTAAACTCTACAAGAGGAGAGAAAGAAGAAAGGAACACCTTACTCAGGTGCCTGCTTTGAGCTCGAATGTATACGGCAGTCGAATTTGGGTTATTGTCACTTAGTAAATAACAATTCGCTTGATGTGATTTATAATACATGGAGGTGGAGGTCGGCGATGGAGGAAAAGCCCAGACACGTGTGACTCTAAATTTAGGTACCGCATCGATGATCGATTTCGTTCACAGCCAATCCAGCCACACGCCTCCCATGAGTCCCACCTCCTGCTCTTGACTTTCTTTGGATGGCGAACTAGAGTTCTCGCTCGGTCCCTCTCAGGCCTCTAAGCTCTAAGACTCGTCCTCCTCATAGTAAATGCGGTACGAAGATCGTCCTTAATCGAAGCTCAATCGATTAATCCCACATTAGCCATTCCTTGTTTCTTTAGCTCGCCTATGTGTTTTTCGTGCCGCCAACAAGGATATCTGCTGAGCGCCTTCTTGTTACAGCTTTCAATCGCAACTACGACGAGGCCAGTGGCATTGAAATACCAACTACGAGACGTACGATCGCGCTATGGAAGGTACGCTCACACACAATCCTCCTTCTCCTTCTCCATTGCCTTCTCATCTCTATCGATTCCAGGAACTTACCTCGCAGGAATAAAAGCTGCTATGAACACGCAGCTTGGAAAATTTGAAATGGCCACGTTTACATGGTTCTTTTTCCTTTCCTCTCCTTGAACCCACTCCCTTCATCCCCATCTTCGTCCGTCCTCGTCTTTTCCTGAGATGGTCACGCTGTCGCAGTGCTTTGAATTCGATTTTCCTGGTGCACCAGGCCATATAATGCCTCAGCTTTACCCGTGAAAATTTTTCTTCTTGCAAGCTCGACAGCGTCGCCTAAAGAAAAGACCGGCACTGCTTGACGTTTCACCTCCTATGTTTTTATGCACGACACGTACATTCGCAGAGTGACAGGGTCCCTCATGCGTTTTGCAGAGACTTTTTTATGCTCATGCCCCTATGCGAACTGTTACGGCCTTCGATTCCCACTGGACGTGGCAGCGTTGTGCTTGTGTTCGACCCCTCTTTCTTCAGCTCTCCTTTGACGAACGAACTGATTCACACTTCACCCAGGTATTGAACTATTCTCTCTACGGTTCTGAGATGCACGATCAATCTCTGAATGGTACGCTCACATGCGATCGCATTTCCAATTCACTTTCTCATTCTGTCGTCCCATCATCTGTAGGAACCACCAGCTCGCACAAACACAAGCTGCTTCGACACATCATCAATCACCAGGCAGGTCTCCAAACGCACCTCGATCCTTGTCCCTTTCCTTATATTCATCATCTAACACTCTTCCTTCATTCCTAATTTGACTTGTCCTCGTCTTTCTTCTAGATGGACACGCTTGCCCGCTGCCTCAGGTCGATCTAACTTTTCTGGTGTACCAGGCTAGAGCATGCCGGCCATGCCTCGACCCTGACCATGAAAATATATGACGATTGTCCAATCTGTGGCGGGCAGCGTCGCCTGCAAGAGAAAAAAAATGACGGTCATCGTTTCGCTTTCCAGTTCCCGCTTTGGGACTACAAACTTTGGTGGTTCTGTGGCCTTTTCGGGCCTTTTGCAAGATGACTTTTGTTATGCCCTTGCCGAGCGCTCACCTATGTCCGCATGATTGGACCTCCAGCTTGCATGTGGGCGAATGATCTCTATGCAAAGGCTTTTACACGTACTTGGGGACCCTCCTTTTCCCTCTTCAAAGACTGGCTTCGGGTTCTTCGCTTTCTTTTTTCTTTCACCTTTCGACGTAAGTTCCAATTCCTCTCTTCGACGCTCAACTCACGCGCTACCCAGGTCTAATATTTCCCCGGCGTGAGCGCCAGGTAAAAGATGCTTTTTTCCAACTTCCGTAAGCCGTCTTTCGTTGTTGTTTTTTCCCCGCTATCCTATCACCAGAATACCTTCAGATTGCACCAAAAGACCCTCTTCCCTGTAAAACTTCTTGCCTCACTGATTCCCCCATCTAGGCCGGCTCATTGAACGCATGTTCTAAATCGGCCCTGGAGATGTTGAGCCACCGCTTCCTCTTGCATTTCGAACCACCTTTTCTGGTTGGCAAAGCCATAGCATGCCCATCCTGCGGCTTTGACCCACGAAAATAAGCCATTCGAAGTAGTTGAGAAGCAGTGCGTCGAAGTCGTTCCGGTTATCTCATTCCGCGTCTGAGCCTTGGGTACTGCATCAACGATGCTGTGACGCTTTGGCGATCTGCTCCAGTAAAAGAGGCTCCCTACTTAAGCTGGTCTTCACTCTCTTTTGTTCTTACGAAAAGATGCTTCCCTCTTACCCTACTACCTGGGCTCTGTCTAGACGCGCACGCAATCCACCTCTTCACTGGAAATGCAGACTCACCGCACCGCTGCCCTGCTCTGATTTACCTTTTCTGGACTGCAATGCCACAGCATGTCCATGTCCATGCTGTGGCCTTGAACCATGAAAATCAAAAACACTGCATGACCAGCGGTGCATCCAAGTCGTTCTAGTCATCTTGCATCACATCCCGTGTCCAAGTCTTAACATTGTAGGCACCAACCCAACGATCTGTCAGAGGCTGAGCTAAAGTATCCATCCAAATTGCGTGCTGGCAGCGGAAACCGTTTATTTACTAATATTCAATAATAATAGCGCAGATGCGATATATACATACGAGGGACTCGGAGGGAGCATACGTACCAGCGTTGAGTTGCTAGTTGAGCGGGTGGAGGAAGGCCGAGACATTCTAAATTTAGCTACCGCATCAATGATCGACGGATGTTCAATTTCGCTCCCACAGGATCCACACCTCTTTAAACTTTTTTTTTCGATGGAATCTCTACCAACGAAGCAGACTTCTTGCTCGCTCCCTCAAAAACGACAAGATTCCTCCTCCTCTTCCTCATAGTAAATGTGGGATGACGATCGTCCTTAATCGATTATATGCATAATTCTACATTGGCCGTTCCTTCTCTTCCAGTGCACCTGCGAGTCGATCATGCTTATCTTTCGTGGAGCTCGGACGAGATGGCTGCTGAGTGCCCTTCTTGGTGTGGCCTTCAATCACAACTACATAGATTCCCACTTGGACGATCTCGAGGCTGAGTTATGCTTTGTTCGACACTCTCTTCTTTCAACTCTCCTTTGATGAACGAGCTGATTCACACGCTACTCAGCCAGGAGATCATTCTCTCTACGGTTCTGAGATACACGATCAGCCTTTGAATGGTACGCTCACATCCGAACACTCCTTTCAGTTTGCGTTCTTATAATATTATCCCCCATCATCTGCAGGAACCACCAGCTTGCACAAACAAAGTTGCTCCGACACGTCATCGATCACCAAGTAGATCTCCAAACGCACGCTGATCGTCGTTTCCTTCACTGTATGCGTCATCGAACACCCCTCCTTCATGCGTAACTTGACTTGTCCTCGTCTTTCTTTCCCGGAGCTGGACACGCTTGCCCACTGCCCAAGCTGGCATGACTTTTCTGGTGGACGAGGCAAGAGCATGCAGGCCATGCCTCGACCTTGACCCACGAAAATCATAAAATCAAGGGTTCGGGGGTGGGCAGCGTTACTTGCAGGAAAAACTGATGGATGTCGCTCCGCTTTCTCGTTCCTCTTCGGGACTACAAGTTTTGACAGTGCCCCGGCTTTCTCGCGCATTTTGCAAATTGACTTTGTTATGCCCTTGCCGACTGCTCACCAACGTCCGCATCCATAGATCGCCCTGCTTTCGATTATGACTGAACTCTCTTTTCCCCCAGGTTGCGCGCAGGAGACCGATACTTCTCAATCCAGCACACCAATACAGTATCACAGCATGCGCCCTCTACTTGAGTAGCCCGCCTTTCCTTCTCTAAAGACTCGCTTCGATTTCTACCCTTTCTTATTTCTTTCACCTTTCGACGTACGTTTGAATTCCTTTCTTTGACGACTTACAAGTTAAACTCACACTTCGACCAGGTCTGATATTTCCCAGCGCGAGTGCTCAAAGAGGCTTATCCCTACCTCCGTAAGCCGTCTTTCGTTGTTCTTTTCACCCCGTTATCCTAAGTATCATCTGAATACTTCCAGATCGCACAAAAAAACCCTTCTTTGAACCACTCCCAGGCTCGTCAAACCCCATTTGAGCTCTCTCTCATTGAACACATGTTCTACCTGGTCTCTAGACACGCCTAGTCACCGCACCGCTGCCCTGCGCTCCGATCTACCTTTTCTGGTCGACAAGGTCACAGCATGCCCATGCCATGCCGTTGCTTTGGCCCACGAAAATATCCAAGACCCAGTGCTACTGGACAGCGGTGCGTCGAAGTCGTTCTAGTTATCTCATCCCGTGTCCGTGTCTCGGGGATGGCATGTACCACCAGCTTTGTCTCGATGAACCCGCATTCAAAGCCTTCTCTGGGGACTCACACCCACCGCTGTCTTCCTCCGATCTAAATTTTCTGGTCAGTATGGCCACAACATGCGCATGCGCATGCGCATGCCACGGCCTTGCCCCACGAAAATAACCCTGGACCGGGATTTGTGAATAGCGGTGCATCCAAGTCGTTCCAGTTAACTCGCCTCGTTTAGGGGTCTTGGCGACTGCATCCACCAACCCTGCAAAGCTGTGGTGTTATCGCGACCTGCTCTACTCTAGAAGCTGGTATGAGGTCTTCTCTTCCAAGACGGGATTCCGTCTCGGTTGTCTGCCGTTAATGGAGACCTTTAATTAACTTCACGTGTGGCTGTTCCGATAGCGCGTCTGTCGAAGTATTCATCTACATTTTCGCCGAAAATGTTGTTAGTTCTTAGGTCAGTACCAGTCCAGTCCTTATCGGAATTTTGGTATACAACTCAGGTTCTTACGTTTCAGCCAGCAGCTCGGTCGCGCTTTTGTTTCTTAGGGAGTTTCAAGAAAGCACACTTACCCTCTGTCAACATCCGGAATGGCTAGGCCTCAGGCCTTTCCTGTACGTGCGCCTCACGATGCTTGACCAAAACGGAGGACACGCGGCACCGCTAATTCTGCGTGCTTTATCTTTATTGGCAGCTCTGACCAGGTTACCGAAAGGTACGAAGACTTTATCCAGAACCCTGTCCATTAGCGTTCTCACCGGAGTATCGCCTTAAGGAGGATGAGAAAAGAAGCGGCGATATTAACCGAAATAAGGGCGCCAGAACCTAAACGGAACGGAGCATGGATAGGTGGGTTATGATTTACCCAAGGAATGAGCCACTGATTTATACCAAGGCGGTAAAGAAAGTAAAACTGGCGATACAATTTTAAAAGAAACAAGAAAAGGTGACTTATACGCGGCATTGAATTGAAGGTCCAGGAAATGAAATACGAGCGATGCACTATCCAGAAAACGAAAGGACTATCAGTTCGGTTTCAACTCTTGCGTGCGTCCGTTACATTGTCGATATTTTGTTTACATTCTAATAATAGAGATTGGAGTCTAGCTAAAAATATGCGTTGTTAATTCTGTCGAACTATGATTAGCCTGCCGTCCTGCGCTGCGGTTCTGCCTTCCTGTTCGAATCCACGTGCAAAGGGACGAATCTCTACTATGTTTAGGTTGCTTCACATCGGCACGGAATATCTCTATCTTCTGCTGTCCAGTTTTGACGTCATGAGGGTCATGGTGAAACGAAGTATGTCCGACCTTTGTTTCTTGTTGGCCAGGGACAGGCCTTGCATAATGCCCCGACGTTCACGACCCACCTTTGAGGGAACAGTCTCGACAAATCTTCGGCGTGAAAGCATATCTATTTCGATATGCCTGCAAAGTAGAACGAGATAAAACACTTCACTCGACCGCCGCGAAAGCGTGACAGGTTCGTTCCCCACAAGCAAGCATGATATCCACTTACCTTGCCTTCCTTTCTGGCCTTGCTTGCCAAGTTGCTGCTCACTGTAAGTAAGCTTCCTACCTACCTTCGAACGAAGCTAACGAGCGTCTACATGTTTATACAGACACCTTCCCAAATTTGATATTGGGCGGTTCAGCTAGTTCGGATTGGCAATACGTCAGAGAGACGGATAACTTCCAAAGCCTTGGTCCGGTGTGTTTTATCCACTGTCTTGGAACATCTGAACAATATATTGACATCATCACTAGCAAACGGATGTTACCTCCACGGATTTCACTTGCTATAACACCGCAGTGAACACAATTCCTACGACTGCCTCGGTTAAAGCTGGTTCTACAGTCGGCTTCCAAGTCTGGGGGAACCCAGCCAACATATATCATCCCGGTGTTCTGAATGTTTACATGGCGAACGCGGGGAGCGATGCTTCCACTTTTACTGGTACCAGTGGCACCGTTTGGTTCAAGGTACAAATTCCCCAGTCGAAATATCGTCATTAATAACGGTTGTGCAGATCTACGAAATTTCGGCGGTTACTGACGGAGGGAAAACCATAACGTTCCCATCTCAAAGTAAGTTTTCATCGGTCGACTGTTTATGCAAAAAACCCTGACCGTTTCAAGATCTCACTAGCGTCAGCTTCACCATCCCTTCAGAATTGCCGAGTGGGCAGTACCTTCGTAAGATGGAAGTTTCCCGCTGAAAAGCCCCTTGCATAATATTTGATTTATAGTGCGTATTGAGGCAATTGCTTTACACGTCGCTCAGAGCTTCGCTGGAGGTTAGTCCCTATAAGTCATCCCATCCTATCCAATCTAACTCTCCGTTAGCCCAGTTCTATATCGCCTGTGCGCAACTTGATGTCACTGGTGGTGGTAGCGGAACGCCTGGTCCTCTTGTTGCTATTCCAGGTGTTTACACTGGCAACGTGTGTCTTTTTCCTTGGTCTACATTATTAGGTTACCTAACATCTTATAGGAACCTGGAATCTTGATCGACATTTACTACCCTATACCTACCTCATACACCCAGCCCGGACCTGCCGTATGGCCCGCGTCCGGCGTAAGTTCAGCGCTTTGTTATTCTCATAGACTCTAACCCCGACCACTCGTTTAGTCTGCGAGCGCGCCTACCAGTAGCAAACCGGCGTCGTCTCCGTCTAGCACTCCAGCCAAACCCACTTCAACAGCTCCCTCACAGACTAGCAAGACTGCGTCATCTCCGTCTTCAACACCGTCGAGCAGCAAAGGAACAGCCGCAGAGTACGCTCAATGTGGTGGCCAAGGCTGGACTGGAGCAACTGTATGGTGGGTGAATTTCATTCTCTAATCGTGTCAAATCGCTGACACGGTCGCTTTCAACTTGCAGTGCCTCGCCATTTGTGTGCACAAGCACCAACGGTAAGTTTTGGACACGAATTAGCGCAATGTGTACTAATTTTTGAATGTCAGTCTACTATTCGCAATGCCTGCCAGCGTGAAGAAAGCCGAAGTACGACTATTTCCTAAGCCATTTCTGAGTCCATATTTTGTACAACGTAGTTCCGTGGTCTGAAAATCGCATTTCATGTTATTTTTACGTATTTTAAAAGCAGGGATGTTAAATAAGTCGAATTGTACATCATCATATGGTATGTAAAGTCCCTTATCCTCATCCACGAAAGTCTTCATCAGATTCCGACAGACAAAGAGGTACTGAAGATATCCGCCTTGGCGCGGAACGTATTCGAGTGGCTATTGGGAAGGCTAAAATGCATGGCCGACATCGCCGATATTACGGACTCTTCTAGACTATCCTCCTTCGCTCGATGCCATGATGTCCGTATCAGGATTAGATTGAACGCACTGCCGACAACCGGAAGGTTCTAAAGAAACCCAAAAATAATCCTTCGGCAAGTGACTTTCGAAGGCGGGAAACTTACGGTCCATCCTAGAATCAGAATCGCTAGACTGCTCTGCGTCCACCACACAATAAAATGAGGAATTGTGATCACCAAGTAGAGAGCACCAGACTCGATGAGGACCCGCATGATAAAGCGGAGTTCTACCATACACTCGGATGCCGAATGTGTAAATTGAACTCGTGCAGTTTTCCAGAGGGTATATACGATAACACCTGGTGTCAAGTTTCGTCAAGCACAGGATATCAAGTAGAGTTGGCGGTTTGACTCACTCGTCGAATAAATATTGACAACGATTGTGGACCCCCAGAAAGGAGTTAAAATTGTTCCAGGACCAATAGTCATGTTTACAGGCGTCCATACGGACAGTATGACGGCGCTTTGCACTACTTGCCAATATATCTGCAGGAGCGTGCAGACGAGCCCACCGACCCAAAAGAAGCAAGGAAATATAATTTTTGGGAACGACTTCAAGCACACCAACCAGCAGCGGTAGATCTAATCAGCGACTGGGTGTTTAGAGACCGTCTCCGAAGCTGTATGACACCAAGTCAAGAATTGATATTTACCATTACGACGGACGTCCAGGGGAGTGGAGCTGTGTGGTTGGTTGGAACACCGCTCTCCAGGTCCTGGATTGCGGCGAAGCTCGTGCTAACCGCAAGAGATGTGTGTATTGAAGACATTACGAATATTGCCAACGTCCCTGACAACATGATCTTGTCAATCCCCTTGCGAATCTTCCATCCTTCGTCGGCATAGACAAGCCACCGTATGCAGTAGAAGAAGGTGCAGAGATACATTCCAGTAGAGACAGCGGCAATAAATAAGGCCAAAAGCCTGTCGGTAGCGGTGATGTCAACCATCCTGCTGAGGTACAAGTCAGGATGGGGAAATGGGTAGGTACTGACTTGGCCTTGTGTTCAGATCCCTTTATTGCCGACGAAGCATCAAATTATCCTTGGAATAGATTCAAGTTTTTTGGGTCAACGAAGCTGGACTTACCTGAGTCCGTGATATTAATAGTAAGAAATTTAGTAATCATTTTGCGAGGGAAACTCCTTCTGAAAAAGGTGGGAAATGATACCTGCAATTATTGTATCGGTTCCAAATCTGTTCGGCGTGTGATGAAAAATAATGAGATGCTTAAAGGAGTCCATCCACCCTAATTTTGGGGCGAGGTTGTAGGGAATGTGAATGATGATCAGTTCCGTTGCCTCACCCGCAGTCCCCTTCGACTCACCATGTCAGGGCAACGATGCGCCAAGGGAGAAATAAGTATCATTTCCTGGAGCTCTAATGTTCGAGATACGTGGCCTTGAGCATCAGAAGATGCTCAGTCTTGCTGCACAGAGGAGACGGCTCGTGAACGAGTGAGAACACCGTGTCTCGATGACCTTTCACCACGGCTCTTGAACATATGTGACACGGAAGTGGTGCTATATACCGAGTGTCGTAAGGCGTGCTTACAGAATATTTCCTGTCAATCTATTTTCACCTTCGTCAGCCATTCCTTCACCCAGTCAGACATACTGGTACTTGCTGCCCGGAAGGCCGTTCCTGATCTTTGAAATCTCTATCCCCTGAAGCCTGAGACAAAATAAGCAAATAAGGTGTTGCCATAAGTAAGCGGAACCTCACGTTCATTTAAGTTGAACTCTCGTTTCACAACCAGGCATTTCGTCACAGCACCCGTGCCCTCGGATTAACTTGTTCTACAGCGTAAAATAACTGATTAACCTAGATCATGCTCTCCGTGTCCGTGCATACAAAGGTTAGGGCATTCAATGCGTTTCCATTTCTCCATGCTATATCTTGTAAGGTCGCAAGATATGATTTTGTCGCTGGATCGTTCATTTCTGACGGATTTGAGATCTGCCGTAACTGCAAATCATGGGAGTAAATCGACGGAGGGTACAACCTCACGACGTTGAAGCTCACACTCCAATCAGAAGAATTGACACTCCCGATGCTCCTCGAAATCAAGGTTTGTTGATCTCGACCTTATCTCTGTTCCCTTGCCATCAGCGCCGGTTCTATTTCGACCTTTCCTGAGTGTAAAATAATCTATTCCTTTCGTTCCCATTATCCTACCCTTTCTCCGCATAGGGACACAACTTTTGTAAGAACAAATTCGCAGATTTTAATCATATTATAAAGCGTTTCCGACCTAAGGTTTCGCATCATAAACCCCGATTGCTGTACAACTCAGAATATCTGTAATTCTGACGTTCCCGGCTGTCGACATCGTGTAAGACTTACAAGTTTTTCTGGAATCCGCAGGCGGTAGTTATCTGATATACGCCATCTATACAAGTACTTAAGAGTAGTAGGGTCCAGGTGGATGACAGATGGAGGATAATAGCCCTCGCTAACTTGAAGCCGCTACCTCTCTCATACATATAAGTATTAGTGTCTTTTCTGTTTATCCGCAAAAAAAGATATCATCCCACTCATGAGAATTGTGACGCCTATTTTAAGACTGGTGAGAGTCCGTGAACTGAAATATGCCCAATTCAAAGAAGGATAAATTTGGGAATGTTCTTCCCACATCGGGACCGGCTGGCCTGTACGGCATGATGATTTCATTCCAAAAAACCCGCTGACATCCCGACCTAGAATCTGCTCGTCACTTGCTATTGGTTTCCTGTTCCAATTTACACGACAGTTTTGTAGACTCGCATGACTAATTGCGTCATATTTTACCTCTCTGGTAGCCCAATTTATTCGCAGAGTTGAGTCACCGTGTTTAGCTTGCTCGTCTCAGTTTCAGCTACGAACCGTGATAATCTTACATAAAACGAGCCTATTTACTATATACCGATGGCTCAAAATATACTCTTCCTTGGATTCTCCAATGACCTAAACCCTACTCTCGGTCGATCGCTTAGCCCGCATGCTCGAGAAATCTTGTTGTATCTTGATGACAGCATTGGTGTTAGTGGTCGAGCTTGGAAGGCTAAACTCTATCGCTGTGCATGACGCTTTTTCTGCGACATCTCGACCTTCCGCTCGATGTTGTGATGTTCTTATTAAGATGAGGTTGAAGGCAATGCACGTAACAGGAAGGTGCTAAGAATCAAAGTACGGAACCATGATCAACCATCAGTGAGAAATTGATTCTAGTCATGGCAGGAAAATTACCCGACTCACAGTCCATCCCAAGATGAGAACCGCCGTATGACTCTTCGCACACCAGGCTATGAAATGTGGAACTGCCGCCACCAAGTACAAAAATCCAGACTCCGTTAGTACCCGCACTACAAAGTGGAGGTCGTTTGGTGAGCTGGATAAGCAGAGCTTACGCTGCTCTCGTGCACCCTTCCAAATCCGATGAATAATAAGGCCTGCCACAAACCAAAAAGTGAACAAAAAGTTCGATTTATTGATTTATACCACTCACCCGTTGCGTAGACGTTCAAGGCTAACGTAAGTAACCAGAAAGGCAATAAAATTGGTCCAGGACCAACAGCCATTTTTGCCGGTGCTCCCACGGTTGTTGTTACTGCCCTTTGCGTTCGATTGAATTGCGAATACAGTTGGATGATCGCACAGACTAAGGCCCCTACCCATAAAAGGCACGGGAATATGATAATTCTCAAAGACCTTGACCGTACGACCCAGCAGCGATGTATCTGAAATTCAGATCCTTAAGCACGGACATCAAATTCATGGACGTCGATCCCAGACGTACAAGAATTGCATCAGCTAGAAGAATCGCTGCGCTGGCTAATTCACACTAGGGTTTGAATCAAAGTAAGCTACACTTCCGCGTCAGAAGGCAAAAAATCCTGACCATAACAATGGCCGACCAGAGTGTTCCGCCCCACAGTGGAAGGCTACCCTCTAAACTTCTGATCGACTTGAATGTAGACAAACCGGCGAGTGAAATATGAGCTGTCGAGAGCGCGAACAGGACCAGTGTTGCTGACAACATCTTCCAGTCGATCCTCTTGCGGATTTTCCATCCTTCGTCAGCGCACAGCAGCCACCGACAGCAGATAACGATTGTACATACGTACAGCCCGTATGCCACAGATTCGACGAACAAAGCCGCGACTCGATCTGTATTCGAGACTTCAACCGTTCGTTGGGATAGTGTCATGATTGAACTTGGATTGAACGTTACTCAGCGGGTTGGTGTCAACGGTCTGCATGCCTTCATCCTTTGAAATATCATTATGATGTCTCAGATTCGAAATATTCGAGGGGGTCGGTAATAATATTCACCATTGATAAGCGTTTGTCTGCTAGTATAATCATAGTTCATCACTAGAGCAAGGGAAAAGTGATTTACCCAGAACTTGAATGATCGATTCTGGGCGTCTGGGCATTCATCAATAATCAGTTGACGTCATCGTGATGACTCAGATACTGCAGATTCTTATCTTATCTCGGCTTGGGTTCCGCTCCCGGTTTGCCAGCGTGATCGTTGGTTGATCCCTACTCCCATGTTCGCGTCCAGTATCACACTTTTCACCAAAACTGCAAGGTGCAACTTGCTATACACTTTTGTGCATCTTGACTGCTGCATTTGTGGCATTGACCCTTTGGACTTTTTCTGACTCCAATCTGTCTGGTGTGGGCTATACTTGGTTGCTTCTTGCGATTCCCTGGCTTCCTTACGCGAAGTAATAGACTGGACCTGGGTTGATAAAACTGCCTTGGACCAGTACATAATACAGCAACCCAGAATTTTGGTCACTTGGGGAAATCATAACGCGATATTTATCGTGTCTTTTGGGTGCACGACTGTGCTGTTACTGACAAGGAACAGTTTTCGATATCCAGGTCTGATAATTTAAGGAAGGGATTTCCTGGAATTGAAATCTGGAAGGTCTACTTCCGACTCCCATTCGAAAACCTTGTCCTTGTGCTCGAAAAGTCGTCTTGTGTCCTAATAATCGCGTTGGAGTTGATGTTCGTGCTTGGATGGGTGAACTCAATCGCAGAGCTAGCAGACACTTTCTCTGAGTTGTTCCGATCGTCCGCGCGGTGTTGGGACGTTCTTATCAAGATGAGGTTGAATGCCGTGCAGGTAATAGGAAGGTGCTGATATTCGAAGTTAACGAATAATTGGTGAGTTATTGAACCAGTTTTGAGATCATGATGACTTACAGTCCAGCCCATGATAAGGATGGCGGTATTGCTCCTCGTCCACCAGACGATAAAATGCGGAACTGCAGCCACCAGGTAAAGTGCTCCGGACTCCGTTAGTACTCTTACCACGAACTGGAGATCATTGGGTGAGCTTGAGAACTGGAGCTTCGATTGTTGATGTGCCGTCGTCCAAACCCGGTGAATTATCATGCCTGACTCGCGTCAAGAACCAAATGTCTATGGGATAAAATTTATCCCGCTCACCCGTGGTATACAGATTTAGGACCAGCGTTATCGTCCAGAATGGAAGCAGAACCGTTCCTGGACCGACGTTCATTTTCACGGGTGTCCATACCGCCGCTATAGCGTCTGTTTGCACGACTTGCCAGTATAGCTGGAGGATCGTGCAGACGAAGCCGCCAAGCCATAACAGGCAAGGGAACGAAACGATCCTTAGGGACATGGCACACACGATCCAGCAGCGATATATCTAGCAGTTTCGCGGAGTAGGTAAAGTACTCGTGTATTCGAAATAGTTTCCAAACTCACGAGAACTGCGTCGGCAATGAGAACAGCCGAATTGGCCACCACACACTTTAAACGGGGTAAGCTGCCATCCAGGTAATGTATGAAAAAATTCTTACCATTACGACAGCTGACCAGGGTAATCGATTTCCAGGTGGGATGCCCTTCTCCATCATACCAATGTTCATGGCGGTAGAGCTGACGGCTAGGGCTATATGTGTGGACGAAAGCACGAAGAGAGCCAGCATTGCAGAAAGCATCGTCCAGTCGACCCTCTTGCGGAATTTCCATCCTTCATCGGCGAATAGCAGCCATCGAACGCAGATGGCGAATGTACATAGGTACACCCCGTGGGCGAGGGATCCGACGAATAATGCTGCTACTCGGTCGGTGCCTGTGACTTCGACCATGTTGGGGTGAGGGAAATGTATGAGGTATTAAACAGTGGTAGGTCGTCTTATGCTCGTTCTTGGAGCATTAAATACCCAGACTGTACCGCTCATGTCAAATTGACAATTACTTTGGCATTTGCCAGCGAGTTGGGAAGCGATCTTACACGACGCCCGTAGGGGGATATTGTAGTCCTATACTCGGGCTTTCCAAAAGTGACCGGACGGCACGTGATTAGATAATCTCGCGCTCTCACTCGATGGAAGGAATTGTCGACGCTCTCGACACACAGTAGGTATATAACCAATGTAAGTCGCTAATTATTATTGCATGTATCCTCGTAGAAAATACACAGAAATTCACGCCTTTCAGACTTCTCCTTTAAGCAGTAGACGATGATCACAATTCGGGTCATTTTCGAAACATTGAGTGAATTGTAGAGCCAGCCTACTTCCTTCTGCGGATTTTTGGGTCTTGTAAATTCCTGAAACCAAACTGTATAGCGTACACTTTAAATTGACCAGTTTTTGTGCAAATGGAGTCGCTTGGGATAAAGGTCGGAGCCACTGAATTCTTTCCGTCGAGTTAGGTGACTCTGATATGACACCCAACACACAAACAGGTGGTTAAAATATGGGTAGAAGTTGCAGGTAACTCCATATAAATACCTGTGCAAACCATTCAATAAAATTGCCTCGCTTTTAATGCATTTTCTTTAGCTTAAAATGAAGCCAGTCCTTATATTTCGAGTCATAGTAACCAGTAGAATTTCTAAAATCAGCTTAGGCCCGCGATATTTTAAGTAAGAGAAAAGGAACAGGTCTGAAATTTTTGCACCATGTATACCAAACTGTCTTTTATTTTCCTGCACTTTTTTGTAAGCCAGCATCAAGTGGAAGAAGTTGCACAAGTTCTGTAATTTTCAAAGTACTCCGAAATTGTTTGAGATACTTAGCACCATATACAGCTTCAGAGAAGGGTCCAAATCTCTTGATATTTCACAGATATCTTACAAAGATAGATTTAATTACGACTAGCAACTTACTTTGGCTGCATAGATACTGTGTGTCGAGAGCGTCGACAATTCCTTCCATCGAGGGAAAGCGCGAGATTGTCAAATCACGTGCCGTCCGGTCACTTTTGAAAAGCCCGAGTATATAGTGCCAATTTTGATTTCCTTTTCGTGAGTGAAGGTGGCATCTTAATTTAGTTTGGGTGGATGATAAGTTTTTCTCGTCATTTCATGTCCTGACCACTGATATTCTTACTGGAGAAGTTGCATAATGCCAGTGATCCTAATTGTGCGATGGAATTCAGAGTAAGCTAGTTAATTCGGTCACACCCACAGACAACGAAGACAGAGCCGGATGAAAGATATAATTATATGCCTGGCGCTGGCAGCTGTCTCTGAACTTCATGTTCCGTATGGTGTATCCGAACGGGGGCCGTGGCTCAGTAACTCACGGGATCATTCTGTGTGCCAACATTAAAGGAATGATCTAAATTTTGAGAGCCTGTAAAGAGCCTGTTTGGTAACACGGTCCCTCAAGAGTCAAGACAGGACCCGGGAAGCTCACGTTAAAACTTGCCCGGATTTCGCGGATTTGAGACAGAAAAATCGCAAAAATCTTGTCTATTTCTCGCGGATTCGACGGCGCCGCATGCGAACCCTTGTCCTTTTTCGCGGATTTCGAATGCCTGTGGGCAGAAATTTTGTGGCAAACGTCCTGAAGTTGTGCGTGTGGGAGAGAGGTCTAGGTCGAACCAGAAAACAGCGACACTGAGGGGAAAGGGCAAATTTTCAAAGGAAAATGGATACTGAGGCGCCGGCGGCGCGCCGCAGGCCCCTAAAAAACTGTTTTATTTTAGGAAAAAGCCAGCCAGACCTTGTCCGGTTTCGCGGAATTGAGGCCAAAATCGTGACGGATTCGAGACCCGATTCTGGGATTTTTCCCGGACAAGTTTTTGAGGGAGCTTCCCGGGTCCTGTCAAGACAATCAACCTCGAACCAACTTTCCAACGTCCTTCGGACGTCCGGAACGATTTCATGGATCGTACTGTTTACAATCTCCTCTGGTGACAGCTCTAACACCTGCAGAGAAATACCATTGGCGCCTTTACAAGCGAATTGCGCTTTTTTATCCGGCCCTAAGTACTCGATGGACAAGATCAGGATTGTCAGCCAGGGCATCTTATCTTATCAAGGTTCATAACGTTACGTGACAGCGTCACCACGTCACCATACCCCACTTCCGGCATTTGTTGACGTTCCTCCTCCTGCCTCCATGTTGGAAACGTGCATTCCGGTGAGTCCAGAGATTGCCAAAAATCTCTCCTTACGCGCTCACATGTATTTTGCAGCACCACGACTGGTTCAATGCTCTGTTAACCTTTTGCCTTTGTTGTGGGCTCGTCATATCGTATTTACCCCAACATTTCCGCATCATCCATGCAAAGTCGTCGGAGGGCTTCAGCCCTGTGTTTTTACTCCTCGGGACGACGTCGGCTGCGTCTGGGATGCTCAATATGTGAGTAGCTTGTATTGCTGAAGCCCAAGATATGTTTAACGTGGAGCTACATTGACAGGGTTACCCTTCAAGCCCCCATCGTCAAATGCTGTCGCGTCGTGGTTCGCAGGCTTCTTTTATCGCTTGAAGTACATTTAAATGACCCCATTAGAGTTTAGGAAGCTGCGTGGAAATGACGGCTGGAGTGGTGCAAGTTGGATTGCAGTGGTTTTGTTTCAGCATCGTGTGCGCTATTGGCTTTCAATTCGTTGTTCTGGAGTCTAATTCGTCGCGCTTGGTTCTTCAGCTTCGTGTTATACATGATATACTACCCAGAACGCCTCAAATATCTTGAACTTGACATTGAAGAAGGAGAGGAACACATCCCAACCCACGTCAAAACTCCACTTAGAAGCGAAGAATGGAGGCTATCGATAATTCTTGCATGGACAACGGTGGCTCACTTGTTCGTCTTGTTACCTTCGACTGTATATTCCAATCTCTTACAACAGCCCTATTCGTAGCTTCTTTGCTGTCATTACGACTGCATACCTTCTCATAACAGTCCCCAACTCTCCGAACGGTGGAGTACCCCCGCAAATCTCATTATGGGCCACATTTTTAGGCGTCAGCTCAGCCATGCTCGCTATGGTACAATACGCACCACAGCTTCTGCATACATACCGTACCAAGCTCGTCGGCGCGTTGAGTATACCAATGATGATGATTCAAACGCCTGGCGGCATCTTGATGGTCACCAGCATCGTTCTTCGACCTGGGACGAATTGGACCAGTGCGTTTACTCTCTCTGGTCTCGTACCATAAACTTTATTCTTACCCATGCGTCCTTTACTCAGGTTGGATAACCTTCGCACTGGCCGCCGTTCTCCAAGGTTGCCTGCTCGCCATGTGCATAGCCTGGAAGATCCGGCAGCGCAAGCTCGACATCGACGACTTCGGAAACCCACTCAGCTACTTCCCTCCCGCCCACTGGTCCCAAACCAATACCGATCGCTATGATGATCATGAGCAGGCGCACGACCACTCGCTGCTCGTGGACGATACCGAACCTGTTCCAGGGCTGGTGACGACGCCGTCGGAAGACCCGATCGCTGTGCGGAAAGCATTGGCTGCTGCGCTGGAGTCTGCAGCGGAAGGCAACCTTCTGTCGCCTGGGCTTGGTCCGGGTGGGCCACAGCGGGACGCAACGACTGAACGGACACCTTTACTGCGGCGCAGCGATTCAAATGGGTCAGAGTCGATTCGCAGCGGGAGTGGGAGTCGGAAATCGGAAAATAAGGGGTGGCAGGCGTGGTTTGGTCGATAGTGCTTCCTTTAGTGGGAGTTGGGGTGAAGGTCGAGGGTTTCTTATTCCCATGGATGACGCTTTTTATTCGAGAAAGTCGTTGAGCATACCTTTTCCTTTATCCATGGGTGTTACTTAGCTTTTATTAATACATACACGTAGGATGAATCGATACCTTTCTAACTTGAGTATGGTGCTTTCGCCATCTAAGACGTGAAGCTCGGAAGATTCTTTCTCCCAATTTAGAGTCACCTCAGTCGTACGGGACATAAAGTCATTCACCCTCTCTCGATCCGAACCTCGTAGAAGCGTACGATGCGTCTCAAGATTCTCAACGTCCCACTTCGTCTGCCAATTCATCCGTCTCATCCGTCTCGTAATTAAAGCTGTTTGGTCCCGCCCGTCGTCTAAAGTATGTTGTCCATTTGAAACTGTCCTACTTGCTAACGACCGTCCCATTGTTCTCAGACTTCTCAACTACCAAGACTCTGAACTCCCTTTGCACAAGCTACTTCAGTTTCACCGTCCTCTTCTCCAGTGATCTTTGTCTGGAGTTATGTCCAGTCAAAGGATCTACACTACCCACCGCGCTCTGTTTAATCGGTTTTACCCTGTTGTCGAAGGCTATTCTGAGAAGGATTCATGGGGTAGTTTTTTTGTTCTGGCTGTCCGCCGTCTTCAACCCCCACTCGTTTTATGTTTGCGATGTCGGTCTGTGTACAAATCCCTTCAAGGGAGACCGCCTGGTAATATTTTTCGTCGGGGTAGTGAATTGAAATTTTGTTCGAAAGCTGTTTATTCAACTGCAAGGACAAAGACGGCATAGTGTTTTAGGCAGCTCATAATCACTCCTGTGTTATACTTCCCTCAATTTACCACCAAACCAATTCGGTGTAAGGACACTTAATTCCAAAATAAACCAGGACTCGAACGGAGAACAATTAAAGGACACTTCAAGTTAAGAGTGTAAATATTAATTGCAGACTTAATAGAATATCAAGGACGGAATATTAAGGACTGAAAAATGGTCCGTAAATCTATACGCACTGACCCAACTAGAAAGTTTCCTGGCTCTTTGAACTTCATCTTGGTAGGTCAAGAAACTTCCTCTGCAATGGTCATGGATGTTCGGTGTCAATGTGCGCGTACGTCGGAGACCACTGATGATATCACTGATGAAGATATCACTGATGAATTTATCAACAAAACGCCGAAATAGAAATTATCACTCACTTTGGATAGCGGACGATTTACTCCCAAGATGGCGGCTCCGCACAATATTAATGACGGGAGAATGACGGGAGATTGGCGCTGGCGGTCAGAAGCGAGGAACACAGACAGACACAGGCCCGGCGTTGATGCAAACACATGCTCGGCAAGAGCGTCTGGCGGGGTTCCATCCAAGGTTTGGCGCTGAAAATCGGCCACAAGTTTGTGACCTGGCCCAGCGAGGGCGGTTCTGACCCAGCTGAGGAGGGAGCGGAGCAGGCGAGACAGAGGGCGCTTGGAGGGCGGAGGGGGAAAAGAGAAGGAAAGCAGGCGTGGCGGTGCATCACGTAAGCACTTGCCTAATCGGGCGTGACCCAGGCCGCAGCTCACGACGAGTCCTCCATAGAACAGGAAAATTCTTGCCCACGACAGTACCCACAGAACCACAAACTGTGAAAAAAGGCGCCAAAAATAGTGACAGAGAAAAAAATCCGATCACTGCAAAATTAAATTTAATTGTCGTTGCTTAGAATGGCAGCCTTCTCCTTGGGTGACCAGCTTGTGAGTCACCGTGTGCACTGAAATAGCTGAGCTCAGGCTTCCTTGCCTCTAATATTCATGTTTTAAGCTCACAGACACGCATGGTAAGTTGTAAGTCACGGAAATTCTTGTAGATCACCGTGGCATAGCGTGTATCAATGGGTAATAGATAAGACCCAGGTAGAAGGCGCGGAATGAGAGCACGGGAAGTCCTCCGAAACATTCGCCACCTCGTATTGTGGGTGCTTCGAAATGAGCGATATAGGGGTGTAAAGATAGTTCTAGCCCCTACACGTGTTGGCCGTGGTGACCTCTGCTTTCACTTAAATAGAGCGATAGTTTCAAGGAAAGACAACATCTTCCTTTCGTACCATGAGCTTGCTGGTCACTCTTTTCGGTGCTGGACTATTAGGCGCCGTCTTCAACGCCTTGTCCGTTAATTTCATCTCGTGGACTCGAAATCTCCTGGCTAACAGTTGTTCGAACATTACAGTCTGGTAGCACTGGTTTGTGTGCAGGGATATCGCTATTATCTCATATTTCCCAATGACTACATGGTCCTCAAGATATTTGTATTTTCTTTTTTTAGCCGCCAGGGTTGCGAAGGAACTAACGAAAAATGTTTTTGTCAGGTTGCCTGGGCCATGTAAGTAAAATCTTCGAAACAGAAATTCGTTAATATGATTTGAACGACATTCAGAGGGCTGCAGATCTTCAATTTGTTGGTTTTCCATGCTTATATTTCTCTGCGATGTCAACTAAACGAGGTTACCTAGGTTTATTCAAACGGCATCGATCTACCACTACGTTATCGTGTCTTTTGGGAATTATGACAAGCTTCTTGCGGTAATATGGTATTTTGAATGTTTCATCTTCATCAATATTCGACGTGTTTATGTCAATCTACCAGGGTCTGGCCATTGTACTTAGGCCTAATAGCGAGTTTCATCGCAATTTTTCTTTTTGAAGTGGCCTGACGTTCTCGAAGGCATTCGCTGCATGCAGCGTTCAGTTGTACTACGCCTATCAAACCTTTGGCCGTAAATTTATTTTCCCTCGATGAGCAGTTATATTCACCGCTAATACTCCTGCGGAAATTTAGTTAGCGGCCGAAACTGCTATATTGTAGGAATAATTGTACGAGATTTCTCAAGCCATGAATTGCGCGCAATTAAATAGTTATCTAGGTGATTTTGGCGCTCACTGGACTTGGTAAGGAACGACAGACACTTATATCGTGACTTTGATTGGACGTATCGTAGGGATGTGTACTGCAGTCATAATCCTCGCATTAACATCGTATAAGGACTTCGCCACACTTGAAGGCTTATCGGTCAGTTTTTTGTCAAAGTACGCATTTCTTTCCAGTTAAACGTCTGTACCAGTGGCTTGTTCAGGCTTGGCTCTGCGTGGACGGCACCTGCGACTTTCTTATTGCAGTAGTTCAAGTTTATTACTTGTATCGCCGGCGCTGCGGGCTTCCAAAGTCAGTCAACCTTATTTTTCTGATTGTGACGAGGGATCTCCAATTGTCTTTTATTATCCTCAGCACCATACGATTTATAAACAAGCTTATTTTATACTTTATTAGCACCGGGCTTCTAACAAGGTAGGACGGTCTCCAATTTCACAACAATCAACTCATTTTGTTGAGTTCAGTGTTCTGGTTATGTTCGAAGTCATCTCGGTAGCGCCCTTTGGAAACTCGTCTCGAAAAATGGCCAATAATTTGTACCTACAGTTTGTGGTGTGGGGCTTTAATTTTGCTCATGTCTTCCTCAGCTACCAGATGGGTTCAAGTAAGTCTTATCGTTCTGCCAATATTATTCGGTAATATAATTTGTTTCAACAACCAGTCCATACGATGTCTTTCTTAGCGAAGTACGCGAGCTTTAAGCAATATTTTTTGTTAATTTCGGCTGAGAAACTATTTCAGTTTAGATGCAAGGCAGAAATTATCCCCTACTGCTCGTGGAACGACCTCGGACAATGGCTCCGGCGGCAGTGCTACTAGTGAAAGTACTGGAGAGTGGTCACTCAGAGTAAGCCGTGATCGCGTACGTAAACTTCCTCTAATTCTATTCCCCATTTATCTGATTTAAGACCCCCTCTACTATCAGAATTTTGAGCCAGATGTAATCAGGACAACAATTTTAGGCCCCCTAGAGTACAGTAGCACGGAACTTGGGCAGGTGAACCACGGCCATTTTGCGTTGTCTCCTTCGGCCAGAGGAAATCCTGCCCGATAGGTTGCGTGCATGCGCTTGGGCACATTCGTGCAAAGTCGCGTTCCACGGAGGCTTGCGCCATTGTGGACCCTTAGTGACGAAAGCGGTTCATCTTTGTCTGTAGCTTAGAACAGGGCATTTTTTGGCTGGTAGCGCTCAATTTGATAGCAGTGACTATGTCTCACGTTTTACAGGGCGAAGGAGGTAGAACTATAAAGAAATAACTTGGCAAACAACGGAAGTGGCGGGTAACTTCCGTGATGCATTGATGGGATTACAATCATTACATAAGCGCGGTTCGGTTACCGTTCCCTTTCCCGAAACTTCAACCAACTTGAAGTATTTCGAGGACTTGTTCTGATTTCCCCTCCGTTTCCCGTTCTATAAGCTAGCTTCGAAGCTTCGATTTAGGAATGATATAGTGAGTGTTATAATAAATCTCGCTTTCCGAAGTCAATATTTCAATATCCGTTTTAGTTCTCCGAGTCACGACTGCGACAACTCACTCGTCGCCAGCTCTTTTCACCTTTGTTCCTGGTGGTTGCTAGTTGAAGATGGACCTACAGTATTGGTGTTAAGACTGCTCGCGCTCTCACTCCCCCTTGTCACTACGACGCTCTCTCTTTGCTTACGGCCACAACCCCTTTGAAGCCTGCCCACCACTGCTCTCCACAACTGCTGCGAAGACGGTCGATAACCGCCCTGCTCGGCCTTGACGTCTCTGACACTGCCCATGTTCTTACCCAGTCCAGGGTCCGTCTCCTTAATCACTCTAGATATGGTTGATATTGCCCAGCGTCTTACTGCCAAGTAGCATCCCGCTTCCGTACCATGCCTGATCCCTTCCACATCCGCCTTGTCCACCGGCCTTGATTCCAGAGTCATTCACCCAGAAAATTTCAACCTCTGAATCTGGCTGGTGCACCCCATCATTACTCTACTGAATTGCCGTAGCTAACGCAGCCCAGCATCCGCTTCAGTTGTGTGGCCGAATTCGTCGACTGCCCCACCATTCCCGCCACCACCTCCTCAGTTTTCGGGTTTACAGGTTATGCCTCACTGAAACCCTAATGCCTAGGGTCTGTTTGTCCGAGCACTGACGACATGTTGAAAGTGCCTACTATCACGCAGCATGTAGTACTATTCGCCGATTGCGAATTGATAAGAGTTGATCAGATATTGGCAGCCGTGTTTTACACCTGGGGACGGCGATTGCGAGCGTCTGCGATGGTCAGCATTGGAACACCAGTGCCGCACTGTGAGCCGCAGGCTCTATTTCATTGCCTGAAGGACGTTTATCTTCCAAGTAGAGTCTTAGAAGTTGCCGAATTAGGGTGGTACCCGTTGGATTGCTCCCTTTTGTTTTACATAGCTTTTGTGAGCGTCAACCTTTCTAACCGTCCCTTGAGGTCTAACCGTAGCTTTCAGTTCTTTAGCTCTTGTTGTAGTACAAATACAAGCCGCTGCTTGCCTTGAATGTTTCGTAATCAACGTTTAAGGAAAAGATATACGCCCAGTCACGCCAATACACCAATAATTAGAAGCCAAAGAGAAGGCTCTCCGTTGTCCTAGTCCTAGCATGGATTACGGTGATTTCTTCCTGTTCTTGACATCGTCTTATTTACTCGAAGTTTAAACTTTTCTCCTAGCTCCTTGTCGCGGCCGCGACTGCATCGCTCTTCATAAAGGTTCCGACTTCTCCAAATGACGGAGTACCCCCCGCCAATCGCCACATTTTTCGGCGTCCTCTCCCCGTGCTGGTGACGATACAATTTCCACCACAACCGCTCCAAGCAACTCACACGAAGCTTGTCAAGGCGTTCATCCTCAACGGCATCGTGCTTCAATCGGGAGCAAGTTTTACCAGTAAAACTATTCTTTTCGTGCCGAGGATTGTATTCTTGGCGATACCTCCTGCCTCGGGGATAAACTATTGCTGCCATCCAATGAAGTTTTCATGGTTCGAGCTTCCAATTAACGATGATGTTAAGCCAATAGGTTGTGCGTCACCATATTCGATGTCGTCGAATAATCCTCAAGCGATCACTGTTGTCTGAAGGAAACATTGCGGCGGATTATGAGAAGGAACCTGTGAGCATGGAACCAGAGAAACGATTGCCGGTTGGCTAGATCTGCCGTTCTTTCTTTACAGTTTCAGTTTCAGTTTTGACTGGAGCCTGACTGTAGCTTTTGCAAAAATTTAGGATCAGAATGACTCTTCGTATCAGTCTCAGTCGTCTCAGAATACCGCACTGTATCTTAATCAAAGTCGTCCGAATCCCACTTGCCAGGTAATTGAATCCCTCTCCACTTCCTACAGTTTTTCCCGCAAGCTTTCGAACCTCTTCATCAACATTCCGGGCAGTTCTTAGTGCGTGCTTTGCCTTTATTGTATTAAATTTTATTCTGACATTTCTGACATTATGCTAGCATTCGAATGTGTAGGTGAGGGCAAACCTACGTCCCAAATCTGTTATTTCTCCATTACGTTAATTTTCATTTATAACGTCTGAAATTAGTGTGAAGAGTGAGTACTACTTGTCATTAACCCCGTACCCTGGCGTAAATGCCCAGACCGCGCTACTACATACAACGAGTAGTCGACGAAGTACAATCTACATCAACTATGCGGTTAAATATGAGGAAGAGATGAGGTCCAATCCAGCACTTCCAATGCTGCTTGCGGGAGGTCCCTAAGAGAAATAAATGCCTCTAGTAGGATGGCAAATCTCGCGACGAAGTAAATGGGGAGCATCGCGGTGATCAGCGATGGCATGAACTCTGCAAGCCGAGACCTTATTAATTTAAATTTAAAGGGGAAGTACTCTCCTAGAATCAACAGGAGAATACTCCCTAAGCCAATGGCTGGTACAATTGTCATAACAGCAGAGGAGGTACGCCAGATAATGACTTCAATGGTTGATGGGAAGGGAAAATTCCAGGCGGCACAATGGATAATCCCGAAAGCTATGCCGCAAATGGGAAGTAGGACGAGTAACTTGTACCTTGCCTCTTTATTGGGAGCATATGCGTAGAATGTCGTGAGACGTATCTTTCCTTCAGGATTCACCTTGGTGTTATCGTTATCTGTTTCCCCCATTCTGCGTACAAAGGAAATAAATTCGAAAATCGGCCAGCGAAAGAAAATACCAGAAATTGCTTGCTTCGTTTGACTAGCGAAATGCCTGATATCGCGGGTGATGAGAGGAAGCTCCATATCCTTGTCTATCAATTGAGGTAACATCAATAAAGGTCATTATAAGGTACATATATACTGACCCTCAGAAATGGTTCTATCTCCAAAGGTCGGCCTGACTTGGGCCTGGAAAGCTATGAAGGCGCTAAAGTTCAATGTTACTGTAGCCAGACCAGCTTAGCCTACTCACCATTTAAACTCACAGAGCCTCTCTCACTTCCTTCTTTAGAAGTCAGTGTTGTGGATCTAGTTGGCCGCAAGAGGTCGACCCGGACAGTGGTTGTAACATTAAGGGGTTTATTCCACCAAAATGCGTACATAATCACATTGAGGGCAGAAAGAGCGAGCGTCATGAGCTCCAGTTTGGTAATATCGAGATGTCGGACCTTCCGTTGGATACACTGTAAAATGAACCAAGTAATTTGAACGACGACAAAACCCTTCGAAAATCCGTCTCCCTTGCTTCGGTCCTGGATTTCGCTTTCTGAAATCTTTGGCATAATTACTTCCTTTTTTTCGAGAAGATCCCACAATGCTTGGGGCACGAGAACACCGGCTTCGTGCCCTCCGTCGTAGAGTACAAAACCGCCCATCTGAATGAAATAACCATGCGTCGTTGTCCACTCCGAATCATATTCTGAAGGAATATTAGCCACATTTTCTCTGTACACTTTAGCTCCACTCACTCCTGAATTTTTTGGCCAAATGACGAGCCCCGTACCACTGACTTGCTGCCCAATATACAATGACCTCGGGTGATATGACCGACCAGAACATGAGTTCCAGTCGTTGAAGAGAATCCCTCCAGGGTCCTTCGTCAGGAGCCAAGATGTTGGGATGGACAGATACCCAGGAGCTAGCGAAGATTGTCGCCAGGCAGCTCCATAGGATGTCCCATGTTGACCGAGTGTTTGGGCAGATAGGCTCCGGCGGAAAACCGGCAACGGTTTCTGTTTGACGCGAGAACAGGTCGGGGAGTGGAGAGGCGACGATGTAGACAAAAAATTGGAAAAGGTAGAGAGTAATCCGGATAAATGACATAGTGGTGGGTGAGCAGGTAGTGTAGGAAAGGTTCGCTTTTCTTATAAGATAGTAGTAGAAGCTAGTGTGCGTGTTAATATGAACCCACTAAAGAGGAGGATGCTACCCAAAACATGCGGTAATGTTGTGCTTTGGAAATCGGTAACTCTGAAGATAACGTTGATTAATGCAACACGTTGGGACTAAGTCCTTCCTGGCTGAATTGTCGCTTGGATACACCCATGCCTAGTTGCATAATGAAGAATCCCACGTTGAATATACGATCTTCGATCTGGTTTGGATCTGGTTCTTTGGGATATACATAGCACAATCTTTTTCCCTCATAGAAGCGAGCGTCTACGTTGGGGTGTGAAGCCTGCTCCAAGAAAGGTAATAGAAGTCGGGGCCTGGGAAGTCATTGGCGAGAAACCCTTACCTGAGTCTCGAATGGGATGTCATTTCTCACTCTGATGGCTAGAATTCAGAATAGCAGCTCCACGGAAACTGGGGTGCTCTCGATACCTATCGCTTACAAGTAGGATGCGTATGTCATTCCTTAGTGCCCTCGAGTTTCAACTTTTCTGGGTCCACTGTCGTGTGGAAACTCAATCGTGAGCGTTTAACAGTCAAGTCCATGCCGAGTGTGTCCCAGGCAACTCCTAGATCGACTTAGAAAATCGATAGACTTTCCAGGACCAAAATCACGGCGCCGACACAGTGAACGATGAAGGAGCCATATAGGCTGGGCTCCATAAACATCAAAGCAAAGCAAATTCATGAATACCTCGACGAATTCCGAAGTACAAATTGAACGGCGATTAAACATGAGGCCCAATTATGACAGTTGTCAGCAGCATCAGTACATCGTTAGATCACAGCGCCAGCTCGACCAACGGATAGCGACAAGGAGGGTGCTAACCAAGAGAAGGGGATGCTCAGCTGTGTAACTCAGTGGTGCTACCTAAGAACTTTTGCAACATTCAACAATCGGCGTGTCCAAGGCATTATTTCCTCAATGGACGACGGCCTGTGTCACTGTGGATCATCCAAGCTTGAGTTTGAATTTTTATGGACAGATTTTAGTTGCCGTAACATCATGATTGGGAAAAGAGCGTCAGACGGTCTATTTCGAAAATAATATCCTTCGGCTCTGCGTGAAAACACTGGCGATAAAATAGAGGGTTTGAATGTTGACAATAGCCTTGGACCCGGGCCCTGCTTCAGTCCTCGAGTTCTCTCTCAGTAATCGTCAACAATGCCGCCTTCCCCTGCCGGCAATCCCACGGGCTTTCTGGCTCTGGTACACCTGTTTCATGGTCTCCATCATACACACACCCGCCCATTCACATGTATATCATAACCGCCGGCTGTCCACCCATTCATATCTTTGACAAGATCAGAAAGGGGCTCCTTGATAGGACGTTATTTACACCAGCCGCTCTATTTGCTTGCCAACCAACGGGCTGAAATCAACGCTGGTGAAACGGCCAAAGTGCATGCTTCTAGCACCCTTCATTTGCACCGAGATTTTAGGGCGTAGAGATGTCATCATACACTGCGACCAGCGACGATTGTTCAACATGATAATATCCTATAGTTAACGAGGGCGCTTAAAATGCCAGCGTGCTGGCAAGTGAAGATGGAAATAGCTGGCACGACACACGCGGATGGGGGCACTGTCGCTGTCGCTCTAGACAGATCGGCGTTTCTCCTTATACTCCCTGAGAGCGAATGGCGTGGATAGACTCTAGAAAAAGGCCGAGGACGGCTAAGACAACAGAATTACAAAGTCACAACGATGAGCGAGAACATTCGCGAGTTAAGCGAGTGGGGTGAAATGAGCGCACTATGGTCTACGCATTCAATCATCCACCTTTCATCCATCCGAAAATTCGACCCCGAATGTCCAGAAACGATAATGAAACTCGATACGTGATGGCTGCAATGATGGTTTTGGGTTGACTCAAACCTAGAAACTTGAAAGATGTAGCTCGCGACCGGGTTGTCAAGGAGCTCTGCGATGACCGAAACGTCCTGGCCCGCTGGACCATAAAGCCTAATCATCAATGCATTATGTCTCTCCGTATCTGGGCCGTGAATCCAGTCGCATTTCGAAGGATCGTAAATGTCATTAGAATCACGGAACGCTGCAGGAAAAACAACCTTGAGTAGTCGTTCGAACGGATCTGTCGGCAGGATGGTGAAGGGTAGAGCGGGGGGTGCAAGCGGTGATAAAGAAATAGGTCAAAGTTGTGGTTGGGCCACGTCTGCTTCGTGGGACATCATGAGATATGTAGCAGACCGGAGGAAATTTCGCCATGGCAGAGCCCTTATCTCCCCCACTTCGTCAGGCTGTGAAAGTCGAAAAATGAATGACATCGAGGCGGTGTGGATAAATATAAAAGTCGCACCTGACCACCCACTGCACCCTGTGCACGTCATTCAACACATCTAATTTGATAAACATGGGTTCAAAGAGAGGACGACGGTCCCCTGCGAGACGACCTAAAGCAGTGTTTTGAATTTTTTGATTGAATTTGAGCGGAAACAAATATGCTGGAGCATAGAAGATAACCGTAGATAATCGTATATTGAGGACTACACAAGGAAACTAGAAATTGATTTATGATGCTGGGGAAGAGGCATAATTTCATCTCGTAGTCGCAACATGTCCAGACCAAAAGCGTACGCGTGAGAGGTTGCGAATCTAGGTAAGAAGGAATGCCACCGAAAACGTCCCGGGGAATGGCCAAATTAGATATTAGAGATGTCAGCCGGTGACGCGACATGGGCACCGCCGAGGGTGATGTGGAGCCTGGGGCCTGAAGCTTGAAGTCGTAGCCATTACTCTAGAAAGGCCAGAGGATCACTAGTAGTGTAAAATAGATGACAGACATTGGCCTTCGAAGAATGGGCGAGTTCGGACAAGGGTCAGGCTGTAAAGAAGGCGATGCGATCCTCAACGATCCGTCGATCCTAACCCCGACCCTTGAAGATACGCGAGCACCAGTTAAGAATGAATCCAGCTTCGATATGATATGACATGACGATGCCCCGGATGTTGGCGCTGATGCAGGAAGATAGTAATGATACTATAGCTCACAGGCGGCTGAGAATTCGAAACTTGGAAGGACAAATGGTCAGGAAAGTGATACCAAGTAAGGCAGGCGCTGGCGGAAGTCGATCAGGCTACAAGATTCCCAACCAACTTTCAATCCAAACTGCAGGAACGGAAATATGAAAAGAAAACACACCGTTCGGGTCTTTGCTGAGTACGCTCCTCTCTTGGTGTCAAGCTTCTTTCATTTGAGGCGAGGTTCCTTCCGCTGTCACTAGATGCCGCTGGACCCAGGAGGGCGGGAGATGCAAGCTACGTGGTAGGGGAACATCAGTACAATGCGGTCATTGTGATTGTGCAGTATATGTTCCTGCCAGGTGGATGAAGCTGAGGCCAAGGAAAAAAGGTAGCACAGTAGCGCGACAGAAATGGGGAGGGCAATTTGAGGCAGTGCGTGTGAAAAGTAAATTTATATTGGCGTGCTGGATGATCCGGATCAATTCCCATAATAATCGGTGAACGCCGCTCTGAGCCGATATTGACCGTGACCCTTCCCGCGAACGACTCATCCTCAATCATTATCTGCACCCCCAGAATCTTGCCAGTGCCAGTCATATCACCGGACCATTTACGACAGCTTTGAACCTGGTTTCTTCAGCCATACGATAGCCGCCAGTCGCGCTCGGTCTTCAGAGAGACGCTTACGTTACTTTAATTGCTATGCCGTTCAAAGTTCTCCGAAGACGTCCAGCTATAAATCGTGCTCGTTTCCCACCGTTTTGTCATTCTCGCGCAGTATTCCGTTAGATCTGGCTCGCTGAACAGAGTTCGATGTTAGAAGATATGTTAAGTAGCTCTTGGAGCGTTGTAAAAATTAAACCTCGATTATGTATCAGGCAGGGCGGAACTGACAAGCAGCAACACATTTGCTCTGTTATTTTTATTGACTGTCATATAGCTCTATTTTTCTGTAAAACTTTCGAACCTCACTTAACCGAAGCCCCGCGCTCAGTGCACGGAAGTTACAGGAAAGATAAATTTATTGCAAACTCGGCGGTCTATGTAGTGAAGGCCGATTAAACGTGAGGAATGAACGAAGTCCATTCCACCACTTCTAATGCTGTTTGTGGAAGGTCCCTAAAAGAGATAAACGCCTCCACCAAGAGGGCAAGTCTCGCAATGCCATAAAAGGGGAGCATCAGAAGAATCAATATTGCTATCAAATGTCCATGCCACGATTCCCCAAAATTAATGGAGGAATGCAGCTGTAAAATCGTAAGGAGAATACCGAGGAGCCCAATCGCCGGTATTCCTGTAATAACTGCAGAAGAAACACGCCAAATCTCGCCTTCAATAATTGACGGGAAGGAGAAATACCAGCCACAACAATGGATGGCGCCGAAAAGTATGCCAACTACCGGAAGAAAAACGAATAAATTGAGCCTTGCTTGAGTTACTTTGTGTGGGTTGGGATTATAGGCGTAGAATGTCTTGAGGCGTATCCTTTTGTCAGAGTTGACCTTGGTGTTGTCGTGACCCGTTGCATCTCCCATTCTGTGGACGAAGGAAATAAATTCTAAGACAGGCCAACGAAACAAAGTACCAGAAATGAAATTCCTTGTTCGGTGAAATAAATGCAAGAAATTGGCTTTATTGATAGAACCGTAGGGCCGTGCCCGCCTAGTGGAATCGGAAGAAGGCACTTCCGGAAGTGCAGTGTTTCTTTCTAGTAGTAAAGACAAGGTCCGAGTCAATTAACAATAAAATAGTGCGAAAATGTCTGTATTGACCTTCTGAGGTGTTGCCTTCTCCGACAGTTGCCGTGTCCCAGACACGGATAGCTAATAAAGACACGGTGGTTGAACATCAGCGTGGATCTGATCACCTCAGCTTAACTTACTTACAATTTTTATTGACAGCGGCTGTCCCTCTTATCTCGGTCGAGGTTGTTGCGTCAACAATAGTGGGCTGCAAGAGGTCGACCCGGACAGTGGTCTCGACATCAAGTGGTTTTATCCACCAAAATGCGTACATGATCACATTGAGAGTGGCGTAGGCGAGCGTCACAAGTTCGAGTTGGGTGATTGTGAGGCCACGCACCCTGCGTGCGAGACACTGTGCAACGAACCAGGTGGTTTGAATGATGACGAGGCCCTTGGAGAATCCGTCGCCCTTGCTTCTGTCCTTGATGTCGCTTTCTGTGGTATCTGGCATTTCCACCTTTCCTTCTTGGAGGAGCTCCCACAGTCTATCTGGTAACAGCACGCCGGCTTCGTCATCTCCGTCATACAAAATAAAGCCGCCCATCTGAATAAAATATCCATGTGTTGTTGTCCACTTGTATTCTGAAGGAAAATCAAATACAAGTCGCTCCGGAAATGGTTGCAAGGCTTACTGCTGAACTTGCTTACCACACGCCGGGCGCCAAACCACTGACTCGCGGCCCAGTATATGATAACCTCCGGCGAAATGATTGACCAAAACGTGAGTTCTAGCTGCTGAAGTACCTTCTTCCGAGGTCCTTCGTCCGGCGCCAAAATATTAGGGTGGACAGACACCCAAGCGCAGGCAATGATGGTGACAAGGCAGCTCCATAAAATATCCCAGATCGACCGCATATCTGGGCAGGCAATTTCTTGTGGAAGATTTGCACTAACGTTTGTTTGTCGCGAGAACAGGTCGGAGGGCAGAGGAGCAGCGTATGTGAAGATACGACTTGTTTGAAAAACGTCGAGAATGATCAAAAATAACATTTTGGTGAGTGAACAAGTATGGGTGGCAAGTGGGGGTGCAAATGTAGTACTCGAGTAAAGCGATGTGAGTGTTATGTTATCTGGGAGTCAAGTACAATTTTCCTGATGTGACGGCGATTTCCTTGAGCATGGAGAGTAGTTTTTTTATTGCAAAGCGTTCCTGAGCACACTTTTATCGTATACATCCGCGCTGGGTTTGTTTGTAACCTGGAATGCTGAAACGTTGGAGGATATCCTATACATTTGACCCTTGCCGCGAGGCTCAACTAACCTGACGTGAGAGTTAAATTTGTTCGGGGTTGGCTCTAGCCCCGTAAGGCAGTTTATGGTCGCTTAGGTTTTAAGTTTTGTGCGTTCAATGTTAGAAGTCTCAGGACTCAGGAAACTTTGAATGTGGCTTCTTGGGCCTGGCGGCTCTCTAAAGTAGATAACAAGCCGTTAGTGAATCTTTCTTCAGCTCTTTTTCTTTGTCGTGTGACTATACATTATTCTATCTTCTTGATCATCACTTCGTCCCCCTCTGCAAGGTGAGTGTACCGCCATCAATCGCCGCGGGGCCGCGTAAAAAAGATTTATGGGAAGCATTTCCAAAAGGGACACGATTGCCACTTATGCGCCACACTCGGAAGCACCGTCTGATCAGCAAGGCTCGTGGAATTACCCTAACATTTTATTTTAGTTTGAGAGACATGAAAATATGACGTCCATATCGATCATACAGTACTTGAAAACGGCTTCTTGGCTCACAAATCAACTCTAAATTTTAATTCGTATAGCTAGTTCTCGTGGACTTATTAGACAGGTAAATTCGGACCAAATCTCTGAGTTACTTCTTCGTGTCTTCAATTCAGCTCGTGCTTTCTACTTTACCTATTCATTTCCGTCTATGCTCCAATTGACCTACGTTGTCAGCTGAAAGATCGACCAACCTGTCTTACAGTCGCTCCACCTGTCACCGAGATACCTCATGACCGACCCATTTCCGGCATCCTTGTCCTCGAACGTGAGATTAAGCCCGCGCAAAACCGGCGCCGTACGTCAAAAAGCTGTGATGTCTGATCCATAATTCGAGAAGGTCGGAGGAACATGCAAGGAGACGAATCTCCATCACAATTTTTCCCGAAGCCTACTGCTGCGGCTGTAACCATCGCCGCGACAGCAAACTTTGAGGAGGGAAAGGCTCTAGACTGCAAAATGTCGGTAAATATTGTTCTTTCAAACAAACGCTTCACCATCCAAGTTAGGCGCCATGCAAACTGATAGGATCATCCAACGACATTCGCTGTGTTTTAAACCGAGGGGCTGCATAGCCACCGATCGACATGGCTCGATCATCAGCCAGATTCGGGTCCTGTTGAAGTTGCACCCGCCTTCACGTACGGACTCGGAAATGCATGGTAACCCCGCTATAGAAAATACCATAAAATAAGTTCTATGTAACGTTCTCTTTAGTGCGCACTGAGCAGAAAGTAGCGGAACAAATAACTGAATACTTGTCGGAGAGTTTCAGCCTTTGTCCATTTCGTCATCGGCACGACGTCTGGACACTTGCTATGTAAGTAAGTAACTTGTGTTTTCGCTGCTAACCGGCGAAATTTGACATATTTATCTGCAGTCCAGTCAACTCTACATTTGTCGAAGTACGCTCTACATAAACCAACGTTGATTAAACATGAGGAATGAAGGAAGTCCATGTTACCACTGCTAATGCTGACTGTGGAAGTTCTCTAAGGGAAATAAGTGCCTCTACCAAGAGAGAAAATCTTGCAAGAATATACAAGGGGACCATTGGAAGTGTCATCCACCTTAGAACGTCTCGGAATCGCGATACCAAGAGGGTAGAGGTGTAATACCGTTCTAAAAACGAAAAGAGAACATCCATGACCCCAATCGCCGCGGCTGCTGTAATAATTCCAGAGGAAAAACGCCAAATATTGAGTTCAATAACCGAAGGGAAGGAAAAATTCCAGCCCGCACAATGAATGACACCGAAAATTATACCACATAAGGGGTGGAGTATGGTTAAAATAACCTTCGCCAGAGTTAATTCTTCTGGGTTGGGATCATGGGCGTAGAATGTGTTGAGACGAATTTTGTCTTCAGTATTGACCTGGGCTTTATCAAAGTCAGCCATGTCTTCCGTTGTGCGGACAATGGAGATGATCCAAGCAAAAGCCCGGTGCAGTAAATTACTAAACATGCCCCGCACAGCTTGATGAGCAGAGTGCCGGAGTTTACGAGCAGGGTATTTGTGCGTCTTCATTTTCAGAGGCTGGATCTTTTCTCGCCGCTCAATGTTACTGTCTAGTCATTTATGGAAGGTTTAATTGCAAAAGAAAATTTGATTTCAAAGCGCACTCTGACCTTTTAAAATGCTAGATTCCCCAAGGTTCAGCGAGTCCAACGCGCTGTTCGCTATAAATACCATTGATGTTAAGCATTAATGTGGGCTATAAAATATAGCTCACTCACCGTCACACAATCGCTCATTTGTCTCCACTGAGAGTGATGTACTGGCGGCTGTTGGATGCAACAGGTGGACGCGGACCGTGGTTGTAACGTCAAGTGGCTTATACCACCAAAATGCGTACATGATTGCGTTAAGGGCGGCAAAAGCAAGGGTAACGAGCTCCAGTTCAGTGATAATGAGGCCTCGGACCCTCCGCGCAATACACTGCGTAATAAACCAGGTAGTTTGGATGACAACTGCGGCCTTGGAAAGCTTGTCGCTCTTGCTTCGGTCCTTGATTTCTCTTTCTGTAACCTTAGGCATTGCCACCTTTTCTTCTTGAAGGAGATCCCACAATTTTCCCGGCACCAGGACGCCTGCTTCTTTATCGCCATCGTACAGTATAAATCCTCCCATCTGAATAAAATGACCATGTGTCGTAGTCCATCCATATTCTGAAGAGAGATAAGGTACAAGTTGCATTTAACAAGGTTAGTTACACCCACCGCTGTATTTTTTCCCCAAACAGTGAGCGCCATACCACTGTACTGAGGCCCAATATATGACTAACTCTGGCGAAATTATCGACCAAAAAACGAGTTCAAACCGCTGAAGGGCCTTCTTCCAGCGCCCTTCGTCTGGTGCCAAGATATTGGGGTGGACAGACGCCCAGGAACAGGCAAAAATAGTGACCAGACAACTCCATACGATGTCCCATTTCGAGCGAGCATTGAGGGAGACACATTGTTGTGCATCGATGTTTGTTCTTTGGGATAATAAGTCAAGGGGCGGAGCGGCATTGGCGTCGATAATGCCTTGAAGAAGGTAAACGATGGTTAAGATAAAGGGCATGTCGGTAAGTAGGGCAGGAAATCTTGACTTTATAGCTGGAACCTTATTTATAAATGTCTGACTGCGGTGACTCTGCAGTTCTTCAGTATTACACAGCAGATTATAGGCTAGACCAGAGTAGATGTTACAAACCCGCAATAGTCGGCTGTATACTAGGCTACTAGTTTCTCCTTCTCTACAACCATCTTTCCACCCCTTGATCTACTCAGCCCATTTGCTCGTCTTTACTATGCTACATGAGCAGATGGTTTCCAGAGAGAGTCTGTGTGTCTTTCCATTCAAGGGCCCGGTGTGGTATACGGATTTTGTGTGCCTTTGTTTGTCTGTCGATCGGCGGATTTCGCCATGACTGCCTTGCACCGACCACTTCTGCCGAAGCCACGTCGCTTTCCCCCTCACAGTCCCTAGGGCCTTCGTCCATTCTGCACTGGGGTAGAAGGAACAGTTCTACTCAGCTTCCCTGTTGCTCGTGCTACGGCTGGTTTTCCCTACGAACTGTGCCAGAAATGTCGAATGCCTTCCATTCCGGAGCCTGACTGCTTTTATCTTCTGAGCATCGCTTGCTTTGTATAATATATCTAGCTTGCCGTATCCCATCAAGAGGCATCGCAACACGCACCTCGCCGTCGACGTGATGTTCTCCGCCACAATGGGGTTCTATACACGGAAAGAAGCTTGTACTAGTGAGCATTCGACGATGCGGGTTCTTATTTCATCTAACTAACGAGGTCAAATCTAACTTTATGCATGTTTCCTCAGTGAATCAAAACAGCGGGATATCTTGGGCCGGTTTCGGTACGTGTATGGCTTTTGACGCCTTTGTTTTCTCTATTGGATATGGCGTTTTCTAAGCTCTGAGTTTAGTGTCTGTCACTTTCAAAACCGAACGGGTATTTTACTGCAAATAACGACTGGTAAGGCCCATTGCTTTTCTTCTTCTCCTTATCAACTTTCATGTTACTTATGTTCATGATTTTCCAGTGATGTCTATGTGAGTTTCACTTCGACGATGGATGCGCCGACGCCACTACTTGACGCCAGGTTTTTTTTTTGACGTGGGCTGTCTCGAATTTCTCGCTTCCTCTCCGAAACATTTTGCAGAGTTATGGTTGTGAAGACAAGCATTATCATCTTCCAATGATTGCCCGTGAGGTGATAACAAACCTTGTGGAAAGTTTTATTGAGGGGAGATCGGTGGTCGGTACTGCCCAATTAGTATCTGGCCTAATGCCCGTGGTTACTCAATTGAAGTCTCAGCAGATTTTAGGTGAGCAGCGTTAATTGTAGCTACTATAAGTTATATGTGCAAGCAGTCGTAAGTATAATATTCTGCTTGTTCCAGTTCCTCGTTCGAGAGTCCTCCAAATTCTAAAACAATAAATCATAATATATGAACAGTCCATTAGGCAGGTCGCTTTTGGTCTTGCCCGATAGCTGGCATCGGGGGGATGGGCTCAGCTGGAGTTAACTTCGAAGCAGCAGCACCACAGACCATAGCGTCCCACAGCTTCCTCACTGAGCCGCTGCGTTTCTGTCTATGAGTCGGTCGTTCAGTTTGAGGCCGCGCGACTGGTCCATGAGACTTCTCGGCAGCTAGGTCATCATGCTTCTCAGTCGGACGAGAAGTAAGGAGAGGACGTTCATGCGCGTCGACTACATTGGCCTTGTTGGCGGCCGCTAAGTTATCCTCCTGAGGATGCGGGGTGATGGCCAAATTAGAAACGGAGTCGGCCTCGCAGGATTTTATCGCCTGAACCTCAGCAACCTGGCGAACGAAGGCGGGTATGGTGGCAGCGACGTGGAGATTGGGGCTGGGGATGGGCACGACGATCAAAGTAGCGGCGACATCAGGCGTTAACGTGGAGGTTGGCTTTTCCTCTTGTAATAGGCGAGGTGCTTCGGTTGGATGACTGGGTCCATCCTCGTTCTGGTAGTCGTGAAGTTCGTGATTCTGTTCGTATTTCTGCCTTTGATCGTTGCGGTGGTGCTCCTTCGAATACAAAGCATGCCACTATCTCCCTCTGCCTTCTCCGCCTTTCCTTCGTCGTATTCATTAGACTTCGGTGAACCTACGTCCTGTGGCAGCCCAACCGCCACCGCCACGGGCATCTCCTCCTTAGGCTCCATCACTGCAACAACTGCTCCGTCGACTTCTCTTTCCTTCGCGTCTCTTTCTTCCAGTCTCCCCTCATCCACCTGCGAGTCCTTTCTCCCTGAAATGCCATCCACCTCCTTATCCACATCTCGGCTCCCACTGCCCTTTGTCCATCGCCAGCTCTTCACACGCGCCAGCAGAGCGGATACCGACTTGCGCTTCTTCAGGTGAGGAGTGGGGGTGTCAGTGACGCCAGCTACGACCTCATTGCCTCTAGACTCGGGCACGTCGCGGCGTTGGGCCTCTTGGTAATCATCAAAGTGTTCCTTTCGCTGAGCATCAGCAACGACGGGAGGTTCAGCAGTCTCCTCCCTCTCTAAGGCCAGTGACGCAGGCGTGGACCTAAATCTCGCTGCAGTGACCGTCCCAAAATCAGTTGGCGATAATTCATGGGAGGATGACTGTGGGAGTCCAGAGCCAGCGGCTAACGACAGAGAAGCCCTCATTGCCCGCCATGATTTTAAGGACAACGAAGACGGTGTCGTTGAGGGAGGCGTTGTTGAAGGAGTGGTTGATGCTGGCGTTGAAGTCGACGATTTACGACCACGTAATGATGTTAAAGACGACCGCCGGCTAGAAGAAGAGGAAGTGGTACTGCTCGTACTGGAACGGGTTAGAGAGGACGATGAAGGCGTGGATGGTGGTTCTGCGGAACCTTGGGTTTGGGTCTGGATTTTGAGAGCGTTTTGTAAGCTCCTGAGGCTGCCCCTACTCCTGCCACTACGCCGATGGCGACCACGTTGCCCGCCGCGAGAGGGCGGAGGCATAGTTAACCACTCTGGAACCTTTCTCTCCGCGACTCCAGGAGTGACAGTAGAGGCCACAGCCCCAGACGCACTCGCAGAACTTGTCGTCGAAGTCCGTCTGGTCACATCTTGTCCAGATTTCTGCGTTCTGGAGGAGGCGGCTCGTGAAAGCCCGCTGTTTCTCTTCGCCATCTCCTTCGCGGACACAGGCATCACCACGCCCGGTGCCGACAACCCGAGGCGGGAAAACTTGGGCGTAGTCGCGTAAGGCGAGGAGGTGTACCACGAATTCTCGACACCATCATGGGACTCAGAGAGCCTGGTAGTAACCTGCTTGCTTGTTGAAGAACCGTCCGAGGAGGTGAAAGAATGTGAGGCTGGGGATGAAGGAGAGCTCGAAGGGGAGGATAAACTCGTTCTGCTACCGGGATGCTTGAGAATAGGTCTGGGTGTGGGCGAAGGCGAGGGCGAAGGCAGATAACTCGTGCGCCATGCACGCCCCGCCTCTGTGTCTGCGTCTGGATCGACGGAAGGGGCGAAGCTGACGGGTCTTGAGCTCGGAACTGCGGATGAAGAGGCGTACGAATACCGCACGCGAGCGGAACCGACGCCACCAGCGGAGGGCAGGGGTGGAGACAGAAAATTACCAGGCACGGCTCGATTATTCCCAAGGTTGCTTCCGTTGATGGTGACGCACTCAGGGTCGTGCCCGCTACGTCCAATATGGGGGTGAACGGCTGCGGTTGTGATTTGTACTTCGGCGGGTGAAATCAACACGGATAATGGGCGCTGAGGAACGAGAGGTACGTCGCGGTGGTCGAGCGGCGGACGTGTCGAAGAGGAAAAGGAACCTAACGAAAATCGTTTTGTCAAACTAGGTGTATCCGTGCCCGGTCCGGGGGCTGTCGACGGACGTTTGGAAGACTTTGGATTGCCCGAAGAATAGGAATTCGAGTAGAGTGAGACAGGACGGGCGAGAGATTGGGCGGATTTAGACTTTGACTGCAGGTGTACAGATAAGGGTGGCGATAGGAGGTTAGGACTCGAATTGGGATTCCGGGTGAGAGGTGGGTCGTTGAGAGACACCACGGCGGGCCCAGCCAAAGGTGAGGATCGCAAGGGTTTCCTGGTGGTTGGTGTATTTGAACGATGTAGGTTTTGTGGGATGGCCAGTGGGGAAGGGACGGCATTGCTCGAATTTGACAGCCAGTCTGGGACTATGCCATTCTATCTCGACTATAAGTGGTGAACACTATGGAAAGAGTGAAGAAGTAGCGTACCAGGTTACTCTTACTGGGAAGGGTTGGTGAAGGGGACAACATCGTAGCAGTGAGATGGAGAGTTGTACGTCTCCTGTACGTGGCAGTTGAGAAGCGGGGCTCAACAAGGTGACGAAGCGAGATGCAGGCGGAACACGTAGTAGTCAAATATCTTGCACTCTGATGAGGTGCACGATGGAAGGAAGGAAGAAGCAGGGAAGCCAGGAGGCTGAAAGGCCCGTTCGTCGTCACCAACGAGATAATAATCAAGGGAGGAAAAAAGGCGTCAGAGAATGGGGGTGACGGCTTTAAGTGTATGTAAGGGTATTCAAATTGCTGTGGTACCTGGATAAATTGATCGGCGCTTCGATGGCTTGAACAACAGATTCCATGATCATGAAACGACTATCCCGGAAACGATCAAGATTGAAAGCACGAATGTGGATAGACCGTGCTTGAACGTGCTAAGGAAGCACCCAAGGAAATTGAAGGAACGCAGGTAAGTGGATGCTATCAGATCATAAATGGCAACGGCTGCTGCTCGCGGTCGTCGATAAGACCCGCTATCGTTGGCCCTGAGGATCAACACTCGCCCTGTCTTGGTTATCGGCCCAGCTTGGCTGGCGAATCGGATTTTCAAGAGCCCCTGTCATCAATACGAGCTTAAGCTAAAAACATGAAGCTGAGATATGCGGAGTAGTTCCAACTAGCAGGTATTCTAGCGTTGCGTGCAAAGAGAAAGCCTGACAGCCTTTGTGACGATTCGGAGAACATGCACGAGCGATGAGAGATCAATTCAGAGCTTCCGAGCCAAGAAATGCTTAATTGCGTGCCGAAAGTTTGCCGAAAACACCCGCTGATGACAAATTTGGAATCTCTTCGTCGACACAAAAACAATACGACCAAAATACGACTCTTTCATCCCACTTGCTTAATACCTGTTGCCAAGTTGCTCCTCTCGGTCGTTCTGCCTCGTTCTCGCTGTCAAAAACGATACATTAACCTCTGTCGTTCAATTGACGCAGTCTACCACCGCGACTTGACCGCGACCTTCTCGGATTCTAGACGATCGTTATGGTGCTCTGAGGCCGCGTTCTAACTTTTAGCTAGGGCTTTAAACCTTTCTACTTAGAAGATAAAATCTTGCTGGTCACGTCCGAGCTAACCGGACTCTCCTTGGAGCAATTGAAAGTGCTCGAAAGTGCTCGACTACACACGCAACCACCTGTTCTATGCGTTGCTTGCCCAAAATTTCAATGTCTTCTGAATCACATTATCACAAGTCTGAATTTGTCGTCGCTGGAACAAGCTGAAACGGACCATCGAACTTGGCGTATCTCTGGGCCTCCTGTGCTGAAGAATTCAATTCCCGGCTCAAGATCGACGTCTCGGCGAGTCAGCCAAACAAACTCATGAATAGCACGAAGCTTCATCGTGGCCGGCGCCGAGTCTTCAACAGTTGCGGATAGGATGAAAACTAAACCCGGCTTCCGCTGCTTAGTCCAAGTTTTGGCTCGACTTTGCTTTCTGCCACCGTAGTGCCGTCGACAACGCTATCTCTGACAAATTAACTATGACGTCCGTCATGTCATTTCGTTTGGATTAGCATTGAGCCGAAATTGTCGAATGACGTGTGGTATCAGAAGATAAGCACCGAAATCCTTGATCGTGGAGGAATTTCAATGTGAACTTGTACTGGCCGTTCTGCTTCGGTCTATGCAAGTTTTGACCCCGGTGGTGGTTATGCAGAACGGGACTTTGTCGAAATATCGGCTGGCTGTCGACGGTGAGAATGCAATAATTCAAACGTCTAGATACTAATCGTTAGCCAACCCCCATGCAAGTGTCGTTCGCCTGTCAGATCTTTCCATGGCCTATGTCACTGCCGTCATCTAAGTAGGCTACCCCGCCTATGTCAGTCTTATCAGGTATGTCATTATTACCCCGCATTATATGCCGTTTAATAACAGAATCTGCGAAGGTATGTCAAGGGTGTAATTAAATAAGCGGCGCGGAGAAAGAGTGCGCTTGATGTACGACGGCCGACATCCGCATTTCTAGTTGTCTCTCTGGGCTAATAGAGTGAGAAATGTAGGTGGTCATGGTACGCATGGAAGTTCTCTCCGAGGCCAAATGATGTGGTACGGGTATAAAATAATAGGTGCGCTCCGTCGGCTGTTCTAAGGCGAGTTGACAGAAGGCTTTTCCAGGCACCTCCTTCTCCCATCGAATTAATAGCAAAGGTCAATTCTTTAAGTATCGCTCGAGGAACTCGTAAGTAATATTTTTGACTTAAGTTATTATTCGGTCAACCGACCTCGAAACCGAACGGATGTGTCAGTCATCGAAACTCGGACATTAGGGACGAGCTGCCTCTCACATCCCCTCTCACGGCTTTCGGGATGGACGCTCATAGACGGAAAGTCTGGCATCATACAATTGGTATCTTGAAAAGCTTACAACGGAGCCAGATCATTCCGCTCTGGTGTGCGCCACAATGATACTAATTCGGAAAGACAGGTTCCGGGAAGACTGCGGTTTCGTATTTAATGTACTACGAACTCCGTCTCTACTGAATACCAACACAATGCCTTTCTGCCAGCAGTAATGGATGAAAACCCTCAAAAATCGTCGACTGCGCATCTACGGCTTACACCGCCTGTCCGACGTGGTCCTCTTTTCTGTCTCCCAGGACGACGGATGGATGAATGGATGAAGTATAACCGTCGCGATCCCATTCAGGCAACTGGTGGGGTGATTTCATTTCCGACCCCGGACTCTAGAGGTCGAAAATAAGGAAATACGATCAAAGGAATTGTATGTTAAAGGTTTACCCACATGGAGGGACGAGGTGAATTCCGTAGTTGTTTTCTCGTGGAACTCAGTATTCACTTTGACATGCCACGGACCAGCGCTACTGCTATTGCCAGTATGTGGTGCGCTGGCGCCAGTGGCGCCAGAACTACCCACGACAATCGCTCCAGTAGACCCAGGGTTCATTTTCCGTCTTGCATCCAGACTGAAATAATTTAATTAGTCGGAACGAAGGTAAATCTTGATAAATGTTTACGTACTTGGCTAGGAAAGACATTGCATGGACTGGTTTTTAAAGCACGTTCTGTCAACAGGTAACTTTCAAAGGGACAACAAGACCTACTTGCACCCATCTGGTAGCTGAGGAATACATGGGCGAAATTGAATCCCAAAATAGCGAACTGTGCCAATAAATCGTCAGCAGTTTCTCGTGCTGCTTGCAATAAGGTTCTACCGAGATTAATTCGAACAGGACAAGGATGCTGAGCGTACATGAAATTAGTACGTTGCTTTGGAAATGTTAGCAGCCTAACCTAGTGAGCAGTCCTGTGCTGATAAAATACAAAATGAGCGTGTTTACGAATTTTCTAGTGCTGTAAATGTTCGAAGTTCGGACGGATAATTCAGCTGCGTGATTCCCCGATCGGCCAGTAAAAGGGATGCTCACTGACCTTGAAATTCCTCCACGATGACGGTATAAGTAATAAACTTGAAATATGGCAATGAGGCCGTCACAAGTTACATCGACGGCAAGCCAACCCTGAACAAGCATCTAGAATTGACAAGTAGTCAGAAGGAGAGAAACGCAAATTAAAGAGAAAGTCTGACTGAGTCGCCGAGTTTGCTGAAGTCCCTATTTGTCGTCATCGCTTTAATCATGACCGTAGAACATAATCCTAAACCACGTTAGGCCACCTCAGGGAATAGACGGTAGCTATTTACCAAGTCCTGCGAGTGCCAGTAACACCTATGATTCATGAAATACACATTGAATGCCAGAACACTCTGCTGCAGGAATGGACGTACGATTGTTGCGAAAATAAAGTAATTTCGTCCACTCACTAAAGAACGATTTCAATGTCAGTGACCATGATTATCCACTGACGAGAGAAATTTACGGATAAGGATACGATAGGCGTAGAACAACTGAACGCTGCATGCAGCAATTGCCTAGCAGGATATCAGCCTTTCAGAGAAAAATAGAATCATTACGGGGCGCTCACGATTAGGCCGAGGTACAGTGCCCACTCCCTGTCAAAGTACGCTAAATCGGTGAAAGCGACAAAAAATTTTCAAATCCTACCATAACACCGTGAGCAAACTAGCATAATCTCCGAAGGATACGACTAGATAGCGGTAAATCATCGATGTCTCAATAAATCTATACGTTCTCCTTGAATAATAGTTGGCGAGGAGGGTAGAATCGTGACTAACTCACAAGTTGAAGATCTGTAGCACTCTAGAACTGCTTTTAATATCTCCTTGAAACCTATCCGGCAGTGTTACCTACACGACCCAAGCAACCTGAAAATTCCTCGTAAGTTCTCTGGAAACCTAGCCGACCAAAAAGGATTACCAATATTTTGAGGACCATCCTGTCACGGGGGAAGTTGAGGTAATAATTATACCCCTGCACACAGACCAGCCCCACCATCCTGTAGGTCGTGAGTTCATTAGCCTGTCGAGCTCGTTGAATCGGAGCGGAGACAGACCAGGCATTGAAGATGACCCCTAGCTGTGCGGCACCCAGAAAGTCCACCACAAAATTCATTGGTTAAGATAAGGAAGGTTGATGCCGTCTATCCATCGAGATGTCTAGCTATTTAAACAGATTCCTTTAACCCATGACAAAGCTTATAGTGCCGAAAATAATCCTACGGTATACGCGCCATCGATCAATTTAGCAATACTTCGCCCACTGGACCTTAGTCAAGTAACCTCGGGTAGCGATTCAAAATTATAGCTACTCGACAGTACACAGACAATCCCGTTCTTTGAGGAAATTGCTAAACTCAAGCAAATTCTACTTCGGCGGCCAGGAGAAGTGCACGCAAGAGAAACGCGCTTTTAAGTCGTCTCTTTTCTTTAGGTCTGAGTTGGGAAATGACTGGGTCGAAGAAAAGTTCATAACTTGAAATAGGGCGAACGTGAAGCAGAGCGGCGGCTAAGCGGCCACAACTCAGCATCCTATTGGAGTGGAATTTTTCTTAGATTCTCTCGAACTCCGTCATATGACAACATGTTCCCATGTATTGTCTTAAGCCTCAGAAGTTAAGGCGATTCTGTCGGCAATCTAATAAAAGGTCAGATATCAGCATCTGCATCTAATCCATCTATCAGGAAAGAAGCCTGTGCACCGACTGACAACGCCCTGCTTGGCACAGCTAGTTCACGGTACGAATGCTATTCGGTAACTACTGAATGTCTGTTTCACAGAGACAGGTGTTTTCGCTTGATCTTGCGTGCCCAAGCCATGGTACAAAAAAGAATCCCTAGGTAACTTGAACCTCTCAACACCAATGAGCGACAATGCGCTGGGAGTTGTACGTTCACATAATATTCGAGTCGAAATTTGAACCATGTGGTTACCAAAAATCAGTATACTTACGTGCTTTGAGAGCAGCTAACTTAGATGATCGAGCTCGTTAACTTCAGCCGACTTGGTGGAATGCACGGCCGACTTCGACTGAATACTTTAAAGTTTACTACCTAGATTTCCAACCATCGTCGGGAAATAATTACGTTAAGGTCCCTGCGATATGGCTGGTCAACTCGAAAATTGCGAGAAGATACTTTATTCCAGACGCAGGACACATACTGCAAAGCGCAAAGCAAAGTCGGCGCCAAGAGAATTTGGCAAATATAGCCAACTATTATTCAGCAACTTGCCGGCTCGATCTCGGCTTCTGCCAATGAATCTTCTCTCTACTCCTCGGAATCGATCAAGGACGGGGTAAGAGCGTTCACACATTCCCGTCTGATTTCTTTTCAGATCCAACTCCACTCCCGACTCTTCTTGTTCCCGTCGCATCTCACTACGTTGGTCGCGACTTCAACCATATGTAGACTCAATGCGTTCTTTGCTCGAGCTCCAATCTGCCTGATCCATGGACTGGGGAGTGTGGGTGCTTGTGATATATTTACTGGCGGTTCCCCGGGAAGAAACCCTCTGGCAGCGCCATGACAAGATATGCTCTACACACTGAGGACCTTTCGTAATGGCACCAGCTACATCAGAGTGTCAGCTTGTTTGCGAAACCCTCCATCCTCACGCTTTAATTCTGAGTTCGTTTGGCACGCGTAGCCTATCATCACCTCTGAAACTAGGGTCTCCAATTTCCTGTGCTCTGGGATATGGTCTGGCTTACGTGGCGAACATGCACACTGTTTGATGAGGGTGGGACCCAACCCACTTGAACTCAGAACAGGAATTACTCGTTCGATAGAATGACTCGCTCAAGAATTTGCTGTATCTCTATCTCAAGCGTGAAATTCTTGTATATCACCTCTGTTGTAAACCGAATGCTCGTGACTAGAATCCACGGTCAACTTCTCGTTTTGGTCTTTTCGTGATTGGGCAGAAAAAGGCGGCGTTACTGTGCTGACATATGACGAAATCATGCTGGGGTCGGCAAGAGCGTGAGGTGGCTCGTCCAACCAAAGACATCCAGTTCGTCATAGGCGGGATGGTCAGTGAAGCATCTACTCATTACTAGAAATTAATAAACCGTTGGACCCGCAGTAATTCAGGCCCGGCGGAGGGACACGACTGTTTTCTCTCAACGAAAGGTATGGACACAAACCAGGTGAACTTCATATTGTTCCATCGTATACATATCGGGCGCGACTTTCCATTGAATCGGATATGGGACGTTAAGGCCGCTTTGCGAATCGGGATGTCAAGGTCCGTCGCCATTGGGAACTTATAGGCTCCAATTCTCGGTTCGTATGTCCTAATCAAAATAGGAAGACCGGATACATTTACTGGATTGCCTCGCTCCCTTGTGCCTCACGATTCGGCGACAGAAACTCAAACTAAATCCCCTAACCTACTCTTCCCGTCCAAAATAATTCGTGCTGTTATCATCCAAGTGGGTCAATACTACGGTCTCGATTGCTCCAGAGTCGGAACTCTAGTCGTAGGAAGACTAAGGCTTAGTAAATCGCTCGCGAGAACTTCAGGAAAGTTCACACACATGGATGGTGGTACTGAATTGCGCGGTGGTCTTCTCATCGAACGATGGATTCATTTTGACCGGCCACTGTTCACCACTCACAGCACCGCCGGCGTGCGATGCACTAGCAACAGTCCTGCTGGAGCTATCCATCAGTACCACTCCGCCTGTCATAAGATTCGCTTTCCGCCTCGCATCCAAACTGAATGATTTGTTGAGTTAGAATCGGTGCGTGTCAATGAGCATTTTTATAATGTTCACGTACTTGGCTAGGAAGGACATAGCATGGACTAGTTTTGTTGTTGAATTATTCTATGAACTGGCAGAAATCGAAGGAAAACATGACTTACTTGCACCCATCTGGTAGCTGAGGAAAACATGCGAAAAATTAAAACCCAAGGCTGCAAACTAGCACATAAAACATCAGCGAACTCTCGTCAAGGGACGGCTCAGGACTTTACCGTGCTTAATTCAACCAAGACAAGAATGCTGGGTGCCAGGAAAAATTAGTTCATCGCCTGGTAAACGAAGCCCAACCATAATACCTAGTGAGCAGCCCTGTGCTGATAAAATATAAAATGAGGGTGTTCACAAATTTCTTCGTCCTGTGGAGGTTTTCGTATGAGAAGGATGGATAAATAATTCCGGAATGGACTGACTTTACAAGTTCTCCGCGACCACGGTACAAGTAATAAACTTGGAAGACGGCAATGAGGAGGTCACAAGCTCCATCTACGCAGAGCCAAGCTTGGACAAGCCACTGGTGTTGATATGTAGTCAGAAGGTGGTAAAAATGTGGATTTGAATGGAGAAACTTGCCGACAATCCGCCAAGGGTGGCGAAATCCCTGTCTGAAGTCAATGCGAAGATCGTGATCGTAGAACACATCCCTGCAGAATGTTTGGGCAGAGTTAAGATATAAGCGACGGCTGCTTACCGAGTCCGGCGAGTGCTAAAACCACCTAAATATTCCACAAATATTAAATGCTAGAACTTTGGGCAAGGGAGTCGACGTACAATTACCCCATAAATCAAATAATTCCGGCCACTCACTAAAGGCCAATCAGAACATCAGTTGGCATGTATGGTTGCCTATTGAGAGACGGAAATAATTACGGAGAAATATACGATGAGCGTAGAACAACTGCACACTGCACGCGGCAAACGACTACAAGGACGTCGGGGTGATTGAATGGGATCAAAAGGTAGTTGTACAAAGGGAAACTTACGATTAATCCCAGATACACTCCCCATTCCCTGTTGAATGACTGTTAGCGAATTCATGGTGACGCTGGCAGAATTAGATTTACCATGCCACATTGGCCAGTCTATCGTAATCCCCAAAGGACACGACGAGGTAATGGTAGATCATTACTGTCTGAACAAGTCTGTTTAATCGCGTTCAATAAATATAAAAGGGATAGTGGGGTCACAATCGACTGACAAATTGAAGACCTGGAGCCCGCTATGCCCCCTTAAGTCATGGCTGGATGTTTTATTTCAAGCCACTTACACAACCCAAGCAACCTAAACGGCTCTCTGTCAGTTTATCTTCGGTGTTCGTCTAACAAGGAAATTACCAATAACTTAATGATCATTTTGTCGCTTGGAAAGTGAAGATAATAATTATATCCCTGTACACAGATCAGCCCTACCATCCTGTAATTTACAAAGAATAATTATTAGCCTTTTAAACCCGGGATCGAAGGAGACAAACCAGGAATTGAGGACAATCCCCAATTGGGCGGCGCCGAACAGATTTAATAGCAGGTTCATTGTACAGATGAGGATGGATGCTGTCGTCTTTCTATTGAAGTGGCTCGCTATTTAAGCCCTCTCTCAGATCTCATCACAGGGCTCTAAATCGCTGTTGAAAGACAACTCACGGTTTTAATACCATCCGTCTATTTTTGCATGGGATATCCTCCATGAGCCAAATGGCCCGGTAACAGTTACCTTCCGCGGCTATTCTTGGAACCGTCCATTTTATCTCATAAAAAAAAACATATCTCTGGCATTTCTGCCATGTAAGAAATGTAGACGAACAAATAAAACCCGAAAGCTATTGTGAACTTCTACAGTACCTGGCGCCCGTCTTTAGTATTAGAATAATCGTAATGGAACTTCTGCGTGTAGTTCTCATGTTCCAGCCAGGACCTTCTTCTTTCTTCCCAAGGAAGTGTGGTTAGGAGCTCAAGTCGCACTTGGGGGAGATAGTATTCATTCGATGGAACGAACACGTCCGTTGACCTCAATTGGAATACAGAGAGAAGTTTCACAGGATCAATAAAATCCTCTCGAGCGAATAGGTTTCTTCTGTTCCGAATCAAAGGTTTTGATCTTTCGGCACGCTCGTGTCGGCCAGCAGACATATAAATCAATAACATGCACAGGCTTGTCTGGGAGTTCCCACCGTACAATCCAATCCGTAGCTCTTGAACCGCCCCATTTTTTAGCCGATAAATGCCTCGCCTTAGTATTCATTCATAGACGGCGTAAATACGAATGAACGAGCGCATTACCGTACCAAAACCTAGAGTTTAGGTTATGATGAGAAGTAAATCACCAGACATCTTCTGATAGCCATATAGAAATCGTTTTTTCGGTCTAATAAAAGACAAGCTATCAGGATTTGATGCCTATCTATCAGTACCATCTGAAGCCGTGAGGACCCCTCTGCCTCGATCATGATATACAGAGAATAATCAAGAAATTTCAGGGCATTTTTAGCTTCGCAACACTCAATGTATGACAATGTTGCTGCGAGCGCTGCCGCTCATGAGGCACATCGTGCGTCACCAAGGACCAAGCATCTATCATATAGATATATTTAGCGTGGCTAGCTCGTCCTTCTCATTATTTTCCTGAGGAAAGAAATTTGAATCGGATCTCTCAACAAATTTCGAATCAAGTAAATCGTTGGTTTGATAGTAACTCCCTTACCGGGTCTGCCCTGGATAATGGCGAAAAAATTGAGCACCACTAGTCGCTATTGACGTCCTGGACTCAGAGATTGTCGCCTTGTCTACGCATCTCCGCCTTCCACTCAACTTCCGCTCTCATTTGGCACATCCACTTTATCAACTCAAACTCTAAGTCGCGACTTGAAGTCTGAGTTGGCCTGGCCTTTCAATCTAATACCTCTTTTATGAAGATTCCTCGGATCTTTCAGCCTGAACCGACTCAGTGCATGCGCCTCCTGTGAATATCGCTATGTTCGACAGATCAGTCGAGATATCACCTCAAATTCACACAATATTTTTGACCCAGTGCTGCTGATATATTACCCTCAAAGATTCAATCTTGTACCCGTGGGTAGCCACCCCGCCACTGGCAGCCACAAGTTTACTTGACCTACAGCCTTACCTACACGCTTAGGTCCAATCAAATGAGCGTGGCTCAGTCACCCGGCCAAACCCGCGCTTTTCGCCTTTCAGTCCAAATACGGCGAACTATTAGTCAGGATTTTGCAGATCTAGAGGACCCATCCTCGTCAGTGCCGACTCAGTTTGTTTATATACCTCCGGCGTCTCTGCAACTATCTCCAACCCCTCAACGACCGTTATTTCTCGTGACTCGTGAGTAAGCATCAAGTTCGCAATGAATACTAAATTGCAGCACAACTCACCAGATTCAATTTTTAAGCCGCGGTATTCAGTAGCTGTAATCTTAGCTGATATCGTCTCTCTCAGCAGCCTACACGCGGATGACAGGTACTGTACTCCAACATACAGACTGTACTTCGCAAAACAGGACAATAGCAACTGAACACTCTGTTTTCTCAGTTCTGTGATTGGCCCGAACTCGATGTCTACATTCGTCCGCTGGAACACATATGGCTCCTTCTCTCTTCGCCAAGGAGTCTTACCTCCAGGTGAGCATCTTCCGACCCAACCCCTCGTCATGGCCCCAGCGGCATCAGACAGTCGGTTCCTGAAGGAAACTCTCTTCCCTCTTCCGGCTCTATGTCCCCCCGTTCTTCGTCATTATCATTTTTACAAGCAAGCCCAACATTCTAACCTTGTCACTCGCAACGCCGTGCCTACGCGGGCGGAACATAACACTTCGGAGGAGGTAGGGAAAAGCGACGATTGGTCGATGACTGGGTCGGAGCGGCTCGGGGGACGAGGGCCATGAGGTCTTTCGGGCGTATTCTGTTCTGCATCAATTGGTGAGTCACCCACGTCGCCTGATTTTGTCATTGAGCCTCCAGCCTCCGAGCCTGGCCTCCTGTGCTATTACTAGTCCGACAAGTGTCTTTGGGCAAAAAACTTGACTCGGATCCTTAATACGAAGGGATGGATCACTACGAGATTAACGCTTCCCCTAAACGAGATGCTAACACCAAAAGGCCTGAAGGTAAGCGATAATCGATGCTTCCTGATGACTTCATGCTCGTACGATGTCAAAACCGGAAGCGCGTTGGCTTTAATGAATTTGATTTTCCGAGGTCTTTTCCCTCCCAGAGCACCGCTAAATGGTGGCCAACGACTAAACTTGTCCCCACCGGCGACTCTCATGTGCAATATAATGTCGTCCATGCCCATATCTCGGCGATTTTATCCTCATTGCCTCTGGGACTTAAAGATTAAATCCTAAGCTTCCCTGTCTAACCCGCTTGTGCTACTATTCTCTGGCTGGTGTAATATTACCTTCCCGATTGCACCAGGCTCTGAATTCTGGCGGTGAAAAATAGTGTTAAATTGGCTGGACCGGAATCGGTTGCAGCAGAATTTCACGCACCGGAATGGATGTACTGGATCGCGAGCTGGCCCTCTCGGAAAAGTCGTTGTCATTTACTCTGAACTGCAATGGCCCGCTCGCAGTATGTCCAGTATGCGGTCCACTCGTGGCGCTCTTACCGGAACTATCTACCATGACAACTCCACTACTCCTCAGTCGCATATTTCGCCTTGCGTCCAAACTAGATTGGATTTTAGTCAGAATTGATGCAAAAAGAGACCTTAATGTTCACATACTTGGCTAGAAAAGACATCGCATGGACTGGAAAATTCTATGAATAAAGAAATATCGACGGGACGATAAGACTTACTTGCACCCATCTGGTAGCTAAGGAAGACATGCGCGAAATTGAAGCCCAGGACCGCAAACTATACACAAATTATCAGCGCTTTCCCGAGAAAGGTTGCTTAATGGCTTTACCGAGATAAATTCGAACATGACAAGGATGCTTGACGCAACAAAATTAGTTTGTTAATTGAAGCTGGAGTCAATCTTACCTCGTGAGAAGTCCAGTGCTGATAAGATATAAAATGAGCGTGTTCACAAATCGTGTCGTGCTGAAGAGATGAAAAGACGCTCTGTGATTCTTCTGGCAATTAGAAAAGTTTGAAGTTCGACTGACTTTGGAAGCCCGCAACGCTGGCGATACAAGTAATAAACTTGAAAAACAGCAATAAGAATGTCACAGGCGCCGTCTACGCAGAGCCAAGCCTGAACGAGCCACTGGAATTGACAACCATTTAAAAGGTGAGAAAAGCGGATTTTACGCAAATACTGACCGACATGCTTCCAAGCTTGGCGAAATTTGTATCTGCCGTCAATCCAAGTATCACGACGGCCGAACACATCCCTGTAATAGAATATGTGTACGCAGAGTCAAGGATCGTATGGCAACTGCTTACCAAGTGCGCCGAGTGCCAAAATTACCTAGGCAAATATTAAATGCTGGGACTTTATTCAAGAAGAATTCTCGTACAATTATTCCAAGAATTAAGTAGTTCTGACCACTCACTAGAGCAGAAAAGAAATGTTAGTCAATGAATAACCGCCGCCAATCGAGGGATCATAAATTCACGGTGAAAGATGCGATAGGCATAGAACACCTGGACACTGCATGCACCAAGTGCCTTCAAGAACGTCAGGACACTTCAAAAAATTAAAGCGAGGTGACACAGTGAGACTCACAATTAGACCTAAGTAAATCGACCACTCCCTATTATAGCGCATTAAACGAAATAAGGTAGGCGATGGAAAATCCAAATTACCATGCCACTTCGAAAAGTCTGTCGTAATCCCCAAAGGATACGATGACATAGTGGTACATCGTTGTTGTCTGAATAAATCTATGTAACCTCGTTTAAATTATGTCGCAGAGAACGTAAGATCTCAAATGACTCACAAATTGAATATCTGGAGAACTCTAAACATCTTTGAATTCATATTTGGGTGTTTTACTGGATGCATTACTTACAGGACCCAGGCAACCTAACCAAGTGTTCCCGTCAGTTCATTTCCAATTATGACGCCAAAAAGAAATTACCAAGATCTTCAAGACCATGGCGTCGCGAGGGAAGTTAAGGTAATAACTATAGCCCTGCGCACAGACCAGCCCTACCATCCTAATTTACAAAGAACCGCGGTTAGTATTTCGAGGTCAGAGGTCGAACTGAAACAGACCAGGCATTGAAGACAACTCCTAACTGTCCGGCGCCAAAAAGAGTGACCAGCAAATTCATGGTACGGATAAGGATGGAAGATACCGTCTTCCATTGAAATGTCCTTCTCTTTAAGCAGTCTTTCCGGTCCCGTGGCAGAACTCAAAACAGTTCTCGAAGTTCGAACGATCTACACACATCTGTCAGCTTCGATAATGGGGTACTTGATCATCAGTTGTTGGAACGACGCCTGGAAGGATTGCCAACATCGCTTCACCTAGAGACCCCGTTAATTGAGCTATGGCTCCCCCAGCGTCTAAAAGACTACGGGCCAAAAAAAAAAACTACTTAGCCTGAGATGCCGTCAGTGGTTTGATTCGCCCGTTGATGTCAAACTGTTTACAAGGCTATGCGTAATTCACATCCTGAGTCTGCTTGTCTTCAAGGCTGGGACTGCAGTCAGAAGCTGTAATCACGATTAGGCGCCGGTGCAGCAGGAACAGGAGCGTGAAACGAGTTGGAATGCGAAATAGGATGGGTACAAAGTCCAGACAACGATGCTTTCATGGTCTCATCCGATGATAATTCGTATTGGACAACGTTCAGAAGACATCCACAGAACGAAACAGTTGTGATCTGAGAGAAGCACAGGTTGTAGCAGAGTAGAGTATAGCCTGACGATCGCTTATGGTTTGACGTCTACGAATTACTCGGGGGCGGTCACTGGGCAGCTTAGGTGTTGCCAGAGGTGGTTTAAGTAATCGAGGACTATTGATTGGGTGGTAAATTAGGAAAGCTTCCTGCTCTGCACCGCCGCAAGGAAAATCTTCCTTCTGCTCCAATAAAAGGTTAGAGATATCACACACACACTGCCCATCGGTATCCTCTGATGCTAAGAAGTTTGATCTGCTCTAACGATAACTGAACTGTAAAGTCGTCTCGCGTCCTGTTGTTTTTCACCGCCCATGGAATATCAAGTTTTGCGGGCTTTGCGGGTTGCATGACACGTCCTGCGGCTACCAACACTGAAAGCAGCTTCAATTTTAACTGATCATCATTCATTTATAGTCCGGTTTCTTCTTGGACCTCTTCCCGAAAATAAGAAGAGCAATTTTCCCGACGACTCTGTATCCTGGACTTGTCCTGGAAACAGATATCCCCTTGCTTGCAAGTATGTCACGACGTGATTAAGCTTTCCTAAAAACGAAAGGAGTAACAGCGCTTGAAGGTGGGCGGTAATCGATAATTCCTGATAACTTCATCCACATCCAGTGTCAAAAATGGAAGCACGTTGTTATTTGGTTCGCCAGTAACTTCATTTCTTTTTAGGGCACCGCCAAGCTGTAGCCAACTCCGCGGTGATTCTGCAACTAATATTTTCACCAGGACAATCCCCCTCGTTCCGCGCAATGTGGTTCATGCTCGTATCTCGGCGACTTTATCCTCATTGCCTCCGCCAGTGGGTCTTGAATCCTGAAATTCCCTGGTCAACCCGCCTGTGCTACTGTTTTCTGTCTGGGGTAATATTGACGTCCCGATTATACCAGGCTCTGAAATCTGGTGGTGAATAGCGGTGATAAATCAGCCGCACAGGAATCGGTTGCAGCGGACGTTCACGCACCGGAATGGATGTATTGCGTCGCGAGCTTGTCATCTCGGAAAATTCGTTATCAGTCACTTTGAACCGCAATTCCCCTATACTCGTAGTATGCGGTTTGCCGGAGCTATCTGCCGTGACCACACTATCCATTAGTCGCTTATATCGCCTTGCATCCAAACTGGATTGGGTTTTAGTTAGAACTGTTGCGTAAAGAGACCCTAACGGTCACCCACTTGGCTAAGAAAGACATCGCATGGACTGGCGATCCTATGAGTAAATAAATATCGACGGGACGATAAGCCTTACTTGCACCCATCTGGTAGCTAAGGAGAACATGGGCGAAATTGAAGCCCAGGACCGCAAACTATGCACGCAAATTAGCGCTTTCTAGAGAAAGGTTGCCTAATGACTTTACCGAGATTAATTCGAATATGACAAGGATGCTAAACGCAATGAAATTACTTGGTTAATCGAAGGTGTAAAATATTACCTCGTGAGAAGCCCAGTGCTGATGAAATATAAAATGAGAATGTTCACAAATCGCATCGTCCTAAAAGGATGAAAAGACATCTGTAATGCTTCTGGCAATTAGAAATAAAGCCGACTAACCTTGGAAGCCCGCAACGCTGGCGATACAAGTAATAAACTTGGACAACGGCAATAAGAAGGTCGCAGGCACCATCTACGCAGAGCCAAGCCTGAACAAGCCACTGGAATTGATAGATCTTTAAACGGAGAGAAATGAGAGAAATGGGCATTTTATAAACAGACAAATGTCCCGGTAATCTTATCGAAATTCGTATCTGTCGTTAATGCAAGAATCATAACCGCCGAACACAGCCCTGTAACAGGTGTAGGCGAAGTTGAGATCCAAATGGCGACTGCTTACCTAGTCCAGCGAGTGCCAGAATTATCTAGGCAAAAATTAAATGCTGGGACTTTGTTCGACAAGAATTCTCGTACAATTATCCCACAAATAATGTAATTGCGACTATGACTCACTAGAGCCAATGGGAACGTTAGTAGCCTGATAACTTGCAATTGAGGGAAAAGGAAATTTACAACGAAAGATACGATATGCATAGAACAATTGAACGCTGCATGCACCCACTGCCTTCAAGAAGGTCAGTCCACTTCAAATAAATCAAATCGAGGCGACATGGGGGACTTACTATTAGGCCTAAGTACAGCGACCATTCCCTGTTATAGCACATTAAACGCAAGAAAATAGGCGATGGAGGATCCAAATTCTACCATGCCACTTCAAAGAGTTTGTCGTAATCCCCAAAGGATACGATAAGGTAATGGTACATTGTTGTTGTCTGAATGAGCCTATGTATCCACGTTCAATCTATGTCCCAGAAAATGTAAGATTTTGATTGACTCACAAGTTGAAGATCTGAATTACTCTAAATTCCGTTGAATCCATATCTGTGTTTTTATACTGGGACCTTTACTTACAAGACCCAGGCAACCTAACCAAGGCCCCGTCAGTCCATTTCCAGTTATCGACGCCAAATGAAAATTACCAATATCTTCAAGACCATGGGGTCGCCAGGGGAGGTGAGATAATAACTATACCCCTGCGCACAGACTAGCCCTACCATCCTGTAATTTGAAAAGACCAACGATTAGTATTTCGATCTCATAGGTCGAACTAAAGCTGACCAGGCATTGAAGACAACCCTAATTGACCGGCGCCAAAAAGAGTGACCAGTAAGTTCATGGTACGGATAAGGATGAAGACGGTATCTTCCGTTGAAGTACCCTGCTTTTTAGCAGTCTTTCCGGTCCCGTGGCAGAACTTAAAATGGTCCTCATGTTCGAACGATCTACACACATCCGTCAACTTCAATAAACCCGATGATATATTTGTTTAGGTCAACGTAGCGAAGCATGAAAAGGTCCACAGAACAAGACATTTGTGGTCTGAAAGAAGCACAGTATAGCCTGACGATCGCTTGTGGTTCCACGTCTATGAATAACTCGGGGTTGGTACTGGACGGCTCAGATGTTATCAGAGGCGGTTCAATAATCGCGGACTTTTGATTGGGTGGTAAACTAGGAAAGCTCCATGGGGTCCGCCCTGCTCCGCCTTAATGAAAATCTTCCTTCTGCTCTAACACAAGGTAAGAAATATTATCTCACACACACACACTGTCCATCGGTATTCTCTGACGCTAAGAAGTCTGATCCAAAATAACTGAAAACTTAGTATCTCGAAGCATGTTTTTTTCTCATCGCCCACGCAGTACTATGGAGTTTTTGCGGGCTTTGCGGTTCGCATAACACATCTGCGGCTACCAACAGCAAAACCAGCTCTCGTGTAGATGTTTTATTGCAGCCAATTTCAATAATCATCTGTATTCCGGTCCTTCCCACTGGCCAGTCGCTCTGTCTGCCAAGAAGCAAGAAGAAAGGCAATTTGGCCAGCGAATCAGGTTATTTCTTTACGACGTATGGGTAATCCAGGTCTTTTATACACAGTTATACACTTGGCTTACATTCTTCCAGACTACGAGGTCCAACAAGCGACCAAAGCTCGTTTCGTACCGATGTCCCCACCAGCTAGCAAAGCTTGGTCCAAATTTAGCAATCCATTGGTCAGCATAGGACGGGCCTTTTGCGGAAGGCCGATTCCAATGTTGACTTCGTTTGCTCACCTCGACGCGTCGACAAAAGTACCTTTAAGCCCTCTGAGGCCCTATTTCTTGTGAGTAAGCTCTTTTAAACACAACATCCGCAATAAAGCTCACCTTTACTTCATAGGGAAACCTGCTTCCCAGAAGAAAAAATTTATGACCTGTTATTAATTATCGACTTTCATTCGGAACTTCGCAATGCTTTCATCCACAACCCTTCATTCTCCGTATTTCCATGGTTTTTTAAGGCCTATATCTCGTTGTACAGCACAACGGCTCTCGTATTCGCCTCACTCAACATTGCCTACACCGCTTTATCCATCAGCCGCAGCTCGGTGTTACCACTCACGAAAAGCAAGCCCTGCACTTCGACAGACGCAAAACGTACTTTCCAGGCCTGGAAGAACGCAACGGAGGAGGAGTATCTTCTCAGTTGAGGCAAACTCTTTCCAGGTTACACGACCCCAGAGTCTACATTCGTCTGCTGGTGCGTTTTATATACATTTGGCTCTATCTCCGCTCTTGGCTAACGAACCTCATCTCGACTCGTTTGGACAGTCCTACGGCATATGGGAATCGATCGACCAACTCCAGGAACAGGGTAAGTGCCCATATCTACTTCATGTATGAGTCCGTTTCTGACTTAACGCCACTCCTTGACTCTTCCCTTACTCGTTGTGCAAACCCCACTTTGTTCGGCCGGCGACGACAACTCAGACTCAAAGTGCACTTTAAAGACTCACACGGGAATCTTATCAAGACGGTGGAAGCTAACGAGGGAGACGACATCCTTGCGATAGCTCATGAGTACGACATCGATTTGGAGGGTGCGTCACTTCATCTATCTTCAGAAGTCTTGATGCTGACTCTGATTTCCTCCTCTATCCTTTCTCTCTCCGCCTTCATCCCTCGCTTCGGTCTTTGGTCCTCCCTATTGGACGTCTCCACCCCGTTCATCTCAACCTTAACCCGCTGCTCTGGCCTCTTCTTCTCCCCTGCTCATCGCTGCCTCCTTTTCCGGACCTACAGGGGCTTGCGAAGGCTCAGTGGCATGTTCAACATGTCATGTCATCCTCCCAACGGAGTACTACGACATCCTCCCTGAGCCGGAGGATGACGAGAACGACATGCTCGATATGGCCTTTGGTCTGACGGACACCAGCCGACTGGGCTGCCAGGTGAAGATGACGAAGGCGCTGGACGGGATTACGTGCACCCTCCCTTCTGCCACACGAAATATGTTCGTTGATGGTGTGTGATTCATTTTTCGTTCCGTTCTCTTTCAACACCTTTCTACATTTGCCTCCTACACTGGGCGCAAAAACGATTTTTCGGAGGTGAAAAATACGATTCTCATCTATTAAAAAATTATGACTGATTGAATTCCAAAAATGTATTACCTTATGGAGTACCGAAAAAATATATGGAGTACCGTCGGTACTCCATAAGGTAATATATTTTTGAATTTCAAACATTCATAATTTTCTAATGAATGAGAAACATATTTTTAGAGTGCGAAAAGCACCTTTTGCGCGTAGTGCTATGTCTGTTCTTCCTGGTGTAAAGTCTGCGTTCGACGTTCAGGGTTGACCTGTTAACGTCAACCCGTCCTCTCTCCATTTGTTTACCCCTCATTTCGAAATGACTTTTACTTACAATTATTTGTCGTAGGCAAGAAATCGTCACATTAGAGGACCGCCGGACATTTATGCCGCATTTGTATTTAGTAGAGCGTCTTACAATCATCATCGCCCACCCCATCTCCACGAATGACTGTCCTCCAGTCGTCCAATTTTGTATTCGTCATCGACAGGTCAGGCGGTCTAGGGTATACCGGTGATGCGAACTCGGTGATGCAAAATCATTTTTAGGCGCCTGGACAAATCGTATCTGGCCACTTACTACCAACTCTTTTCGACGTCATTATAAACAGTTATATTGGTAATTATCCTTCAAGATTTAGAGGTTTTTTATTTATTCTCTTGCCCAGTTTCGCGACAACGGAAGGCATCATGAGGAGTTTGGCTCTGGAACAAGGTGAGCTTTTCAAAGCGGTTTCCGGTTGTTGTTTATTAACTTCGCGGCTCTAGTCTGCTTCTCGATGATCAATTCCATTGGTCTTATGACCAGGAAACTTCCATCCAACACCCTCCTTCAAGCCTGTCGAATGCCTTAAAGTCAATTGTTTTTTTACGTGGCGGGCCATCGTTGGCTTTGTGGAAGAGTAAGTTCTTGAACTCCCTTTTTTCCCTTGTATCTTTTTTGTCACTTCTTCTCTTACAGTTGAAGCAAAGTATTTACGATCAAAGCCGAATCCATAATCGCCTACAATCACAGGCTTGGCACTAGCTTTACCCGCCGACGGTCGGCGTCCACAGGCGTCCACCCTCGTCTTGTCAGTCTCTCTATTTTAGTTTTGAGGAAACCTGTGGAAACCCTCGTGATAACGACTTTTGATTGTCGCCCTGCTCACTTGTCCTGACTTATCATCCAACGAAATGCTAACATCGCCAGGTTGCTTGACTATCTATTTTTAAAACACCCCTAACCGCGTGGCTTGCAGGAACCTGAATTAGCTTTCATTTTGAATTTTTTTAGTCTCTCCTGCGCCTCCACGTACCACACTCATCAGACCGCCATATAGGCTCTTGGTTTCAAGCGTGTTCCACGGACGCAGCCTCCCTTCGGATCAACGAGCCAGCGTGCTGCAAGTGGAAAGCGGCGACCCTCATGACGCGTCGAGTGGCATATTGGGTTTAGCACGCGCTCGTCAGGCAAACACTCTCACTTTTGGAGAACAATATGTGTGGGCCGCATGATTCTATTTACCTAACGACCTTGATTCTCTGACTTCTCAACACTTCCCAACGCCGATTACAAACCCCGTCTATGAAATTTGCGGACGCTCTGTCGAGCCCGGCCTATTTTCCGTGATATATAAAGCCCAGCCATCCGTTCGTCGGTCTGTAGAGGCGCTCTCCCATTCTTGCTGGAACATCCGCTTTTAGCCATGCTCCTCAACCTGTTGGCAGTTTTCTCGCTGGGAGTCTCGGTCCACGCCTTATCTCCCTACGTCCTACATGAAAAGCGGTCCCATGTACCTTCTGGGTGGTCTCTGGTTCGCAGATTTGACCCGTCGGAAGTACTCCCATTACGCTTCGGTCTCAAGCAATCGAACATGGACAAGCTAGAAGACTTCCTCCATGACGTTTCTCATCCGGACTCGCCCAACTATGGACAGCACTGGACGCCAGCACGGATCGCGGAGACTTTTGCGCCCTCGATCGAAACTGTCGATACCGTTCATTCGTGGCTCGTCGGTGCGGGGTTAGACGCGTCTAGACTCCGGGTGTCGCCATCCAAGGCTTGGATCCAAGTTAACGCGACCGTGGAGGAGGCGGAGCATTTGTTGAAGACCCAGTACAACGTTTACAAGCACGAGGGTGGTGCTCAGCATATCGGTGCGATGGTTTTTTTTTCTTTCTCGTGAGTTGATTGAGCTAATATCCGTACCCTTCAAGCCTGCGAGGCCTATCACCTTCCTGGGCACGTTTCCCGCCACGTCGAGCTTGTCAGCCCTTCCATTCATTTCGATGCGATCCTGAAGAAACGCGACGGCTCGGCTGTGCCGGCTAGGAAGATTGGTATGCCAGGGGTTGGTATCTCTCCCAAAACCACCGGCACGATCCAGAATCTCTTCAATGACCTGAAAAACTGCGATAAAACAATCACTCCCGTTTGCTTGAGAGCTCTATATGGCCTCGTGTACGAACCTGTGTCCCCGCAGAAAAACTCTTTTGGCATCGGTAGGCAGTTTACGTCTTCTGATTGAGAGTGATACATTGATACCATTTGCTACTCGTAGTCGAATACACCCCTCAGGCCTATAATCAGTCCGACCTAGATTTGTTCAACAAGCAATATTCAAAGGACTTGGTGGGTAAATCGCCAAAATTGGTATCGATTGATGGAGGTTTGTAAAAGAGTCTTCCTTTCGTTCTATTGCTAAGTTTCGAACCTTCTTAGGTGTCGTTCAGACCATTCAAGGCGGTTTTGACTACAATGGAGAATCCAACCTCGATCTTCAGTACGCGATGAACCTCGTGAATCTTGTTGGATCGAAACAGGAGGTTACTCTCTACCAAGTTGGAGACGTTCCGCAAGGTTCGTGCCCCTGCTTTTGATTGGACAATGACGTCTTCAACTCACCTACTCCACAGGGGCATCGTTCAACAATCTTCTCGACGCACTGGACGGAGAATATTGCAGCTTCAGGGGTGGGGATGATCCCGAACAGGATGGCATATACCCCGACAATTTCCCCAACGGCTATCACGGTTTGTCTGATAACATTTTGGAGATTCACGTCTGACCGGATATCGTATAGGCCCAGCCGATTGTGGTACCGTTAAACCTGCTAATGTCATTTCGACTTCATATGGATACAACGAGGCCGACCTCTCGCCTTCCTACACTGATCGACAATGCGCTGAGTATGTAGCTTAATTGTCAGCTCATTATACAATGTCACTCATTTATGCTCAGGTATGCGAAGCTCGGACTAATGGGAGTCACCGTGGTTTACTCCTCAGGAGATTACGGCGTCGCTGGTAGGTCTAGACCCCCACATTGTAGATTCCTTTGCGATAACCTTTCATCTACAGGGAACGGCGGTCTTTGCCTTAATGCCGATGGTAGGGAACAACTAATAACAAGTACCATATTTTCGCGATTGAAAGACGCCCCGCAGGATCACAATCAGAAGACGGCTCTATATTCAATCCCTGTACGATTTCTACCTTCCTCTACAACGTGGGGAGTTCTCTGACGATTTTTCCAGCTTTTCCCGCGACTTGCCCATTCGTCACTGCTGTTGGTGCGACACAGGTTAATCCTGGTTCAAGTGTCACTCAACCAGAAAGCGCTTGTGAGCAAGTGATTTACAGTGGCGGAGGATTCAGTAATTATTTCGCAATGCCAAAATACCAAAAGCAGGCCGTTCAAAAGTATCTTAAAAACCACAAGCCTACCTACGCACCTGGTATTTGGAATTCCACCGGCATCGTGAGTGATTATGTGGTCATAAAATCGATCTGAATTGAATCCTTGGATCTAGAGTCGTGCTTATCCTGATATTTCGGCCAATGGGTAGCTATTTATCCTTCTATTAAATCGTGAAATGCTCAGGCGTAACTGATCTCCATTCACAGGGCTAACTATGCCGTCGCAGTAAGTGTTGAATGCTCCATCGTCGATTATTGGCTGATCCGATGGCAAAATAGGTTAGTGGGAAGTTCGCCCTGGTGTATGGTACTTCGGCTTCAGCACCCGTCGTTGGAGCGATTCTCACCATGGTCAATGACGCCCGGATTAGCTGGGGAAAGAAGCCCATCGGATTCATCAATCCAACAGTGAGTTATTGCATTCGTTTTGGCCTTCATAGTCTAACGAAGTCCCCTTAAGATATACTCCGATTTCTTTGCTGGCTCCTTCAACGATATTACCTCTGGTGGAAACCAGGGTTGTAAAACAGAAGGTTTCACAGCGGTTCCTGGATGGGACCCCGTCACAGGACTCGGAACACCCTCCTTCCCAAGGCTACTCGCTCGTTGGTTGTTACTGCCGTGAAGGTTGGGAAGAAGGTCAAGGTCAACCCCATATACCTATCTTGCCTTTATGGACGTTTTTAATTATTTCTATAAATATACCCGTCCTGGAGGATAATTCGAGCAACGACATTGAGAGAAACTCAGACAGTCCTAAATGTGAGGATACCCTTTCTCGTTATTACAACTCGTCGCCCCATCCTCCAGCATCCTCCCTATGGACAGGTCTTCACATTTTTTCGTACAGTGTTTCAAAATAAGGCACATGAATACGATGCCATGCCAATAGCTCTGCAAAAAGGTTAGGAAAATCGCCCTCGCGTCCATTTCCGATGCGACGGAGATACTAAAAATGATAATTCGTTTTCCTTCATAAATCTATCTAGATCGCGGATCGTGCGATGGTACCCTTCTTCCGAATCGGCATGTCGCGTCAAATTGGCGCAAGGCGCGTTCTTCTGATGTTTACCCAATCCAGTTTGTCCAAATTTTGTCGCCGTCGATGAGAGGCTATAAAGGTTCACGGCGAAATCGTCAAACCATTTCTGTCCTCTATTCTAACACCATTTTATTTTCCCTTGCTGCGAATCGCAATGCTTTGGTTTCAAACCTTCCAGGATGGTCCAGAATACGAAATCCGCAAGAGGCGGAGAACATTCTCTCCACCAAACCTATCCATAAAACGTCTTCACAACGCCGTTCCTCACCGCCTCTTCGAGAGGTCTACCATCAGAAGTCTTGGCTACATTTTCCGCCATCTAGCTATCATGTTCCTTTTCTACTATCTTGCTACATTCATCGACGTGTTCACATCGGCTACCCCTCACGGCTCGTCTTTCGAATGGATTTTGCACTGCTTAACTCGGCTGGTCCTTTGGCTTTTGTATTGGGGGTGGCAGGGTATTACCTTTGCTGGTCTTTGGTGTTTAGGTAAGGACTTTGTTGTCATAAGTTCGAGTACGGGGCGTATCTCTAACTATTCTCTCCAACAAGGCCACGAAGTAGGTTTCGATCCTTTTTTCCCCAGACTTTCTCTATTTGTTTACTCTGGAATTTCAGGCGGGCCACAACGCGCTATCTCCACACGCTCTGGTCAACGACGCCATTGGACTTGTAGTGCATACCTTCGTTCTCACTCCGTATTACTCCTGGCGGGTCACTCACAGCACACACCACGTAAGATTTTGACTTTTTCATCTGCCACTATCTTGATCTGTTCCTCAGAAATCTACGAACAATATGGATCGCGACGTAACCTATATACCGTCAACAAGGACCGATTTTAAACTTCCTGACAAACAGGTCGCAGTACGAATGAATTACACAGAGGTACTCGAAGAAACTCCAGCGTTCACCCTGTTCAAGTTGTTCGTTCGTCAATTTTTGTGAGTATCTAATCCTCCGAAATTGTTTGTTTACCGACCAATTTTTCTAGTGGTTTCCAGCTTTATCTATTGTAAGCCAGGCTCACTTTCCGAGATTAAGCTTCTTATGCTGTCGAATAGGCATAATCGGAAAGGCAACCCGAGGTATCCTACTGGAACAAGCGTAAACCAATTCTATCACTTGGATCCTGACACCAATTTGACGACCAGATCCCGAATACTCAGCATTATATAGCTTCATCAATGTTATTTCAGCCGAAACATCGTCAGTCGCTTTCGAATATATTATATTGAAGGCCTACTTATTGAAAGGTGCTTACAGGCATGTCAATATTCGTTTCAAATGCTGCCATTATAACTTTTCTTGCCTTGCTACTATCCTGCGGCTACCGGGCAGGGTGGTCTCATTTAACCGCCCATTATCTTCTTCCATGGCTTGTGAGCGGTCCTGCACATTTACGCCTCGCGTCAATATTTAATTTTGTGTATTAGTTTGCTCACAATTGGTAGATACAGGATTCATGGTGTGACTAGAAACTATCTGATGCTCCTATACTGTAGGATTGTCCTCTTCACCTATTTGCAGCACAGCGATCCAACGATTCCGTATTACCGAAGGGTAAGAAGATTCATATATTTCATCAGACGAAGCTGAGATCGTCCAATCGCTTCTAGGAACAGTGGACCTTCGCCCGAGGAGCTCTTGCGACAGTCGATCGCCCACTATTTGGTTGGGTGGGCCGCTTCTTTCTTCATAATGTAACCGTCCAAGATTCCATTCCTTTGGTCAGAACTGATCACAAGAATAGATCAGCAGTGACCACGTCGCACATCACTTCTTCCCAAGTGTCCCCTTCTGTGAGAGGACCGGTTTTGTTCAAAGTACAGCTAATAATAATATCGACAAGATAATCTACCCGAAGTGACGGAAGCGATCAAGCCAGTCCTTGGAGAATACTATAATTACGACTCAACGGTAAGCCGCTAAAGTTCTGTCATCCAATTACATTTCCGAATTCGTCGATTTCACACAGCCTGCTTTATACGCTCTGTGGCGGTCTTTCACCCAATGCAGATTCGTGGAGGCCGAAGGCGACATCCTGTTCTTCAAAAATCAGCACGGAGAGGCGATGCTTGAGCCGACCGTATATATTTAATTATCCACCTCATACTTGCTCCATCTACACACTTGTCCTATCGAGGTTAACACCCCTTCATCCAGAATCTCCCAGTACTCAGGCCCATTTGACAAGAGAAGGTTGTAAGGTAGATTCCCATTGGGCTCTTTGGTAAGGAAAAAAAAATTACGCTCCGTAGCGCGATTGCGGCTGCTGCTTCAATGGTCGTCGTGGATATTGGTATTGCTGCTCTGATCGATCCGCTTCCGCCTTAGATGTTGCTTCCCTGGATGATCGGGCAGAATGTGTCAAATGATCAATAATGCCCGGTATTCTCGTAATTCACGGGAGGGAGCGGGGGGGCAGGCAATATCCAAATTAAACCATCCCACCGGGATTCCAAATATGCGTTGCCTTGAAATTGCATTTAGGCATTTAACCGGAAGCCTCAGGTTGGGTATGACCGGTACATGATCATTGACGCATGCATAGTAGATGCATTGGAATTGAGAAATCCTCAGGCAACACAATTAATTACTGTTAATCGCAAATCAAGAGTGCTTTATAAATTACACATACATCTTGAACTGAGTGGTTTATTCCACATTGAAGAGATGAACGCGCTTTTTCCAACATGAAGGTCAGGTGGGCGGTGCCGAGATCGGCCGAGGTCTGAATCGTCGTCACCCACAACAGGGACAAACACTGCCGTTGCCAAACCTCTTGCTCCTCGACTGCCTCCCAAGCTGTCGAGCTTCATACGCAATTTTGCCTGTAGGTCTCTCATCTTTCCACTTTCTACCATCTAATGTTTAAACTAACTGATTTCACCGGAATAGGGCTATCATTAACCACCGAAGCTTTCTCAGCGAATCACAAGATTTGAATCTCTATTAATACCATGCCTGGCACCGTCAGACCGGTCCTCTGTTCCATTCAGTACTTCTTTGCCTGGCTGGCGGCCTAAAGTGGGTCATTGAACGAGATTTATGGTCAGATTTCCAGAAGTGGATTCATTCAAGCTGTTTATCGTTCAGCGAGTCTCAGAGCTGCCACAAGGCGGACCAGACGTCCTGACCAACCCTTGTCCCATGCCGTAATGAGCACCAAGATCGTGCACCAAACATTCCCCCATATCCAACATTGGAGCAAGTGCTCAACTTCCGAGGAAGGTATGCACGTTACAGATTGTGACTGATCTGGCAAGATCGAGTAAATGTTCTCACTTACTTCATGTGGGGCATGTCCGCGTCGGGGGATTTCAGAAGCATTGAAAATGTCACTGACGGCGAGTCCTTTCGGGTGTTTTGACGCGGAAATGGTTTCAAGTTTAAACTATAACCCACTGTGGGATTTGTTTTCTTTTCTTCACTAATACGCGAAACGAGCTCTTCGGCTTTCATACTCCAGGCCACTCCATCCAGCCTCCTAGCCGGGTAAACCTGTCTGAACACAGTCATAACCATCACTCTTTTCCCAGCGATCCGCAGAAATCCCACTCGTTTCCTACGGTGTCTCTAAAAGAATGCACGCACCTCTTACCGCCTTCGAATCTCAAAATGTATGTCCCCACGTGGAAGTAGAAGAACTTCTCGCTCTCACAAGCTACCCTCGCTGAGTTAGGTTATGGAAGGATCCATTACACACGGTTAAACTTGTCGCAAAGGTACAAGAGTCCCGTCGCTGAGTTCTATATCTACTTCACTCCCCCACTTCTCACAATCCCCCAATGTCTTCCAGATTATCGACTGCAACTGGGTCCTCGTCGCTCTCCGCGTTCTCGACGGGTATAGAGTCTCATGGTTCGACTCCTCGATCCCGGGTAGAGACAACTAAAGTGTGGGTTGATCCGGCGTCGCTGCCTCACCACGGTCACGCCTCCTATATTGGAGGAAACACTCCAGACTACGTCAAGCAGTTGAATTACAACACATTCATGTGCTACGGAGTTGGAGAGGAAGACTGTTTTGGTTACAAAGTGGGGAAAGCCGTGAGGTTTACAGAAGTCAATGTCAACCGGAAGTTGGAGAGGCAAGGGAGGCTCGAGGCAACTACGATCGCAGAGATCGAGGTGACAAAACGTGGGTATTCATTCCTTTAAACATCGAGCAGGGCCGTTCATCGCACGGAAATTTATAGACATGCTGAACGGCGCTGGAATGTTGCATGGGGGATGCGTCGCATATTTGATAGACAAGTGAGTTTTCTGTGTACATCAAGCGTGGTCGTGGAACTGATTGATGGTGACTTTTAGCTGTTGTAGCACACCGCTTGTCGTACTCGGACTCATACAAAACGTTAATGGCGTCGGCGTCACACAATCCATGAACGTGCTTTTTCACTCTCCGGCGCCGCAGTAAGTGTCGAATGTTATCGTTTTCGAATCCTAAGCTGATTCAGATCAAGAGGGACATGTCTTCAGATAATTAGCACGTCTGTCACCCTCGGTGGACGGGTCATGTCGTCTCGTTGCGAGGTCGAGTATGATCCTACAGACTTCTTACTCTCGACTAACTTTTGACTTTGATAGATCCTTGATAGAGAAACCGGACGAATGATCGCCTCGGCCTTTCTGAGCAAGATGCAACCTGCGGCGTCCAAGCTATGATGCATCAGACTCTCAGGTTCCAAAACCAATTCTCACATCATTGTACATTATCGCAATAGACTATCATTGGACATTTATCAAGGCTCACACCGAGTCACACGGTTACCTGAACTCAGCAGCAAATACCCAGGTTGCAAAGAAGTTTCGTACTGACCTTCAACTCATGACTGGCGCACCAACGTCATTCAAGAATAAGAATAGGTAAAACGACACTTGACATTACCTTTGGCATTAGTCTACTTACGACCACAATTTAGCCTCACCGCCCTCATCTCGACCCTCCAAGGTTCATACTGATCAGCGCCCCGTTTGCGAAATATCAAGTCGGAAATGTTAATTGTCAAAAAAAACGCCTCTTTCCCTCCATCGCCCAAGAAGATGACCGCCAGCCTCGCCACCTTTTCGCACCTCTCACAGGAGGTCGTCGACCAGATCATCGACTCCCTCCTAGACACGCCCGACCGAAAGGTCAAGTTGTCACACCTTCGATCCTGTGCACTGGTGTGTCGCTCCCTTCGAAATCGCTCCCAGAAGCACATATTCCATTTGACGATAATTCCGGGTATCAACAGCCCGGAAACTTGGCGGGAGAAAGTCGACTCCTTCCATACCATCTTGCAGGCGAATCCCCGGATCGCGTCCTACATTCGCGACCTGCGCTTTGACCTGGGGTGTGCCCCGGTAGAGGTCATTGACGATCCTGTCTTCCTCCGCATCATGGACCTTATTTCAAGAACATGGACGACTGAGATGAAACTGAAGATGAACTTCTTCAGCTGGACAGAGTACCTTCAATTTCCCGATAATCGTAGCTTCGAACGTCAATTCGTCAAGCCTTTCGTCACTCCTTTCATAACAACACTTACATTGTACGACTTGTACAACGTCCCTGTCACCCTGTTTGCTCACTGCCCGCACCTTGTGGAATTGGACCTGGATCGTGTAGGGCTGGAAGACGAACGACCCGCGCATGCCATCGAGATTGACCATTCCTTGCGTCCCCAACCACAGCAGCTTACATTCCATTTCTGTGACGATACAATCCCAATCCAGGCAGAGGCATTCATCGACTTTAGCCATTTGCAACATCTTTCCGTTTCCGGCGACCTCGAGGACGAACTTCCCGCCATAACTTGCATTCTGGATGCATCTTCTAGCTCATTAAAGCGTCTGCATTTCTCTTTTAGTAATTTTAAATGTCTTCAACCATTATTCCAATATTTTACTAACCAACAGCCCTAACAGACGAACCTGACTTCCCATTCACTGATGCTTATGATCTAAGCACGATCTCCAACCTCACCGTTCTGTCCTGGGTTGTGGATATGGACTCGATCTTCAACAGTGATCCTTTGACAGGCTTGTGCGACCTGCTGTGCGCAATTCCTAGTGGGAAAAACAAAATAAAAACAATTGTCCTCCAACTCAGCGGAATGCTGAAGCATCCCTGGAGCCTCTCCGCATGCCTAGATAAACCCTTTTGGCGTCCCTTCAACGCGGTTTTGGCCAAGACCGCACACCGGGAAGAGTTGGTGGCAAAATTTAGGCTTGATATTTATTTAAATGATTTTTCAAATATGCGGCAGGGGAACTGTCGACGGAGGTGAGAGAAAGGCTGGAGGAGGAGATGAGGCGCTGGACAGCCAAAAATCTGGAGAATATGAAATCATTGAACCCGAATGTTTCTCTAGAGTACGAATATAGTTTTATAGGTAGGTAGGTCAGTATGGGGTTGATCATCTGGTTTTTGTTTGGATGGCGGTATCGTACCTATACCGCTTAAACCTATTGGGCCGTTTGCCGTTCCAAAAACTATAACTTCAGTTGTTTGTCGCCCTGAAGTCAGCCCTACGGCCTTCGTCTCGCAGTCAACGACCAAAAACAAGGAACTCTTTCACCAAGCCACCGTACAGGCATGACTTGTGTTCGGTGGCTGAGTCTCCGCTTGAATGCCATTGTTTTAACTTTTCACGCTCTATATAAAGCAATGCCACTCTCGACTCGCCTGCGACCTTTCTCTTTGCTTTCACTTCATGCCACTGAGATATGACCTCAAGCTTCGCCCCCATTTCGAATCTCTCGCAGGAGCTCATCGACGAGATTATCGACGCACTTTTTGACAACCACGACATCGACAAGCGCGAATTCGACCTTGCGACATCAGAGCTATCACCGCGCGAGATGTCGGACTTTTGTGCCTGCGCGCTAGTTTGCCGATCCTTCCGCCATCGCTCACAGAAGCATATATTTTCTTCAATGACAGTATTGGGCATTAGAAGCACGGAATATGATCACTGGGGGAGATTCGATGACCTCTGTGAGATCTTGCAAGCGAATCCGCGGGTGGCATGTCACGTTCGCAGGCTGTGCTTCAACTTGGACAACACCACTCAATGGCTTGTCGAAGATCCTTATTTCCTCCGTCTTATTGAGGGCATTACGAGAGACTCGGACTGGGCGGTAGGAATGAAACTGGAGCTGGCCATCTTTGCTTGGTCAACCGAGTTTCAGGAATTTAAGAACAATGAGCTCGAAACAAATTTCATCCGAACATCCGCCACTTCTTTCATAACTTCTCTCAAACTCCTCCACGTAAAAAACGTTCCAGTCACCTTGTTTGCCCACTTCCCGCACCTAGTGGAACTGGAGTTGAATGACGCGACTCTGAAAGCTGTGCGCCCGCGTCCGGCCATTGTTATCGACCACTCCTTGCGTCCTCGTCTTCAAAAATTCAAATTCCGCTGGCAAGACGCCCGTGACGATGCGATACCGGAACTGGCAAAAACTTTCGTTGACTTCAGCTATTTGAGACGCTTTTCTCTCGATGATGCCGACCTTTCGAGGAGACTACCTGGGATTATCTGCATTCTCGATGCCTCTTCCAGATCACTGGAGTATTTGCATATTTCTTTTAGTACGCTAAAAGACGACTACTATCACCTGAATATCCCACTAACCAAGTGTCCCAACAGAACGGCTCCACGGAAGACTCTCTGACGAGTACGATCTGAGCAAGTTCCCCAACCTCAGCTTTTTATCCTTGGCGGTGGAACTGAAAATGACCGACGCCGAAAACCAATTAACAGACCTGTGCCAAATGCTGCACACAATCCCTAGTTACAAAAACAAGATAAAGACGGTTGTGATCTACTTCACAACATATCTGCAGCCTCCTTGGAACATTTCCGCATGCTTAGATCGATCTGATTGGCATTTCATCGCCCTCGCCCTCGCCAAGATCGCCGAACGGGCACGATTGGTGACAAAATTCAAGTTTGATATTACAGAAGACTTCTACAGTCGCGTGGGTGAAGGAATGAAGGCGAAAGGAACGCTGGATGAGCTGGATGGGGAAATGAGGTGTTGGATAGCGGATAATAGAGAACTTATGACAAAGTTGAGTTCGAACGTATCCCAAGAGTACGAGTACAAGTTCATTTGTAAGGACCTCAGATTCCAAAAGGGCTGTCGATTATTTTTTTACTTAGAATAGATGACGAGCTTTCGCGCTGGCTTTTTCTTTTGAACATTAATGCAGTTTTTCGGATCACCATTTTACTTACCTGCCATAGGTTCGTCTACCCGTCCTTGTGCAGGTGTGAAGTTTAAACTCGAGAGGAATGTCCGTTCGGGAGTACGATTGTTTTACTGCTCATGAGCGCAATAGGCATCTCTGAGGTGATGGGAAAGGCGTATAAACATGCCAGGAGAGTAAACCATCGATAAACTAAATTTCTTAGATTGGGAGCCTATGTACAATCCTTACCGTTTGGTCCTTGGTACTCATTTCAACCAGCACACTGTCCGTCACTTCCTGTGGACCAAACACTTTTGTTTCCTCTGCCTTTCTTCCTAGAGAAATAATCGTCCTATTCAGCTGACGTTCAAGAACACCTTCGAGTGCATTCCAGTCTTCTTGTCGATCACAGACTAATGCTGCGCCTTGCACTGCCAGCGCCACAGCACCATCGTTCCCGGGGTCCACCTTACGACTGTGGTCGTATGCGATGACTACCTGCTGCCCGAAGTTTGCTCTAGCTTCCAAATATTTCGCAATGCATCGGATGATACCACCGTTCTTCACTGGCTTCCCGCTGGTGGTCTTCCAGTCATTATTTTTCCACACATGTATCATTTTGACGCCTGTAATCCAAATACCTGCTCAGTAATATAGTCTAGGAAATAATCAGCGAGTAACTCGCATTTTATACAGTAATCAGATGTCGTCCTGATCAGAAGACGCTTCACCGTGATTTCATTTGTTTCCAAAAGGCGAAGAATTGACTAGAGGAGGTAAGTTCCTAGCGAATGCGATGCATCGATGGTAAAGGTCTACAGACCACGAGTTCAGCACGCTTTATCGTTTGCTTTCCAATGCACTTCTCAGACAAATTCCTAGAATCACAATCGTTAACAGTGTGGTATTAAAGGCAGTTGTTGTCCATATACCTCGAATCTTGAGGACCCCACCATACTCCAAAACCTGCTTCGGTGTTTGACTTTTCACAAAAACCAGCGGTGTAGGCAACGTCCCATTCGTGCTCTTTTGCAAGCAGCCCTCCCGCAATGACGGGCACAATAGGAGCTGGGTCGGGATGACGACCCCTTACGTCGGAGAGACGGTATGGGGCCGGGCGTTCGTAATTACGAGCGGGGAACTTGGAATTGTTCGTCCGCGGTTGAGAATGTTCAGGAGCATCTTTACAAGGTTTAGCTTATGTCCTTATTAACAGGGAGAACCAGCAGCTTACCTTTGTGCCTAGATAACGAGGTCTGAAATCTTTGAGACTCAGGAGCGGTATGGGGTTTGGAAGGTAGTGGTATTGGAACCACATCTGTGCTGCGGTGTGAACGCCTTTGATTCTTCCCGCGTCCCGAACTTGTTTGACGAGATACTTGTGCCCGTGCCCTCTGACCCGGCCCCGAATGACTCGCCTACGCGAAGTGTGAGCACTTCCAATTCAAAGGAGGGTCCCTTCGCACATACCACAGGTAAATTCCAACCTATTCCTTTTTTCCCACCTCCTCGAGTATATGCGACAGGCATTACCGCGATCTTGAAACGACTGGCAAGTTATAGAGGCAAGGGATAACAGGTTCAGGCTGGTTCTCACAGGGTTCTCACGTCAAGCGACAGCCACCGGACCGTGAGTCCGTGACCACAGCTCGAGTTTTGCTGATCTGAGCTCCAAATCTTAAGCCCAACTATTACGACGGCTCTTCCACGTAATGTCTTCAGACGTTGTCCCATTTTCGAAACTCTCGCAGGAGCTTATCGACGAGATCATTGACACCGTTTTCGAGCTTCAGAGAATAGAACCTTGGACATCCCAATTTTGTGCCTGCGCATTGGTGTGCCGCGCGTTTCGATATCGCGCACAGAAGCACGCATTTTATTCGGTGAGGCCTTTCAGCCACCAAGACAGCATTGCAAGTTCTCGGAAGAGAGTGGATGATTTTCACGGTATCCTGCAGCAGAATCCGCGGATCGCGTCCTACGTTCGCAGGCTAAAACTCGACATGAACGGCACCAATGGATGGCTCTTTGACGATCCTTTGTTCTGCGACATCATGGAACTTATCTCGAAGACTTGGGCAGTGGAAATGAGGTTGGAACTATCGGTCTACGGATGGGGCAGCAACTTCCAGTTTACGAACAACCGAAGGCTCGAAACGCGATTTGTCAAACCGTTTATAACACCTTTCATAACGTCCCTCGACTTGTACTCCATAAACAACATTCCGCTTTCCTTGTTTGCCCACTGCCCACACCTGGTGGAACTGGAACTGGTTCTGGTGACGGTGGAAGCTATACGCCCACCTAATGCCATCGACATTGACCATTCCTTATGCCCTCGACCCCGCAAATTTACTTTCGAATCCTGTGGAGATACGATTCGAATCCTAACAACGGGCTATGTCGACTTCGGTTATTTGCAGCACCTTTCTGTTTCCGGCCACCTTTCCGATCAACTAGGCGACATCGACCTGATTCTCAACGCTTCTTCCAGCTCGTTGGACGAACTACACCTTAATTTTTGTAAGCTCAGCAATTCTGTGATAGCATTCTTCTTCTAACCAAGAGCCCCAACAGATTACCTTGAACTAGGAGACACAGATGCTTTGCACGATTTGGGCAGGATCCCCAATCTCACCTTTTTATCCATATCCGAAATAAACCTCCCCGACGAAGACTCTCTCATAGAGTTATGCAACCTACTGCGTACAGAAAAAACCAAAATAAAAAAGATTGCCCTAGAGTTCAACGGGGACCTCGACGATGAATATAGTCTTGCGGAGTTCTTAGAGAAACTTGAAGCCAGCGGTTCACTCTGTGCGGTGTTGGTAAAATTGGCTGAACGAGGCCCACTGGAGGTAGAATTCATACTGGATATTTCATTACAATGCTACAAGATTTCGGCGGAGGAGATGTGGAAACGACGGAAAAAGGAGATGCGGGTATGGTCTGCGAAGAATTTGAAGCTCGTGAGTCTGCTCAGTTCAAATCTTTGTCTGTCGCATTACCTCGATATGTAGTCCTGTTTTTACGCCAAATAGCGGTGATAGATAAAATGTCTTTCTTTTCTGTCTTTGGTACTGCTTGATGTACGAGCTGGGCTGGTATAATTTCATTTATTGTCAAGAACACATGGGTGATTGTTTAAAGCCTGTATTAAACTGGTCAATCTTTATGCCGAATTTTTAGACCTGAAAGATGTGTGTAAACATATTACCGGACTCTATTGATACGATGTTGAACAGGGAAACGATATGGAATCAATGAAGATAAGCCAAGCCTTGTCGGGGCTTCAGTATTTGCAGGACAGATACTTTATTGGTACGTTGTCGGAGTGAGTGGACGTCACAGAATTACATTATCTTTACATCCCTTTGGTAGAATACTTATATCCCCGCAGGTCCTTTTGATCCTTGAGACTCTGTCTGTCTCCCAAATCCAATAATCATGGGGTTCAATCAACGGTCCTCGCCGTTTTGCAAGCGCCTTTGCACCGTCGTTCACAGCGTCACCTTTCCGATAGTGAAGTACGCGTAGGTTTCTGGGTTGTCAATTTTTGGTCGATTTGTTATCCAAATTTCGCAATTTAAAAACACCAACGGTGTGCAGTCCCTTGGCCCTACAGAGACTAATTTGTTCAATGGGAGCGATCTGGCGGGCGTGGTTCGGAGACCGCAACGTTAAGGGAGATGACTGAAAAAGGCTGAAAAAGGACAACCAACTGTTCTCCAAACGGCCTTCCTAAATTTCGTGTCAAGCGAGAGTCACATGATCGTACACTGTAACACCAATGACCGATTGCAATCTCTTTCCTTGCTCTTTCCCGTTATGCCCCCAGGTTTTGCCCCATTTTCTCATCTCTCGCAGGAGCTCATCGACGAGATTATCGACGCCCTTCTCGAACCTCAGGAAACAAGCCGTGAGACGTCCCAATTTCGTGCCTGCGCATTGGTGTGCCGTGCCTTTCGACATCGGTCACAGAAGCACACATTTTATTCGATGACGCCTTTCCCCTTCGGAGGCGGTGCAGGTGGTCGGAGGAGAGTGGACGATTTTTACGGTATCCTGCAGGAGAATCCGCGGATCGCTTCCTACGTTCGCAGGCTAAACCTCAACATGAATGCCAACACTGGATGGCTTTTTGAAGACCCTGTATTCTGCGAGATCATGGAACTTGTCTCAAAGACCTGGGCAGTAGAGATGAAATTAGAACTATTGGTCGTTGGATGGAGACGCCCTTTCCAGTTTACGAATAACCGAACACTCGAAACGCGATTTGTCAGGCTGTTTATAACGCCTTTCATAACGTCCCTCGACTTAAAATTCATAGACAACATTCCGGTTTCCTTGCTTGCCCATTGCCCACACCTGGTTGAACTGACACTGATCAGTGTGACAGTGGAAGCAATACGCCCGCTTAGCGCCATAGACATTGACCATTCGTTATGCCCTCGACCCCGGAAATTTACGTTCAGATCCTGTGGAGACACGATTCAAATCCTGGCAACGGGCTATGTCGACTTCGATTATTTGCAGCACCTTTCTGTTGCGGGCTACCTTTTTAACGAACTACGCAATGTTGAGCTCATCCTCAATGCTGCTTCGAGCTCGCTAGAGTATCTGCACCTTGATTTTGGTAAGCTCAGAAGTGGCGTGATAGATTTTTTTTCTAACTAAAAGCTGCAACAGTGGAACTTGAACAGGGAGACAAACTTGATTTGTACGATTTGAGCAAGATCCCTAACCTCGCCTCTTTATCCATATCCGCAGTAAACCTCGACGATCTCGACGAAGAAGACTCTTTCATAGATGTATGCAACCTACTGCGTACAATACCCAGCGAACAAACCAAAATAAAGACGATTACGAGTCCTATTTATAGGGCTCGTTCTTTTATCGTTCTTGACCCACCCAAATTTTGGGCCTGCGTTACGCTCATTTAGCCGGCAAACCCCGGGGTCTATTTTTAGTTCCGCTTCTATTCCCGTCGTCGTCGGTGTTCGACTTCACAAGCTCTCACCACCATTCCACCATTCACTTCCACGTCCCACCAGCCTCATCTACATGCCCGAGGCGACGCTCAGCATTGCTCCGAGTGCCCCTCCCCTCCAATGAGGTATGTGGGCCGGAAATTGAAGGATTTCATATGTGTAGGGGAGGGAAGGGAATACACACCTCTAGGTACGTCGCAAACACGACCCCGCTGTGCAACTAACCCACACCTCAGCACATCCCAGCTCCCGTCAGCATGTCGCCATTCCTTGACGACATGTTTTCTGCCATGGTACAGCAAGGCCATCCGGCCCATTCACCATCTACGAGGTCGCCTTATGTCCCCACACCGAGGAACCCATCGCGCAAGCATACTGGCACGCGACAAGATCTCGACGCGGGAGCCTACTACATCGGAGTAGCTGGTATCGTGCACGCTGCGAGACCATCAGATGGCCCCCCTGACGCCGTGCCACAGCCGCGGCTTCGACGATGGCGGAGGCTGCGGGATGTTGAACATTGGCAGGTTGGATAGAAAGTCGCCGGGCAGGGGAAGAAGCTGTTATAACCGAGGTAAGCCTGTTTCCGGACTTCAGAAGAGAACATTTCTGACCTGAAGGACTTGTAGCTGTCCCTAGACCTTGGTTTGCCGCACAATGCCGTCGACAACATCCGCGAACACTGCAAATCGATATCCCGGACAGGCTGGCTTTGTTGCTGGTGTGTCTCGCGTAGCTAGCGCCCGTCCGCTTCATAGCACTCCTCGAGAATGGAGCCAAAACCCGTACTCTGCACTCCCCGCCTCCGCGCCTTCAGCTTCAACCACTGAACAAACAATTGAAGGGAGGGGGCGGTAACGACAGCCAGCGGTGACGACGACGCTGACGGCGGGGTGTAGTCAAGACTGCGAGACGGCGGGAGTGGTGCGAGTAGGAGCAGGAGAAGGAGAAAAAGCAGTGGTGTTGATGCGGGGCAGGCTGGCTGCTGGTTTCGCGATGAGTTGGTCACTTTGATTCCGTTCCCGGCTTATTCGACTGACCTCTTTATCTAGATTGTCATCTTCGGCGGTGTCTCCATTTGCTTTTGGGTCTCGGCTTTGCTTTGGTATGTCAAATTATTGTTCGAGTGTTTGTGCAACCAAGTTATTCATGTCAAGAAAGCAGTGTTGTGATTAACGCGTTACAAGTCCCCAAGCTCTGCAATTATTATTGCTTTATCATTCGATACATAATGCCGAAAACCTAATGCCTCAGTGTGTATCCCACTCTTCTAATTTGCGGCACCTCTCGGTTTGTCGATGTAGCAGGTACTCAGGAAACTTCAAGTTCTTTGTCAGACCATCTAGCCCAGGTTTGCCTATGTCCAGATTTAGATCGGTTTGTTTTGTTCAAATGCTCAAAGAATAGGAGGTCCGGTCCAATACTAACGCCGCGAGGAGCCAACCGAAGGTTGGCGACGAGTGGCGGGATCATAGAAAGCTTGGAGGACTGGTAACTTTATTCGAGCATTATTTTTGTTAGACAAGTGTGAATTCGAGCAGCTACTTACATTGAGCCTGTAATTAGATGCAGCAAGGTGCCGGCAACGTAGTCAATCAGTGGTTTGAATATTAAGTTGGATATGTTCTGTAGGGGCTAAGCAAAACACATCATTTCCTGAGTTGACATGCTTTTGGTATTTGCATGTTGCTTAACTTGACTAGGGGAATATAAAAAAGGGGACTCGTACATGCCAAGCAATGGCCTACAAAACAAGTTGCTCTAGGCTTCCACGGCGATCTGGCCGATCCCCTCAGTCTTGCGGCGTACTTGAAAAAACTTGAAATAGGGCCAGGCGGTCCTCTTTGTCCTGTGCTGGCAAAGTTGGCTGAACGAGAACCTCTGGTTGTAAAATTCATGCTGAATATTTCGTTGAAATATGATGATAATCGGAATAAGGAGAGATGGGAACGACGGAATACGGAAATGCAGGTGTGGGTTGCGAAGAATTTGGAGGCCACAAGTCTGTTAAGTCCAAACCTTTGTCTGGAGTATGAATACGAAATGGACTGTACGCGCTGAATAGTTGCATTGTTCTATAGTTCCGTCAGCCTCAGGTCAAGTAGATCGTTATTTTAATGAACACTTCATTTATCACCTTCGGACCAGCACCTCTGTCTCCCAATCCGATCATTGTCCGAATCAAATGACATTCCACGATGGATCCCATTTGGCTTAATGAGGAGCAGCTGAAAGGCTGCCGTCTGAGAAGCATCACTGAGCGGTCACACAGCTTGATAGGACCACGTTGTATTGTCGAGAACGAGACAGATACGAGTACGAGCGTAACGGTAAGAATGTAGAAGAAAGAAAAGAAGGATCTCCCTATATACTGTATGATCGCGTGACGTGAATAAAAGATAAGATAAGAAACCTCGACAGCACGTGTAAGGCTGGCAGCCAGGCTTACACTCCTCCCCACCTTAAAACATTTCCACCACCCCAAATCCAACCGTGACCAGACCTGACAATGATGAAAAACTCGGGTGACAAATTCGTGTAGAGTCGGTGCCAGAAAAGCCAGGACAGTCGAGGCAATTATCCAGCGAAAAAAAAATCTTCAAAAGGTCCGTGCAATCGAGCCAGAGCTTAAACCTACGTCCCTCCCCACGTCGAGACTGGTCCATCACCCCAAATTCCACCGTAATGTCCTTCAGCAATTATGGGGTCCCGGGCGGCGGATAACATACGCACAGACAAACAAGACTGCAACGGTGACTGAAAATGATACGGCACTGAAAAACAATTAAAGGTTAGTAGAAATAATCATCGTCCGAGCGACGTTCCGGATTTGTAGGTGCGCGAAGACGTGCAGCGGTAAAGGCGGTCCAAATGTGGACGCGGCGAGATTGCGAGAGTGCCGCTGTTGGATGTGGAAACGGTCCTCGCGGGTTCGCGCGAAGACTGCAAGCGGCCGAGCGTTGTCGGACGGTAAAACGAACAGCGGCAGCGGTACCAGCAGCTATTGCTGACAGCAGGACGAAATCTTCGTCGACGTCGAAAAACGAGGTCGAGGTGAGGCGAACACGTGGGTGACGTGAGGCAGAGAAGACGACGACGAGGGATTCGGGAAGTTGAGATCGGAACGGATAGATGATTCGTGGTGGCGAGTAAAGCCGCGAAAGGTCGTTAACGAGTGTGCAGCGGGGCGATTAGAATGGTAGTTCGTCGTCGTCTCGGGGCGAAACTTGAAGGAATGTTGTCGAAAAAGAAATGGCCGATATCAAAAAAAAAGTGAAAGGCTGCCGTCTGAGAAGCCTCACTGAGCGGTCACACAGCTTGATAGGACCACGTTGTATTGTCGAGAACGAGACAGATACGAGTACGAGCGTAACGGTAAGAATGTAGAAGAAAGAAAAGAAGGATCTCCCTATATACTGTATGATCGCGTGACGTGAATAAAAGATAAGATAAGAAACCTCGACAGCACGTGTAAGGCTGGCAGCCAGGCTTACAGCAGCGCAGACACCGAATCCATTGCTCCGTCGTTATCCACGTCGCCTTTACCGCACGAAACAACGTACGCATGGTTTCCTGACCAGATTTGGCTGTCGCTTCTGATATTTCGCGGTACCGAGGCCCACAGCGCTGGTCTTCACCATGTTTTGATCAGGACGCCTGAGTCAAACTGTATAAGCCGACTCCCTCCTCTCGCCCTCTTACCATAATAATCTTGACTGCAGACTTTAAGAGCTGTGGCCGAGTTGAAAGACAGCAATAGTAGGGGCAAAACTCGCATTTGAAAGAAACGGTCATGAAAATCTCAGACAATACATACAGGAAAAGCTCGACGGCCTTTGAAGACGACGACATCGGTGGGAAGACCAAATCCAATGTTCTCTCAGATTCGGATTATTCAATGGTCAAATCTTGATGGGTCATTGGAATAGGTACCTCCCTCTATATAGTACGTCATAGAACTGACTCCTAGCTTTTGCAGGGCACCGCTTGTCGTTCTCGGACTCATACAAAGCGTTTAAGATGGCGGCAGGTCAGGGTTGTTTATTATCCTACAGGCTTCCTACTGTCAACTGACCGTTGACTTTGACAGATGCTTGATAATTAAACGTAACATATGGTCGCCCCAAATTTATGAGCAGGATGCAACCTGGGCGTTGACGGTTTGATGCACATTCGCATTGCCGCAATAGACGATCACTGAAACTCACGAAAATATGCGCGAGTCCCTAATCCACTGGCGAATATCCAAGTTGCAGACGAGAAGGCTAAAACTGACGTTCAACTCACGACGATGTCAAGTATGTAAAGCAATCAGTTTATTATAAATTGGGCAAATCGACATATTGCCCTCGGCAGTAGTCCACTTGTGACTTATGACCCAAATTTAACCTCACCGCCCTTATCTCAATGCGGTGCAGTTTCACGTCTATTCTCAGCCTGAGCTTGATCAGCGTTGTGTGGAAACATAGGTAGCTAAAAAACAGCCATTCGAACTCTCCTTTACTACACCACGAAATGTCCTCAAGCTTCGCCCCCTTTTCGCACCTCTCGCAGGAGGTCGTCGACCAGATCATCGACTCCCTTCTTGACACACGCGAATCTGAACCTGAAATATCACACTTTTGTGCCTGTGCACTGGTGTGCCGCTCATTTCGACATCGCTCACAGAAACACACATTCCATTTGACGAGAGGCTTTCACAGTAAAGATAGAGTCAACTCCTTCCATGCAATCTTGGAGGACAATCCGCGGATTGCGTCCTATGTTCGCAGGCTATGCCTCAGCATGAACTCGGTATCCGAATGTGTGGTTGATGATCCTGTATTTCTCCAAATCATGAAGCTCGTTACGCAAAACTTGGCCGTCGGCATGCAATTTAAATTATCGATCTTCGGAGGCCCCTGGGACAAGTTCCAATTCACGAGTAATCGAACCTTCGAAACACAATTCATCAAGCCATTCGTCACTCCCTTCATAACATCTCTTGACTTACAGGATGTATTCAACATTCCGGTCTCCTTATTTGCTCATTGCCCACACCTGGTAGAACTGAAGTTGATCTACGTGACAGTGGAGGCTGTACGACCGCCTCATGCCATCGACATTGACCATTCCTTGCGCCCTCGACCACTGGAATTTGAATTCAGATACTGTGATGACACGATCCAAATTCTGGCGGAAACTTATGTTGACTTCAGTCATTTGCAACACCTTTCTGTTTCCGGCTACAATATTTCACGTGAATTAGACGACATAAACCGCATTCTGGCCGCCTCTTCCAGGTCGTTGGAACGTCTGGAGTTTGCTTTCGGTACGCTCAGAGCTCCCAAATATCATTCGAACATTTCACTAAGCCTACTTGAATTCCCAAACAGAAGAATTGGAGGACAGACTTTCTGATGTATACGATCTCGGCAGAATCCCCAACCTAGCATCTTTGTCTTTATCCACGGTGACGCTGGACCCTGCCGATGGTGAAGACCCTATTGCGGACCTTTGCAACCTTCTGCGCGCAATCCCCAGTGGAAAAAACAAAATGAAGATGATTGTACTTGCTTTCAAAGGAGTCCTCGAAGCTCCCTGGAGTCTTGCGGCATACCTGGAACAACTTGATGCCAGGAGTTCTCTCAGTGGGGTGCTGGTAAAGATAGCCGAACAGGAACCGCTGGCGGTTAAATTTAGGCTAGGTATTGCCGTTGACTATGGCGAATACCCTGGCAAGGAAAGTGGAGAGATAAAGCAAGAAGTGAATGAGGAAATGCCAAGTTGGGTAGCAAAAAATTTGGACTTTATGACACACTTGAGTTCGAACATTTCTTTAGAGTACGATTACGAGCTTCGCTTGTAGGCCAACACAGTGCGTGGCATGTATGTAGAAGTCCATTTTCATTTTTTTCTTCTGAATTTAATTTGAGAAGTTGCGTACAAAACATACGTAGGATTTCCTGAGAAGGAAGTTCGCAGCACCGTATACGATGTGGGAGGAGCCAGTGACCAACGCAGTCGATTGTCGGGAGGGCGAGACAAATCAACTGGTTACGGTCGAGCAGCGGGGTGAGTGTAAGATGACACGAAGAGGATGGAGGTATGTCATCAACGAAAACTGGATGGCGCATTTGCAACTCCCGCCGTACTGCGGCTTGATATCGACAATTTTGCTCGCCGTGTGCTTGCGGGATTTCGTGGTTGGCGGTGTTGCTTTTCCAAAGTGTCCTAGAATGCAGGTAGAATGCTCAGCAAACAGTATTTGTAGGTTCGTATGCCAATGCAGACACACCACGAGGAAGGGAGGTGCCAGATGTTGTAACTTGTTATTCGATCGGCTCGCAGCTGGCTTGGCGCTCGTGAACAAAGAACGGGATGGGGCCAAAGACGGATAGATATCTGCATAGGTTGTGCTGTAGGGGCTAGTCTGAATTGTGAGGAGGCTGAAAAGAAAAGAGATAGATGCAGAGACGTACGGGCAGGCAACCCGCTATGGCATTTTCCTAACCTTATTCATAGTTGTGAACTTGTGGTAGTTTCGGTCGGCAGGCTCGAGGCCGAGGCCGTGGCATGCATGCCAAGAAGCTGGATGTAGTCCATGCCAGCATTATCAATCGTCACGAGCAAAGGTAGCACTCGACTTCAACGGCTCGGATGGCAAGCTGCAGAATGTACGCGAGATGTGGGGTGGTAAGCTGCGTGACAAGGTCGTCGTCGGGAGGCCAGCCAAAGGCAGGAGAAGTCGAGATGAGCTGCGCAACAAGTTTATTATCGATAGGCTGAAGGGCAGGGGGCATCGAGCTTGAGGGGGAGGTTTGAGGCGCGGAGCGGGACAGGAAGGCACGGGTGTATTACCAACCCTTCATAGTAATGTTCCTGAGAAGTAAAGCAAGTTATTGGAGAGCAGTGATACGCAAAGAGTAAAATCATACCAAGGGTGCAGAGGAGTCGACTCGGAGCGGAGGAGGCAATTAATGGAGAGGAGTGCGAGGCGGATGTTGGACAGAAGCACGGCGAAACCAAAAATAGATTCGGCGTTTGCGAATTTCATATCAAGTCCGATTAGGGATTTTGTGACCAAACCCCCGTCACTGCCATACATTCGTTGTAGAGCAATCCATTTTCAATTTGCCTCTTGCCATCCCGTGCGACGCCATACTACACTACGCGTCTTAAACCTCAGCTCTACTTTACAGTAAGCACAATTATAATTCAGTTCGTTTGGAAGCCTGGTTAAAAAAACTGACAAGTTTATCCAGTTCGCACTTCAATCAACGCATTTTCCGACTCCTCCTTAGCACCCTCATCTCCTGAGCCGCTCTTTCTAATCCATTACTCATCCGATTCATTGTACAGTCCAGGATATCTTCAACCGCATTGCAGGCGCGTTCTGTCGCGCGGACACCGACAACGCCTCCTTGGCACCATCGTTCCTTGCGTTTCCTTTTCGACACGGGATATACTCGATGACTTGCTGCCTGAAATCGACCCTGTCTTCTACATAAGCTGTGAGCCGGCCTTTCTTTCCTCTCACTGTCCTACCATAATAATTCGGTTGGTAGGTCCGACAGCAACCTGCAGATCATGGAACGCCTCGGATGATACGAGAAAGGTTCCATTGAAGATGGCGGCATCGGAGGGTAAGACTGAAAGCGACGCTCTCGAACTGAAGTTATCTGAAAGTGTTCAAAGGATAAACAGGTTAGTCATTGGAATTGGCTGGTCCTGTATACATTATGTACTAACAGTGATGTCGTGCAATAGGCCGGAAATTTATAGACATGCTGAACGGCGTTGGAGTGTCGTATATTTGATAGAAAAGTGAGTTTTAGTTGTCGGTTAACTTAAGTCATGGAACTGATCACGCCGATTTCTAGGTGTAGGCCACCGCTCGTCGTACTTGGACTCAAATACAACCTCAATGGTGTTGGCGTCAATTAACTTCAGTGGAGAGGTCACGTTGCCTCGTTACCGTGGCGAGGTTGAGTAAGATCCTACAGATTTCTTACTCTTGATCGGCCTTTGACTTTGATTGATCCTTGATAGGGAAACCGTACAGTTGGTAGCCTGAGGCCTCTGTTCTTCTGAGCCAGATGCCATCTACGACATCGAAGCTTTGACGCATTTACCTGCACCGTGCTGTCACTGGGCTGGTAGATTCAAAAACGCAAAAGGGTTCATCAGAAGTCTACCAGGACTCACCCAAGTCCCTGAATCTCATGGCAAAATATCGATTGTGCAGACGAGAACATTGAGAAGGCTAAACCTGACCTCGATCTCACGGCAGGCAAAGAATATCAGTACGTATGTCAATCGGTTTATTATAAATTGGGCAGATTGACAATGGTCATATTGTCTTCGCCCATCAGTTCACTTGTGACCCAAATTCAACTTCGCCGCCCTAATCTCAAGGCGGTGCAGTTTCGCGTCTATGTTCAGCCTGATCACCGCCCGCCCAACTTCGGGAATGTGGTAACGTGGTCGGTCGGAAATAAAGCCTTTCTCTCTCTCTCTCTCTCTCTTCACCACCTCACGACATGTCCTCGAGTTTCTCCCCCTTTTTGCACCTATCGCAGGAGGTTGTCGACCAGATCATCGATTTCCTTCTTTACACAGGCGAGCCTGAACTTGGAATATCAAACTTTTATGCCTGTGCACTGGTGTGCCGCTCATTTCGACAGCGCTCACAAAAGCACATATTCCATTCGACAACAATTATTAACACCAGTAGCGCGGCTAGTTGTGAAGATAGAGTCGACTCATTCCATGGCATCTTGCAGGCGAATCCGCGGATCGCGTCTTATGTTCGCCGGTTACACCTCGACATAGACTCGGCATCTGAATGGGCGGTTGATGATGCTGTGTTTCTCCAAATCATGAAGCTCGTCACGCGAAGTTGGGCAGTAGGGATGCGATTAGGATTATCCATCACCGGAGGGTGGGACAAGTTCCAATTTACGTGTAATCGAACGTTCGAAACGCGATTCGTCAAGCCGTTCGTCACTCCCTTCATAACATCCCTCCACTTACAGGATGTGTTCAACGTTCCCGTCTCCTTGTTCGCACATTGCCCACTTCTGATAGAACTCAAGTTAATCAACGTGACAGTTGAGGCTGTACGACCGCCTCATGCCATCGACATTAACCATTCCTTGCGCCCTCGACCCCGGGAATTTACATTCAAATACTGTGGGGATTCGATCCAGACTCTGGCGGAAGCTTATGTCGACTTCAGTCATTTGCACCGCCTTTTAGTTTCCGGCTATATTTCTGAGGAATTACAAAACACAAACCGCATTCTGGCCGCCTCTTCCAGCTCGTTGGAATGTCTGGAGCTTGCTTTCGGTACGCTCAGAGCTGCCAAATACCATTTAAACATTTTACTAAGCCAATTCCCATTAACAGAAGGACTTGACGCCAGACTTTCTGATGTGTACGATCTCGGCAGGGTCCCCAACCTCGCCTTTTTGTCTGTATCAACGATAACGCTCGCCAATAAAGACCATTTCACAGACCTACGCAACTTTCTGCGCACAATCCTCAGTGGAGAAAACAAAATGAAGACGATTGTACTCGCTTTCAAGGGTTACCTAGAAGCTCCCTGGAGTCTTGCGGCATGCCTCTATCAACTTGAAACCGAGAGCTCCCTCAGTGCGGTGTTGGCAAAGATAGCCGAACGGGAACCGCTGATGGTGAAATTTAGGCTGGATATTAAAGTAGACTTTGGGGAATACTTTAGCGACGAAGAGGGAGAGGATGGGGAGAAATTCAAGGGAGATGCAGAGATCAAAAAAGAGGTGAATGAAGAGATGCCAATTTGGGTAACGAAAAATCTGGAGCTTATGACACAGTTAAGCTCGAACGTCTTCCTAGAGTACGATTACAAATTCAAATTTCCTCGATGAATAACTACATGATATTGTAGTTCTACTATCCTCAGAATTTGACTATGGTCATTGAGAGGACTGGAAAATTGAAATAACCAACTGTTCTCCAGATCCAAACTGAGTCCCTAAATTTTGTGTCAAGCGATAGTCACCTGATCGTCCATAACAAGGTCTCGATTTTAAGATGCCCAATCACTGTTTTTCCTTGCTCTTTCCCATCATCATGACACCTCCAGGTTTTGCCCCATTTTCGCATCTCTCGCAGGAACTCGTCGACGAGATCGTCGATGCACTTCTTGATACGCAGGAAAGCGACCTCAATATATCACACGTTTGCGCCTACGCATTGGTGTGCCGCTCCTTTCGACATCGTGCTCAGAAATATATATTTTGTTCGATATCAGTTTTAGGCCCCAGAACCGAAGCAAGCTGTCGGGAGAGAGTAGACTCTTTCCACGAAATATTGCAGAAGAACCCTCAGATCGCATCCTACATTCGCAGGCTGCGCTTCGATATGGACGACACGGTTAAATGGGTCTTCGAGGATCCTTTATTCCTCCAGATCATGGAACTTGTTACCAAAACCTGGGTGATGGGGACAAAATTGGAATTTTCCATCTTTGCATGGTCGGAGGATTTCCATTTTACAAATAATCGAACATTTGAAACTTGATTCGTCAAGCCGTTCGTCACTCCTTTCATCACGTCGCTCGATTTACACTATGTGTACGACGTTCCGCTCACCCTGTTTTCTCATTGCCCGCATTTGGTGGATCTCTCTTTGATATGGGTTACAGTGGAAGCTTCAACTCGGTTTAATGACATTGCTGTTGACCGATCCTTACGCTCTCGACCACATAACTTTACGTTCGAATCATTGGATAAATCGTTCCGAGCGCTGTCAGCGACCTCCATTGACTTCAGTCACTTGCAGTATCTTTCCGCCTCTGTTTATCTGTCGGACGAAATACCAGACCTGAACTTTATCCTCGAAGCCTCATCTAGCTCGCTAAAGTATCTCGACCTCGAATTTGGTACGCTGATCATTCCCAAGTATCATTTGAACGCCATACTAAGTAAAGACCATAACAGAGGAACTTGAAGAACATCTTTCTGCTGTGTGGGATCTCAGCAGGATTCCCAACCTCGCTCAGTTGACCTTGTCTGTGGTTAACTTAGACACTGTCGACGATGAAGACCCATTCGCAGACCTGTGCAATCTGCTGCGGACATTTTGCAGTGAAACAACCAAAATAAAGACGATTGCCTTCGGCTTTATGGGAAAGCTCGACGCTTCCTGGAAGCTTTCGGCATACTTGGAAAAACTTGAAACCGGTCGCCCCCTTAGTACCGTGTTAGCCAAGATTGCCGAAAAGAAACCGCTGGAGGTAATAATTAGGTTGGATCTCACTGCTGAAGCGGAGAGAATAGAAGAGTTGGAGACTTGGACAGCGGACAATTCGCGGCTTATGAGACAGTTAAGTCCCAACGTTTCCCTAGAGTATGATTACAATTTGCATTAGACCTTTGTCCAGCAATGAACGTCTTTTCCTGTGTTTTTCTCAACGAAGTGATTGCGAAGGATTTCAGGCCCCAGTCCTTCAAAAAAAATAATTGTGCATTACAATTTTCGCCCCCTCGTGTAAATACATGCCTGCTTCGTCAAAGCCCTCTCCATGGTTGCCGATATGCCCTTTTGCTACCAGGACTCCTTTGACTTCAATTCGACTTACCAATATTTCGCGTCAACCAAGTTGAACCAACGGTCACCTGATCGTTACAACACGCTTTAAATTCATCTGTTCAACAACATCTCTTTGCTTGCCTTCCCATCATGTCTTCAAGTTTTGCCCCGTTTTCCCATCTCTCCCAGGAGCTTATAGACGAGATCATCGACTCGGTTCTCGATAGACCGGGTACAGCAATGATAAAACCCACAAAGTCCCACCTTTGCGCTTTAGCACTGGTGTGCAGCGGCTTCCGACACCGCGCACAGAAGCACATATTCTATTCGATGGAAATTTTAAGTCAGACAAGGCAGGCAAGTTATAGGGACGGAATCAACGCCTTACATGCCATCTTGCAGGAGAATCCCAAGATCGCTTCCTACGTTCGTTGGATACGCTTCCAAATCCACTCAAATCCTATCGGGTGGGCCTTTGATGATCCTTTGTTCCTTCAAATCATGGAGCTCATCACGAAAACCTGGGCGCAAGGGATGGAACTGTCGCTATCCATTTCTGGGTGGTCAGGCGATTCCCAGTTGTCTAACAATCGTTCCTTCGAAATGCGATTCGTCAAGCCATTTGTTACTCCATTCATTACCTCTATCTACTTAACCTTTATACACAACATTCCGCTTTGCTTGGTCTCCCATTGCCCACATCTCAAGGAATTGACGTTGAATTCGGTGTCAATGGAAGCAGCACGGCCGCTCAACGCCATGGCTATTGACAATTCCCTCCGCCCTCGACCCCAAAAGTTTACTTTTGAATCACATGGCGATACAATCCGATTCCTGACAGCAACATACATTGACTTCAGTCACTTGCAACAACTTACTGTTTCTGGCTATACTTCCCTTTTGGAAGAACTGCCGGACATAATGAGCATCCTCGATGCCTCTTCTAATTCGCTAGAGTGCCTAGAGCTCGAGTGTGGTACGCTGATCGTTCCCAATTGTCATTTAAAATCTTCTAAGCAACAATCGCAACAGTGGCAGTGGAAGGGCAACTTTCTACTTTCTATGATCTCAGCAGGATCCCCAACCTCGTCATATTATCCGTATCTGTGGTGGACCTGGACATCGTCGACTTATTCACCGATCTTTGCAATCTGCTGCGTACAATCTCCAGCAGAAAAAATAAGCTGAAGACGATTGCACTCGGCTTCGAGGGAATTATAGATATTCCGTCGAGCCTCGAGGGATATTTGACTAGACTTGAAACTGGGCGTCCCCTCAGCACAGCGCTAGGAGAAATAGCTGGGCGGGAACAGCTAGAGGTAAAAATTGGACTGGAAATTCTGTTGAACGACAGTAGGGAAATGACAGGGAAGCGGAAAGAGGAGATGGAGCGTTGGGTGGCCAAAAATGTGGGCCTCATGGCAAAATTTAGTTCAAATATTTCCCTAGTGTTTAACTACGATTTCATCTGAATGGTCGCATTAGAGAATGGCGGCATCTGTGCTTGTACAATTTACATCTTAACCTTGTGACCAGAGAAACTAAACAAGATGAAAAAGGAGAGACACAAATGAGAGGACTACTACAATCTAGGTTTAAATCGGAAGCCTGTGTACCAAACTGACCAATTTATCTTTGGTCCTCATCTCAATCAACACATTGTCCGTCACATCCTCTGGGCCAAGCACCTCCGTCTCCACAGTTTTTCTCCCCAGCCCAACAATCGTGCGGTTCAGCTGGCGCTCAAGGATCTCCTCAAGGGCATCCCAATCAGGTTCCTGTCGCTGCGCGACGGACGCCGCCCCAAGTTTCGCCAACGCCTTCGTACGGTCGTTCCCCACATCCCCATTCCGGCACTGAACGTAGGCGATGACGACTTGCTGCCCAAAGTTGGCCCTCGCTTCCAGGTATTTGGAGATGCACCTGAGGATGCCACGGTTTTTTACCGGCCGCCCGCTGCTGGTCTGCCAGTTGTTGGCTTTCCACACTTGGACTTGACCTTTAAAACCTGCATTTCAAGTTATTGGGTACGACAAGAGAGAACAGCAAGACGGACTGACAAGATATACAGTAGTAAGACGTCGTCCTGATGAGGAGCGGCTTTTGTGTGATTTCAGTCGTCTCCAGGAGGCGTAGAATGGCCTGACGAACGCGAGTTTAGAGCAGGAACAACAATCACTAAAAAATGTCGACATACCAAGAGTTCAGCTTGTTGGCTTGTCTGCTTTCCGTAACATCTCTCGGACAGGTTTCTAGAGAGATCGAACAAGTGACGGCTCAACCTGTATTTCCACTGAAAAAAACATCTGAACACCCACCTAGGGTCCTCACGCCCCCACCATACACCGAGACCTGCCTCTGCACTTGACCCACCGGTTCCAGTACAGAAACCAGCTGTATACGCGACATCCCACCCCGGATCGGCCGCAAGTGAAGGATCCGGAATTCCGGGTTCCAGACAGGGCGGTGGTGGTGCTAGTGCTGACGTTGATCCAACCTGGCTGCTGTCTTGTAGACGAGAAACGTCAGAACTCGGGCTACGAGCGGGAGAGCTTGAAGGCGGCGTTCGGGGCTGGGATTGGGGAATAGTATAAGGGGCATCTTTATACACTCTTAGTTCATAGGATATGAGAAGAGTTGGTTCGTGGCTTACATCTAGGTCCTCGAGATGCTGGTACTGGTACTGGGCTGACTGAGCGCACGTTTTGTGGGCGCAGGACATCAGAAGTTGGAGTTTGATGACGAGCTCGAGAGCTCGAGGCCGCAATTTGCGGTTGAGGGATATTATACGATGCATCTGTACTTCCTGTAAGTTATTGCAATGTGAGAGGAGCACATTCGTGGCCTACACCTAGGTGCCCGAGATGGTGATACTAATACTGGGCTAACTGACCCCAAATTTCGTAGACTCGGGGCATCGGAATTGGGGGGCGTTCGGTGACGAGCAGGAGAGCTTGAAGCCGCAACGTGTAGGTGAGGCATATTATACGGTGCATCTGTACGGCCTATAAGTTATCTAGATCTAGATGTGAGAGGAGTAGAGTCGTAGCTTACATCGAGGTCCACGAGATGCTGGTACCGGTACAGGACTGACTGAGCGCATATGTCGTGGACGCGGGGCAACAGGGAAAGGGGGTGTCCGATGACGAGCAGGAGAGCTCTGGCGCGCAGACTGAATCTGAGGTGGAGAATCGGCGTAAAGGGTATCTAAACGTGCTCTGAGTTGTGTGGAACACGAGAGGAGAGGAATAGGCCTCACACATGGGAGGGGGCGTTTCAGGTCGCGGTATTTCCGCGGGAGCTGGTGCAATTGGCGCTGGTAAAGGTGCTGGGGTGCTTGGACTCGTGGTGGGGGCACTACTTCAGGCTCTCGGGCAAGCATATCGGCTAAAGGAACTCCGTAGGCGAAAAGCGCTGCTTCTTCCATCGAAAAAAATCTTTTGAATTTCGCGCCTGCGAAACCCTTAACCTGGCGTTCGCATTCGTGCCTATAAGAGATGGGTTACCACTCAACACTTCATGTTATGGAAGCCTGAATGTCGATTTACACACCATGAGTTGTACACCCCGGGCATCCTGCCTTTATTGACGGCGTAATACCCACCTTTTGGTCGGTTTGAGGGCATTTTGGCTTGATTTGAGCGCTTCTGCCTTGCGGTTCTTTATGGGTGAGGTGACAGGTACGTGGGTGGTGGTTGGCAATAAACAGACACGTCCTTGACATTGTCACGCCGGTAAGTACAAATAGATGCGTCAAGCGAGAGTCACCTGATCGTGACGAGAAGTCGCGTCGTAATTGACACTCAGGCTGTCCGTACTATGCAAACCGAACCTGGGCTAAATTCATGAGAGCTATTGTGTAGAACTAGAATCGCAAGTCACTTACAGCGACCGGAAAACTTTTTTTTTGGAACCGTCATCCCAAGATCGTCCTTACAGGACCAAAGACGCCAGGATATGGTTCACAAACCATCTGATTGCATACTAGCCATGCTGATAGTATTTTCAGTTAGAAAAGCATCGCTGGAAAAATATCGAAATACCACAGATTATCGCCCTCTTTCTTCCATGTTGAAGAAAGCGTCGCAGACGTCATAAAAGCATACCCAGGTGTCTGTGCTGAGAAATTAGGCCGATATACTTTAATATTCTCAGTCAGAACAGCACCGCTGGAAAAAATCAAAATACCGCAGATCATCGTCCGCTGGGTTGGCCTTCAAATTTCAGTCAAAAGTAGACTTAGAACGTGTGGGCTTTGAGTACGAGCACGACAGCACCACGAGGTCGGGACTAGCATCTGAACCGAAAAAGAAAAAGCTTCAGATGATATGCAAAAGCGGCATCACAGAAAGAAAGAGACCCAACTCAGGTTCGAAAGCGACGTCCTTCTTGAACTGCTTAAAAGGTTCTGAGAATCAGACAAAAACTTGAGAGGTCTGCAGACCCACCAGCGGCGGCGAAGTAATGTCCTGGAGTGAAGTTGTGCGATCATAATCGTCGACAAAATCAATTCTCTAAAAGGCACGAATAAGCTCCAGACATTCTACTTTTTCGAGCACAAAATCACGTACCAGAATTAGTCCGTGTACAAGCGGGACCACAGTGACCCTCGCATGCCTTACGTAGGTGAATATCGAGAACTTTGATCTGCGTGCCGCTGAATGAATTTTTAGTTCCAGAAAAAATACAGGACGTATGAAGAAAGCGGTAGCCCAGAAGGATCTTTTGCCTGGCAAACGTCCTTCTAAATCACTCAGTAGGTTCGGAGGACAAGACGAAAATCTTGGGGACATTGTTGGAACGAACAGCGGGTGCCCAGAGAAGCAATATTAATGTCCTGAAGTGAAGTTGTAAGTTCAACATTGAGTCTCCATGAAAGGCAGGAATAAGCTCCAGACATTCTAGCGCAAAATCACGTACAAAGATTATTTCTTCTCAGTTCGGAGGGCCCAGTAAGCGAATCCCTGCGCGGCTGAACGGATTTTGAGTCAGTAAACAGAGGACGAAAAGCCTGCCTTGACGTACATCTCATCTGGATCTGACTCGCCGGTAGAGTCAGACAATCAGCCGCAACGTCGTTCAATTTCAATTCCGATTCCGATTTCGAGTTAGATCTACGACGCAGACTGTGGCCGTATCACTGTGAGCAGTCAGTACAATAACACCAACACGACGTCGGCATTTGAAAGCAAGAGAAAGAAAAACTTCAGATAACATTCGAGTTCGGCAAAAGATGGAATCCGAAGCGATTTAGAAGATCACTCGGATGTCTTTTCAAATTCAGATTCCTAGAAGTGTTTGACCACAAACGTTGACACGTCCTCCGATGCTCGTTCCTCAGGCAAAGAAATTATCCTGTTTCATTTCATGCACCAGATATCACGCATACGAACAGCACAAACAGCGAAATCAACTCTCTATGTACAATAACAAAAAAAAAGAATCAGCCAAGTCACGATCCGATGCACACAAGACCGCTCACCAAGCTCCTTCTCCTTCTCGCTTCCCATCCTCCTCCCCCTCCCCCTCTCCCTCCCTCCTCACAGGCAACGGAACAGCAGTAACATCCCCCCTCCTAAAAACCCTCCTCCCCGCCCTAACAACCCTCAAGCGCGACTTACACCACGGATCCGGACACGCGATCTCGGCATCCGTCTCCATCCAGTCGTGTGGGTTCATGTTGGGGATGAGGCGCTGTTTGGCTGCTAGGAGGGGGAGGACGGAGGCTTTTTGTTTGGTGTGGGTCAGTGAGTGGATTTCAGTGGAGGGGGGTAAGAAGACGTGGGTAAGAAAGGAAGAGGGGAGGGTGAGAGGGTAAGAAAGAGCGCACCGAGGGAGTAGATCGAGATCCCCTGCCCAGGGGGGAGGTACATCATCTCGCCTTGGAGCACGAAGTGGTCCCCTGGTTTGGCGCCGCAGAGGATGCGTTCTCCCGGGGGACAGATGACTTCGACGCGGAGGTCGTATAGCTCGAAGGAGGCGTCGGCGCCGTTTGGGTCGGCGTTTGGTTTTGGGGTTGACGTTGGTTGAAGTGGGGTCTGCGTTTGAGTATCTGTCATGGTACTGATCAGAAAAGGATAATCAGTAGCTTAGTTTCCTTTTGCGTTATATCATTCCTTGAGAAAGAAGCTGCTCAATTTGCTCAGGCGCGTGATGGTAGAAAGAAAGAAAAGGTTCTCTTTTAGGGTTCGGGTTCGAGTTGCGTGTAAAAGCAGAGAGAATGAATACATGGCGTGCAGCATACTTCGAATAGCATAGCATAGCATATCAAACCATACACCAACCAACTACCGTGTACACAAAGAGTCAAGTGAAAGCCAAGTCAAGGCGGGTGTTCTGCTCGCACTCATGTCCGGCCTGCACCAGCACCGGCACCAGGCACGTTCCTTCGCTCGCGGCGGGGCGCCCGCTCGGCAGTGGCGAGGATGGGGTTGATCACGTTGACAGCGAGGGAGTCGAAGTTGAGCGAGTCCAGGAGGGCCTTTACACCAAATCCAGATAAACCCATCAGAAATCTGGAGAAGCTACTACAAGGACAAGGACAAGGACAACGCACCTTGGTATCAGGATCCACCTCAAGCCCAGTCGCCGTCGTATCAAGGGCCGATATCTCAGGAACGTAGTTATCCTTCCGCTCGCGCTCTTCTTCCTGGAGCTTGAAAGAGATACCGCGGACGGGGCCGCGCTGGATACGCTTCATCAAGTGCGTGGTGAAGCCTGAGATTTTGTTGCGCAGGCGCTTGGAGGGTACGACGGCCTGTAAGTAAGTAAATTAATCAGCATCAGCACGGCTCTTCCGGGTGATTGAGATTGAGAGCGAGTTACGCACGACTTCATCGATGATCCGCTTGTTCGTGTGGAAGTCGAGGGTGAGGCGGGGGTAGCTGTTCCACAAAACACCTCTCAGCCCTCGATTCGCCCCAGCTTAGCAGGACTATGCTACTCACTATTTTTCGATCAGGACTCTAGAAGCCCTCTTGGTGGTTTTGGTACGAACGCGACCCTACCATACACCATCAGCACTTCACCGTACACAGCATCACAGAAAGAACCCACCATATTGGATTAAGCGACTTTTTGCGTTCGGTCGAAGAGGAGAGTGGGTCTTGACGTCGAGCGGAAAAGTGGGAGGTATTGGGGAGACGGCTGTCGGAGGTTGCCGGTGTGGCTTGGGTGGTACTGTATAGTTGGGTTTTCAGCCACTGGTTGCCTAATTCGGAATACCCAGTCTTGTGTGTTTTTCGTTTTCCATTCCTTCTCCACCGTCGTCGTTGTCGTCGTCCTCAAGACCTTCAAGGTAAATATCCCAGGACCAGCAGTCTTTTTTCCTCTCAAGCCTGTTTGACTCGTGCTTTCCGTAGCACGACACTCATTCTGGGCTCTGGCATCTTGCTTACATCTCTCCTCTTCTCTCAGTACCCTTTGTCGACGCTAAATCCAAAATCCAAAGTCCAAAATGGTCCGAGTATCCGTCCTTGTGCGCTCTCATCCTCCTTTTGCCGCTCTATCGTTGCTCACGATGATCTAGAACGACTGTTTGAACAACATCGTCAACGCCGAGCGCCGTGGAAAGCGCCAGGTGCTCATCCGCCCTTCCTCAAAGGTTGTGGTTAAATTCTTGAGCGTCATGCAGCGTCATGGTAAGCCTCTTGCTCTTGCTCTTGCCCTCGCTCTTGGTCTTTCGCTCTCTTGTCCATCCCTTTTACCTCGGAATATAACTACGATTGGCGCGACTTTCCACTTCCACGCGTTCTTCGTTTTAAGTCTCCGAAAAATCGACTGTAACCCCGTCTCTGAATAACCATACAGCGTGTGTTCTCCCCTCCCCAGGAACACGAGTTCACAGATGAGACTACACCCTTCCTTGCTTCCTCCTTGTCATTCCCTTCTTTACCCTCCTATTTTACGTTTCCGCTATCGGAACATGTGCTAATAACCAATACCCTCCAGGCTACATCGGCGAATTCGAGATCATAGACGACCACCGCGCCGGCAAAATCGTCATCCAGCTCAACGGGCGGCTCAACAAAACAGGCGTCATATCCCCCCGTTCAACATCCAGCACACCCAGATCGAGTCCTGGGTCAACTTGCTCCTCCCCGCTAGAGGGTTCGGGATTATCATCCTCGTGCGTGTCGCCTGCTTGTGCTCTTGTCTTCGTTTATTCTACTTCAACTGATTGTGGTTATGATCATGTTGTTAGACCACCTCGTCGGGTATCCTCGACCACGAAGAGGCCCGTCGCAAGAACGTCGGTGGGAAGCTTTTGGGATACGTGTATTGATTAGTTCGATGACAATCTTACCTTTCGGGCGTTATGATCATGATCATCTATGTTTTCCTACCATGCTGATATCGTTTGAATAAGATGCATCATATGTTGCCCACATTTTGCGTGAATTCTTTTTGTCGAGGATGAGGGCGCAAGTGGGTTTGATTGGGTTGTCGTTGAGATTTCCTTGTTCTTCAGCTGACCTGAACTTCTCGCGCATGTCCTCGTTCTTTCCTGGGCCGTATCGACCTTCTAGTCCGGTTAGCGCAACTAAGCTCGTTTGACCTTTGGTGAAACACAAAACCAGGAGTTGCTTTCCTCCCGCAATGCAGAACGGTACGCATCAATCAATCATTGTACGCCTCAACTTCAAGCTAACACAAAAATAAACACAAAATAGCCACGAACACCTGCCGCTCATTCTTGTTCTTGTTCTCGTTCTCCTTCGCTGCCTTTGGTCGGGTGGGGTGTTCCTCGTCCTAGATCTTCCGGAAGTCGGGACTGGCCACCCTCTGTTGTTGTCCGCCTCGGCCTGCTGCCAGTGGTACGAGAACGGGCCCGGGAGTCATGCGTGCAATCCAAGTTAACCACGAGATGAACGCCCTTACATACCAGGTCTAGGTCTAGAGCGTGTCATTCGTTCTATCTGCATGCATATGTGTTCGCCTCTGTCTTGCTTGGCCTTCTTCAACTAAACATGCTTCCAATAAAACCACCTCATCTGGTTACTGGTATCTTCGACCACTGGCACGAAGGGCCCCGTCGCAATTTAAAGCCCTCTCCAGGATCACGAGTTCAGAAGATGCTCCCACACTGGCAGTCTTCCCTTCTTTCCCATTTTTTTTTCATGCTCTTCATTCCGCCTTTCAATTTGATTTTGTGCTGATCGTCATCTTGTCTGAATCTGCAGGCTACATCGGCGACTTCGCGACCACCGCGCAGGCAAAGTCGTCATCCAGCTCAAAGACCGCTTGAACAAGATCGGGGTATTCTCCCCCCGGTTCAACATCCAGCACAATCCAGGTCGAGTTCTGGGTCTGGGTCGACTTGGTCCCTCCGGCTAGAGGGTTTGGGATTATCATCCTTGTGCGTCCATCTCTCTTTTGGTGTTTCATCGGTCTAGATATTGACTGATTATACTGTTAGACCACCTAAGTATCTTCCACCACGAAAAAGCCCGTCGCCTTTTGGGGTGCGTGTATTAGATGTTACCCTTCGGGGCATGATAATCATATCATCTTCCATGCTTTCCTACCTACCATGCTGATATCGTTTGAATAAGATACATCATATCTTGCCCCCCATTTTTGGGTGGTTTCTTCGTCGACGATAACGGCGCAAGAGGGTTTGCTTGGGGTGTCGTTGTCGGCGTTGAGATCTCCAGAATGTCTCGCGGATGTCCTCGTTCTTTCCTGGGCCGTATCGACCTTCTGGTCCGGTTAGCACCACGAGGCTTGTTGGGTGAACCACAAATGAAGAACACGAAATTTAGGGCGCTCAGTTTGGATCCGGAGAACAGTTTGTCAACAGTTGGTTATCTCAGTTTTCCAGTCCTCTCAATGACCATGTGGATTCTGAGGATAGTAGAACTACAATATCGTGCGGTTATTTACCAAGGAAAGTTGAATTTGTAATCGTACTCTATGGAAACGTTCGAGCCTAACTGTGTCATAAGCTCCAGATTTTTCGTCACCCAACTCGGCATCTCCTCATTCACCTGTCTTTTTATCTCTGGACCTGCCATGTATTTCTCCCCATCCTCTCCCTCTTCGTCGCTAAAGTACTCCCCAAAGTCTACTTTAATATCCAGCCTAAATTTCACCATCAGCGGCTCCCGTTCGGCTATCTTTGCCAACACCGCAATGAGGGGGCTCCCGGTTTCAAGTCGACGCAGGTGTGCCGCAAGACTCCAGGGCGCTTCTAGGTAACTCTTGAAAGCGAGTACAATCGTCTTCGTTTTGTTTTTTCCACTGGGGATTGTGCGCAGTAAGTTGTATAGGTGTGTGAACTCGTCTTTATAGTTGAGCGCTACTGTGGATACAGACAGAAAGGCGAGGTTCGGAATCCTGCCGATATCGTACATATCAGAAAGCCCGCCGTCAAATTCCTCTGTTTGGGAATTTAAATTGGCTTAGTGAAATGTTCGAATGATATTTGGGAGCTCTGAGCGTACCGAAAGCAAACTCCAGACGTTCCAACGACCTGGAAGAGGCGGCCAGAATGCGGTTTATGTCGTCTAATTCGCGTGAAATATTGTAGCCGGAAACAGAAAGGTGTTGCAAATGACTGAAGTCGACATAAGTTTCCGCCAGAATTTGGATCGTGTCATCACAGTATCTGAATTCAAATTCCAGGGGTCGAGGGTGCATGGAATGGTCAATGTCGATGGCATGAGGCGGTCGTACAGCCTCCACTGTAATGTAGATCAACTTCAGTTCTGCTAGGTGTGGGCAATGGGCGATCAAGGATATAGGAACATTGAACACATGCTGTAAGTGAAGAAATGTTATGAAGGGAGTGACGAATGGTTTGACGAATTTCGTTTCGAACGTTCGATTACACGTAAACTGGAACTTGTCCCACCCTCCGGTGACGGATAATTCTAATCGCATCCCTACTGCCCAACTTCGCGTGACGAGCTTTATGATTTGAAGAAATACAGGATCATCAACCGCCCATTCAGATGCTGAGTCTATGTCGAGGTGTAACCGGCGAACATAGGACGCGATCCGCGGATTCGCCTGCAAGACGCCATGGAATAAGTCGATTCTATTTTCACAACTAGCCTTGCTGCTGGTGCTGAGAATTGTTGTCGAATGGAATATGTGCTTCTGTGAGCGGTGTCGAAATGAGCGGCACACCAGTGCACAGGCACGAAAGTTTGATGTTCCAAGTTCTGCCCGCCTGTGTCGAGAAGGGAATCGATGATCTGGTCAACAAACTCCTGCGATAGATGCGAAAAGGGGGAGAAACTCGAGGACATGTCGTGAGGTGGTGAAGAGAGAGTGTGTGTGAGAGGCTTTATTTCCGACCGACCACGTTTCCACATTCCCGAAGTTGGGCAGGCGCTGATCAGGCTGAACGTAGACGCGAAACTGCACCGCCTTGAGATCAGGGCGGCGAAGTTGAATTTGGGTCACAAGTGAACTGATGCGGGGAGGCAATATGTCAATTGTCAGTTTTATGATAAACCGATTGCCACACGTACTTATATGCCTCGCCTGCCGTGAGTTCAAGGTCAACTTTAGCCTTCTCAATGTTCTCTCATCTGCAGATTCGATACTTGCCATGAGATTCAAAGACTTGCGTGAGTCTTGGTAGACTTCTGATGAAACCTTTTTGCGTTTTTGAATCTGCCAGCCCAGTGACAGCACGGTGCAGGTAAATGCGTCAAAGCTTCGACGTCGTGAATGGCATCTGGGTCAGAAGAGCAGAGGCTACCAACTGTCCGGTTTCCCGGATCAATCAAAGTCAAAGGTTGATCAAGAGTAAGAAATTTGTAGGATCTTACTCAACCTCGCCCCGGTAACGAGGCAACATGACCCCTCCACTGAACTTAATTGACGCCAACAACGTTCAGGTTTTATTTGAGTCCAAGTACGACAAGCGGCGGGCTACAGCTAAAAGTCAGCGTAATCAGTTCCATGACTCAAGTTAATGGAAAACTAAAACTCACTTTTTTATCAAATATTTGACACTTCATCGCCGTTCGGCATGTCTATCAATTTCCAGGCTATTGCACGACATCACTGTTGGTGCAGAATGTGTACAGGACCAGCCAATTCCGACGACTAACCTGTTTATGCTTTGAACCATTTCGGATAATCTCAGTTCGAGGGCGTGGCTTTCAGTTTTACCCTCCGATGCCGCCATCTTCACTAGAAGTATCTTTATTGGAACATTTCCCGTATCATCCGAGGCTTTTCCTGATCTGCAGGTTGAACTTGCTGTCGGACCTACATCCAAATCATTACGGTAGGACGGTGAGAGGAAAGAACGGCGGACTCACAGCTTATGTAGAAAACAGGGTCGAATTCGGTCAGCAAGTCATCGGCGACTCATTGTGTATATCCCGTGTCAAAAAGGAAACGTGAGGAACGATGGTGCCAAGGAGGCGTTGTCAGTGTCCACGAGACAGAAGACGCCTGTGATTCAGTTGAAGATACCATGGACCGTCCGATGAATCGGATGAATGATGGATTAGGAAGAGCGGCTCAGGAGATGGGGTTGCTAAGGAGGAGTCGGAAAATGCGTTGATTGAAATGCGAACTGGATAGACTGGTCAGTTTTTTAACCAGGCTTCCGAACGAAGTGAGCTATCATTATGCTTACCGTAAAGTAGAGCCGAGGTTTAAGACGCGTAGTGTAATACGGCGTCGCACGCGATGTCAAGAGGCAAATTGAAAACGGATTGCTCTACAACGAATGCACGGCAGGTGACGAGAGTTTGGTCACGAAATCCCTAATCAGACACATTGATATGAAATTCTGTGGTGGAACGCGTGATAGGGACGTACGCACTTGCATTTTCGAATCCAAGTATTCCCAACATCATTTCGTCTTGATTTTTAGGTTGAAAGAATATTCGAAAGCTCCTTCGAGAAGGCCAAAGACAATTCGATGTTTTGGGACATGGACTCCGAGTCGGGAGAGGTGTGCATCTGAGGTTGACCATGTCCTGCAGCCATGTAGAGGCTTTGGATACTTTCTCAAATTGACATGAGATAAGAACACTAGAACAATGTAATGAATCTTTTGAGAGGAAAATTGTCCAGCGTGGTCTTGAAAAGCGGAAGCCGTTGGCGCAACTGCGAATGCGAATATTGGAGTAGAGAAGCCGATTAGGATGGGCGTGCAGGATATGGAAAGAGCATAGAGCAGTCACCGAATCCAGGATCGTTCGCACAAGCTGAAGGCATGGTGGCATGAGGAAAACTGGACGCTGGCGTGTGTGCCAAAATTTCGCCCTATAAACAAACCCACATGCCAAATGGGGTAGCCTCCTAAACTGGATGATATGAAGCTATTAAGCGGCAATTTCATTGAAGAGGCCTCCGCTTGCCTTCGGTTTCAAAGCCTCATTAATCATTCTTTACACAAAAAGCACCGTCCATTTCCCAAATAGCCTGAACCACGTTGCCCAAGTAAAGAGAAGGACCTAGTGGGATATCGGAGGTCGATAATTACATGCAGTGACTTAACACGGGGGGAAATCCAATTTGTAATCGTACTCCAAAGAAATGTTCGAACTCAACTGTGTCATAAACTCCAGATTTTTTGCTACCCAAATTGGCTTCTCCTCATTCACTTCTTTTTTTATCTCTTCACCTTCCTTGAAAGTTTCCCCATCCTCTCCCTCTTCGTCGCTAAAGTATTCACCGTAGTCTACAGCAATACCTATCCTAAATTTAACCGCCAGCGGTCCCCTTTCAGCTATCTTTACCAGGACCCCACAGAGGGAACTCCTGGTATCAAGTTGTTCCAGGTATTCCGCAAGACTCCAGGGAGCTTCGAGGACTCCTTTGAAGGCAATTACAATCGACTTCATTTTGTTTTTTCCACTAAGGATTCTGCGCAGGAGGTTGCATAGGTCCGCATTAGGGTCTTCACCATCGGCAGGATCCAGCGTCACCGTGGCTACTGACAAAAATGCCAGGTTTGGGATTCTACCGAGATCATACACGTCAGAAAGTGGGCTGTCAAATTCTTCTATTTGGGAATTCAAGTAGGCTTAGTGAAATGTTCGAATGATATTTGGGAGCTCTGACCGTACCGAAAGCAAACTCCAGACGTTCCAACGAGCTAGAAGAGGCCGCCAGAATGTGGTTCATGTCTTGTGATTCTTGTGAAATATAGCCGGAAACAGAAAGGTGTTGCAAATGACTGAAGTCAACATAGGCTTTTGCCAGAATCTTGATCGTATCACCACAGTCTTCGAATGTAAATTTCCGCGGTTGAGGACGCAAGGAATGGTCAATATCGATGGCATGAGGCGGTCGTTCAGCTTCCACTGTCACGTAGAACAACTTTAATTCTACCAGGTGTGGGCAGTGAGCAAACAAAGAGACCGGAATGTTGAACATCTCCTGTAAGTCGAGAGACGTTATGAAGGGAGTGACAAATGGTTTGACGAAACGTGTTTCGAAGGTTCGATTATTTGTAAATTGGAACTTGCCCCACCCTCCGAAGAACGATAATTTGAATTGCATGCCGACCGCCATGTTTCGCGTGACGAGCTTCATTATTTGGAGAAATACAGGATCATCAACCACCCATTCAGTTGCTGAGTCCATGTCGAGGTGTAGCCTGCGAACATAGGACGCGATCCGCGGATTGTCCTTCAAGATTGCATGGAAGGAGTCGACTCTGTCTTCCCGCTTTGCCTTGCTGTTGATGGGAAAAACTCTCGTCAAATGGAATATGTGCTTCTGTGAGCGATGTCGAAATGAGCGGCACACTAGTGCGCAGGCACAAAAGTTTGCTATTTCAAGTTCTGATTCGCATGTGTCAAGAAGGGAGTCGATGATCTGGTCGACTACCTCCTGCGAGAGGTGCGAAAAGGGGGCGAAACTTGAGGACATGTCGTGGTGCAGTGAAGGAAAATTCGAAAGGCTGTTTTTAGCTACTCGTGTTTTCTTTACAACGCTGATCAAGATCAGGCTGAGAATAGGCGTGAAACTGCACCGCATTGAGACAAGGGCGGCGAGGTTAAATTTGGGTCATAAGAGGACTACTGCCGAGAGCAATATGTCAATCTGCCCAATTTATAATAAACTGATTGCTCTACATACTTGACATCGTCGTGAGTTGAACGTCAGTTTTAGCCTTCTCGTCTGCAACTTGGATATTCGCCAGTGGATTAGGGACTCGCCTATGTCTTCGTGAGTTTCAATGATCGTCCATTACGGCAATGCGAATGTGCATCAAACCGTCAACGCCCAGGTCGCATCCTGCTCATAAATTTGAGGCGACTAAAAGTTACGGTTCATTAATAAGCATCTGTGAAAGTCAACGGTCAGTTGACAGTAGGAAGCCTGTAGGATAATACACAACCTTGACCTGCCGCCATCTTAAACGCTTTGTATGAGTCCGAGAACGACAAGCGATGCCCTCACCTGAAAACATGTCAGTTGATTCGGACAATGATCGGATTGGGAAGAGCGGTTGAGGAGACAGAGGTGCTGGCCCAACGGCGATGGATGAAGTGTTGATTGAAAATTTGAAATACGACCTACTTGATTCTGAGGCTGACAGAACTATAGAATGATGCAGCCATTCACTGGTACATAATGTCCAATTCGTAGTCATACTCCAGACAAAGGGTTGAGCTTAACAGACTTGTGAGTTCCAAATTCTTCGCAACCCACATCTGCATCTCCGTATTCAGTCGTTCACACACCTCCATCCCCGTATACCGTTGTTCCAATATTCCCTCCATATCGTTGTCATATATCGATGAGATATCCAGCATAAATTTCACCACCAGCAGTTCTCGTTCAGCCAATTTTATCAGCACCGCACAGAGAGGACCGCTGGCTTCAAGTTTCTCCAAGAACTCCGCAAGACTATATACATCGTCGAGTTGTTCCTTGAATCCTAGAGCAATCGTCTTTATTTTGAATTTTTCGTTAGGTATCGTACGCAGTAGGTTGCATAACTCTACGAGAGAGTCTTCGTCGAGGCGTATAGGGAATATGGATAAAGATGCGAGATTGGGAACCTTGCCCAAATCAAGTCTGGCTTCGAGGTCCTCTGGTAGGCTCGTGGTTAGAAAAAAAATGCTATCACAAAACTTCTCAGCTTACCAACACCGAGGTGCAGATGCTGCAGTGAGGTGGAAGAAGCGTCGAGAATGAGGTTGATATCATCTAGTTCATCGGAATGGCGGCCGGAAACAGAAAGGTGCTGCAAATAACCGAAGTCGACATAGCCTGTTGCCAGCATTCGAATCGTATCTCCACAGGATTCGAAAGTAAATTTGCGGGGTCGAGGGCATAAGGAATGGTCAATGTTGATGGCATCAAGCGGGCGTATAGCTTCCACCGTCACCCAAACCAGTTTCAGGTCCACCAGGTGTGGGCAGTGAGCAAGCAAGGAAAGCGGAATGTTGTTTATGGAGTGCAAGTCGAGGGACGTTATGAAAGGCGTTATAAACGGTTTGACAAATCGCGTTTCGAGAGTCCGGTTGTTTGTAAACTGGAAGGGGCGTGGCCATCCATAGACAGATAACTCCAAATTCATCTCTACTGCCCGGTCTTCGAGACAATTTCCATGATCTCGCAGAAGAAAGAATCGTCAAAGAGCCATTCATTGGTGTCGTTCATGATGAGGTCTAGCCTGCGAATGTAGGCTGCGATCCGCGGATTCTCCTGCAGGATACCGTGGAGGTCGTCCACTCTCTCCCGACAATTTGCATTGGCTCTAAATTGTAGAGGCCTCATCGAATAAAATGCGTGGTTCTGTGAGCGATGTCGAAAGGCGCGGCACACCAATGCACAGTCACAAAATTGGGATATCTTGCGTTCTGCCTCCTGAGGGTCGAGAAGGGCGTCAATGATCTCGTCGATGAGCTCCTGCGAGAGTTTCAAAAATGGGGCAACGTCTGAAGACATTGCGTGGAAGAGCCGTCGTGATAGTTGGGCTTAAGATTTGGAGATCAGGAAAACTCGAGGCTGTGGTCACGGGGTGACTGTTGCTTGACGGCCTGAACCAGTTAATGCTTGCCTCTATGACTATAACTTGCCAGTCATTTCAAGATCGCAGTTATGCCTGTGTCATGTCCAATTCAACATGCGAAGGCTTTATTATAGCTAGCCGTCCGACTATTGTATCGACCTCGCAATTGCAAAACACTAGTATAAGGTATGAATGATTCAGAAGTATTATACTCTGCAGTCTTAAGCTAATAAGATATGATATAGGTTACTGATGATATAGAAAGAAAGAAAGAAACTCGTTGAATTATCGACAATAAGTCTGACAAGCGGCTATAAAAGAAAGCAGAAAACGAGGCCAAAACCTAACCACCAACGAAAACCTGCATGCACGACCACGACCACGACACCCCCAGCCCCCTACTCCTTCGCCAACGCCCTCCACACCTTCCTCTCCGCCCCCGCAATCATCCACGCCATCATCCCCAGAGTGATGGGGATGCCCAAGCCCTTCAGCCCGACCTCCAGCATCCCGTGCACACCCGCGCAGTCCTTGTCTTTCATGAGCAGCAGCTCGGCCGGGCGCAGGCCGAGCTCGAAGAGCACTGGGAGGTCGGCGGGGACGTATCCTATTGCGGTGAAGAAGGCGAGGACGCGCTTGAACTGGGCGCTGTCGTTGTGGTGGCAGAGGAGGTTTTGGGCGAGGGTTTGGGTTGGGCTCTCTTTGGGGTCTGAGTCGGCTCGGACACGTTGGCGTTTTGCGGGTTTCGGATTGAGCTTGATCGCGATGGCCTCCTCGGGCTGGTCGCCGTCATCCTTCTCAGCGCGTCGACGCTTCGGGTGTTTTGGGGCGGGTGTGGGCGGCGCCGGAGAGGAGGGAGGGGAGGGTAAGGCAACTTTGACGGTCCTTTTTGAAGCGGGTTTCTGGGAGGACGTGGGCTTTGATCTCGAGCGGAGAGTCATCTGCGCATACCTCAGGTGTAAAGAGACCATCGCAATGCAAAGAAAAGAAGAGAAACATACCACGGGTGGATCAGCCTCCTGTTCGTCATCTTTGCCGTCTTCACCTGAGCCCGAGCTCGAGCTGGATCCAGAGCCAGAGTCCGACTCTGAGTCGTTGGCCTTTTCGTCGGCCACCTTGGGTGTTTGGACCTGGTGTGGCTGGTCAGCAAAGACGATACAGCGAGGAGCTGTGAGATAGAGTACCTTCAAAGAAGCTCTGCCCCTGCCCCTTTTCCGAGTAGGAGACGTTTTAACAATGAAGCTCCTCGAGGCTACGTCGTCGTCCGCGTCCGCGTCGGCGTTTGGCTCCTTGGTAATTTTCTACACATGATAGATATGTAAACATTCAAAAGAAACTGCACGAGAAATGTTTATTTACCGATTTGCGTCCCTTCTTTTCTTGCTTGGTAGGTGCGGCTTCCGTTGTACCAGCCAAATCCCACTCCGTCGTCTTTAGCTGTAGTTAAAAACCCGAATAAGCACTCCCAGGTTGACCAACACATGTACAAGAAAGAAAACCTTACCCATCTTTTAATCTCACCATAAAGCGGACTCGCCCTGCGGATCTTCGCGTCGTCCTTCAGGTCGTCCTGTTTACCGCCATAGCAGTTCCCGTCGATCTTGCTGATGGCATGGGCGTTGCTGCTGAACGCTTTGGCCAAGTGGTTCAGGCTGACGTGCTTCTCGCCGACTTTCGCGATGATGTATCGGATCAGAGCACGAGCTTCGCGGTTTTGCATCCTTGTCTCTTCACTGTTGGGAAAGGAATTGGTTTGAACCGAGTTAGGAGAGGAGTAAGGGCTGCTTACACGAACAGATTATGTGGCTTCGAGTCGGAGGGGATGGGCGTAGTTATAATTTCATATAAAATGCTCCATTTTTGTCATCCATATCGTCCGATGGTCGAGAGGGAAAAGGTGGGAGGGGGGTAAAAGGCAGAAGTCCTCTTCTCCTGGATTTATAAAGGTTTTCGACGTGTTTGTCATAGCTCGTGTTCCGAACCGAAAGATCTCCAAGCAATTTAGAGTCCACCAGGGAGGCGCTTCGAAATTTAAAGTTTAAAGCCCTGGATTTTATTAGTGTGGGGTAGAGCGATCAATTGAACAAGGTCCTTCGGCAATGGGCAAAAGATTACCCCAACCAAACGGATCATAGCAAGGGATTCCGCGCAGGGTCAACACGATGGCAAAGGGTAATTCGTGGCCATTGCCATGGAAATTTCGCATTTCGGGTCGACCAGAATCTGTCCTTTTCAGGATCGATATAGGTTTAAACTTTATGAACGCCTCTGAGGTGAACTCCACTTAAGCCTACAAGGTCGGAAGAACCGGACGAACCGAAAGGTTTTTCAGCCAACAGAGGCGCCAAGGAAAACGGAGGCGCACCAAGAGGTGGATAAAATATCGCAAGTGTCCAATACACAATTTTAACGCCCTAGCCTCGTTCTGCATTCCGAAATGCAGGCGACAAACCGGAAGACCCTGCAAGGTACGAGTGTTGAGCTAGGGGCAAGAACAACCATACCGAGGGATCGACCTGGTATTGATGTGGGTCTATTAGACATTCGGAGAGGGCCTTTTGAACATGAACGATCAGTTCAAGTCGCAGGAGCGAAATATTACGCTTACTAGTGCCTGAATGTTGCATCTCCAAGAAGGTCGCCCGCGAGTTTCTTGCCATTGCGAAGCCCTAAAGGTGAAAGGAGAAAGCCGACAGTTCGTTGATAAAACACGTAAGAAATCGGAAATGCCATCGTTGAAATGCAAACAAGTTGAGAGAGAAAAACAGAAGATAAGAATACAATTGTATGTTCGAGCAAGATCTGAAAATGAGAAACCTTTTAATTCAATTTAGAAAACCAATCAAAAAACATTAAGGGAATAAACTCGTGACATGGAAAGCCTATCACTACGAGGGTAGGGTGGGGTAGGCGGAGGAAACAGGGGCTAGGTCAGAGGTCGGAGTGGGAGTGTAGTTGAATGTGTAAGAGGAACGAGGAAGGAAGTGAATAAGTAAAGTAGCCACAACAGATTGTCCGTTCTATCCAAAACGACAAATAAGCGGTCGGGCGAGAAATGAGTTTGAGTTAGTTTGAGGCTCGATGGGTTGGGTTGGTTTGCGCAAATCGTACAATAGTGTTCCGGTATGTATGCAAAATAGGCGGGAGAAATGGCGGTCGCTGATGTCACTGATCCATGGTGGTCTGAAGGGTCAATGTCGGAGTCGGAGTCGGTATGGGAGGTGCACAGAGTCGAGATGAACGAATTCATCCAGAGGCATCGCCGTTAGGAGGAGGCAATGGTGTTGGTATGCGACGGGGAAATTAGGACGGTCAGCAGGGCAGGGCAGTCTAAAATAATCCGTGGGATAGATGGGAAGAAGTCGACAACATAAATTAAAATAGCAGACGGAAGGCAGCCTTGTCGACTTGAATATAAGGCTCGCGGGTCCGAGAGAGCCTAATACTCAAAGTCGCGGTCGTAGCCCATCATGACGACAGCCACGACGCAGCCATGCCGAGCAGCTTGAAGAATCCGAGTATGCATCCACCTGAGATGATGGGCAGTGTAAGGTTGTCGTCGAGGGACCCGAGATCTGGGGATGAAACGAGATAAGAAAAGATTGTTAGATGAAGCAGAGCAGAAAGAGGATAAATATACCTAGGGCTTCTGCGATGCCACTGACGAGGCCGGCGAAGATGGAAATTACGAGCAGCCCAAGAGGGCCGCCACCACCGGCTGCGACGGGCGTTTGTGTTGCATAATCTAAGGGGAGCAAATATCGTTAGAAAGTGTCGAGAAGGAATATAAATTAAAACGAACCCAATTGCCTCACTCCACCGTCCCAGGCCCATGAGATGTCTCGTCCCCCAGCGCGCATCGGCGCGACGTATCCCCAGAAACCGAGGGCAATACAGGTGCCTGTGACAGCAGCCGCAGCGAACCCAGCCAAGGACTTGCGTGGTGCAAGCGGCAGACGGAGGATCGGTAGTCGGGCCGGAAGTTTTCGTGTTTGGGAGCCATACAGACGGCCAAAGGTCGACGCCGCTGTATCTGCCCAGGAGAGGCTAGAGAGATGTCAGTACGTGAAGATGTGCAGCACGAGATAGACCAGGCGGCGTACATGAGGATGGCTACGGTGGCCACGTCTTGTGGGTACAGTGATAGCACGAAGTTGACACCCAGGATGTACCACACGACACCGTTTACAGAATCCTGGAAAAACAATGGACATTGAACATGACGCAAGTCCGGGGATGTGGGGAAAATTAAACGTACCCGTTCGCTTTCGCGCATGAGAAATCCGAGGAACCTCTCGTACGTCCGGGCGAAACTCCGTGACTTGAACCTGAGTAGGTCGGCAGGGATGATGATGGCGAGGGCCATCCAGAGGACGAGCACAATAGTGCGCACGTCGCCTTCAGATACGTATAGGTATAGGGTGAAGAAACCTAAAGAAAGGTGGCACAGAATAAGCGATAGCATATTTAGAAAAGGGCTGCGAGACCGACCTATCGAGCTGTGCAGCACCTTGCGAGGAATCTCCAGGTCGGGTTTCGGTTTCGTAGCCGGTCGTGCGTGTCCATTGCCATTCAAGCTGCCATTCGCCGACTCAGCCGCACTTTTCGCAGCTTGCGCGTTCTTCACGGCTTCCTGGCCGAGGGCATACAGCACCTTCTCGACCTGCCGCTCCTCGCCGTCCCCGTCCAGCTCTTCCTCCTCCGGTACAGGCAGTTCCATATCGCTCGACTCAAGGTGGCCCAGCCCCTCTAGGCGCTTGATGACTTTCCGTGTGATATCCCGAACACCTTTGGGGTTCTCGGCCGATAATGGCGCCGGGTGGAAGGAGATGATGGGCGAGGGAGAACGTTTGCTCGTCGCTGACGAGACTGGGGAGGCCCTGTTTGTAGGCGCTGTCCTTGTGAGAGATGGAGAGCGGGCAGAACGGGAGCGGCGGCGGGCAGGACGTGGTGAGGGGTCGTGTGCGTTAGATGTGGCAGTGTCGCGCTCAATCGAGGGCATGTTTTTGGTAGATTTTTCTCTTGCAAGTCGTGGTTGTTGTCGTTGAGGGGGTCGTAAAACAGTGAGCAAGCCGTGCTGGTCGTTGTCCGCGACGGTGATGAGGGGCACTTGTGGAGGTGAAAAACGGGGTTTCAAATTCTGCAAATCACGGTTTGTTGATTCAGGGGTTTTGTTTGTTTGTGCATCTTTATCCTTGCGAACCAAGCAATGGAAGGTAATCAAAGAAAGCCTTCTCTCCAAGTCTGCCAACCTCAAATCGATTCTTTTTCTCTCGCTTCCTCAGAAATATGACTCGAGAGGACGCCTAAATTATATGAAGGAGGAACTCCTGGCTATGCTCTTCTATACACCAAAAGACTCATAAAGATCACCAATGACGTGTAAATGATGTCGAATTGTGCGTCGTTCAGCTAGGGGCCGAGGAACGATTTACTCGTTGAACCCCACCTCACGGTCGTCACCCCAACATGAAGCGCTCCAGAACTTGTCCCGGAGAAACTCAACAGTATTTTGCGAATTATGTGCTCCTATTGCAGGAAGAAATCGCTTAGCCGTCGATTTTTGCTGTTCATTCTGCTTTGAATTGTGGGGCTCTGTTCCTATTCCGCTTCGTTCCGCGCTTCACACTGAAGCCTCGTGGACCTCCCGCTTCGGAAAGCTGTAGACCAGTAGGCGGCAGGCCAAATAATACTAACAATTCTGCCCTGTTCACTCTGGTCCTACGAGTAAATTCGGCATCATCTAGGCTCGCGTGCTACCCTCAGGACTATGAATTAATCATAGGTTTGCTTACACCCCGGTATGATATTTTGTTCGAAGCCCAACTAATAGGAGCCAACGCCTCGCATCTGATATAAAACACGACGGTATCGAGAAAATGGCTACTCATATAAAGAAGGTCATCCGAGTCACGGTACAGCTCAAGGAACCGAACTTGAAGACGCGAATGAGGGTGGTTCCAATTATGTGACTAGAATAATACCAACGGGTATGCCAGCTTTGCCAAGGAGCTAGCCTAAAATATATTTAGAATAGAAATTGCGTATCAACCTTGACGGCCAGACGAACACTTTTCCTATTCTGATAATAATGACGGTGAATTCAAAATTCGACTGCCCAGCCAAAGTCAGTCATCCTCGGCGCGGTCTGCGTCATCGAGAAACTCAGTTCGCCCATTCTCAGCAACACTTCGAGGGATCACGATGGGCAATTCAACGCCACGCAGCCACCTGTGGCACCCGCGAGTCACATGGAACTTGCCACCGACGTCCACTCGCCGCAGAGTTCGACACTTGAAAAAGAGCTCGATGACGCGTTGTGGATGATTGAGCATGGAATTTAGGTTGCGATTTGATTCGAGGACCAGAAGAACTCGGAGGGAAGGAAGATTGGGGATAAAGCCCCAGTCCTAAAGGACATGAAGGTGATGTCAATTAACAACACTCAAAAGAGAAAAAAATCGACCCTCCGTACCTGTTCATGCATCTTCTGAATCTCCAAAAACCGCAGCGACTTTAGGGATAGGTTGGGCAATGCACGAAAGGTGTTGAAAGTCTCTGCGTTATCTACCCGGAAAGACAACGAGCGCAGGTTGTCCAGCTGGTCTGACATGCTGCTGGCCACGGCTGGCACCCGATCCAGTTCATCGTATAGGTAGTCCCATTCAAAACGAACGACCTTCCGACCTGGAAGAACAGCGCTGGCAGCGTAGATTGACCCACGAAGGACCTTCAAATCTGGGAACGCCAACGGGGAAAGTGGCCACGCTTCAAGAAGGCCAAATATATAATCGCTGATATGCACAAAGTCCGGATGTTCCTGCATATGATCCTGCTTGAAAAGGCGGCTGGCAGCGTAATAGCACACTTCGAGGGATTCGAGGCGAAATTGGCGTTTAGGACATGGGGTGAGGTGTAGGTATCTGAGGTTGACGATATTCTGCAACCAGCCTTCCAGAATCCAGAGGCTCGAATTCTTTGCTTAAGCGAACGTGAAATAAGGAACCAGTGAACGACGTGACGAAGCTTGCAAGGCATGGATTGTCCAGCATGGTTCTTGAAAATCGGAAGATGTCAGGGTGATAGCGAATGCGGACTCTGGAATAGAGAAGTCGGTTGGCATGAGGGTTCAGGGAACGACAGGTTATGGAGAGCGCGTAAAGTAGTTTCTTGTCATCGCGTATGTGATCGAGGATGGCCTGGACGAGCTCTGGAGGCAGGTCGAGTAGTGGCATGGTGGCATGAAGAAAACCAGCGCGTGTGCCAAAATTAGACCCTAACAAACCCTAACTAAGCCGAACGGCAAACGCCAAAACGGGTAGTCTCCTAATGCGGTCGACTTGAAGCTGTCGTTTTCAGTACCATCTAGTTCGCTTTCTGTATCATCGATTACAGCAAGCGCCTATCCAATAATTCAGAAGTGCCACTAGTACTCTCCAAGTAATTTCCATAGTTTTTGTGTAGAGTACGAAAACGCTGGCTTTTCGGTCTTTTTGGCCCCAGGCTGAGGCGGCGTTGCCAACGGTACAAACAGAGTCTCTTGCGAAAGCTCTTCCAGTCGTGATAGACCGAAAGACTGGTGTTTTAGAATTGAGGCTGTAGGTAAAGCTCCTTTTTTGCTATTTTCATTGGGGAAATTGGAAAAGGAGCAAAGTACACAAACGATGGATTCAACTTAGTTAATCCTGAAATTCCAATTACGCCAGTGACTTCCCATGTATTCGACATGGGCGAGTCGAAAATTTCTTATTCTACCCGTTGCACCCTCCAAAGGTCGTCGCCGAAGTCGATAGTCCATCGATTGAACCAGCGGAACCGCGATGTCACTTGCGTCAATAATGCCGTCAGTGACGCGTTGTGGCCCCAAGTTGCCAACAATTCAATACCATGCCCACAAAAGGCAGGCCCTATGTCGTCAAAAGTTCAGTACTTACCATGCCTACAGCCAACCCAAAAGACAAGTTAGGCCACGAAATCTCAGTTGGAGATCATGTTTATACAAAATTCCGTGGTGGAAAACGTGAAGGCGAGGTACGCACTTGGATTTTTCAAATCAAATTTGAGACATTACCTCTAACGCTCATCAGGTTGAAGAAATAGTAAAAACTACTGAAGAAGCAGAGAAAGCTGGTGTGAAAAATCCCCCCAAGGTATTTTGGAATTGATGAGGAGTGGCAAATTGGCTAATGCGTTGTTCCTAGATATTATTTAAGGATCAACACGGGCATCAGGTAGCGCATAATCCGGGGACGCTCGAGGACCTGGATAAGGAGTGAGGTGGAGGAAGGATGGTCTATACGTATATGATAGGAATGAGAAACCAAACCGCAAGCAATACCGTTTCATTTCATAAACCATTGAAGAAGCCGAAATTCCAAGTGGAAACCTCCTGTGTCGCCATCAAAAACTTCTGAAGATAATGGTACGGATAGAATTGGGGGACTATTCACAAAATCTGGTTTCTAGAGATCGTCTTGATTGTCTTTTATTATCATCTGAAGGGATCTCGATGGACATTAGTACAATTATTAGCAAGAAAAGAAAAAAACTTACTTACCTTCCGCCCAGTCATCAGTCATCCAAGTTATCCAGAAATTCCATCCGTCCTCTTTCAGCGATGCGCAGGGGAACGGATTTGGGCAGCGCTTCACCCCGCACCCATCGAGAACAAGTACGCTTTTTGCGGCGTCTCGTCCCACTAACGTCGACACGTTGGAGGGTTGAACATCTCGAGAAGAGCTCAACGACGCGGGTTGGTTGATCGAGGACGTCCATAAACACGCCGGGAGGCTCCACGACGAAGAGAACCCTCAGGTTGGAAAGAGTGGGTATCGATACCCAGTCCTGAACAAAACGACAGACAGTATTAAGTGGAGAGGAAAAATCGACAAACGACACGAACCTGCGGGTACATTATCTGGATCTCCAAAAAGCGAAGTGAACGCAGATAGACGCTCGGCTGGATGTAAATTGGATGAATGCCCACACCGGTACCATGTGCTCTGTAAGTCAGAGAACGGAGGCCGTTAAGTTGGTCCGAAATCTCATTGACGTGATTTACTGTGACCCGCACTGGCTCGTCCTGAGCATAATTCCACTCGAAACGCGCTACACGGTTACCAGGTAGGAGCTCCCTTGCGGCATTTATATTTCCGCAAAGTACCTTCAGTTTTGGGAACACTAATAGAGATGGGGTCTTTCCGAGGTGTCGGATCGTACCTGTACTGAGAAAGACGAGATCCGTTTGGTCCTTGAGGAAGCTCACGAGGGGTGCTACACCATCTGGACAACTCACTTCTAGGGAAGTGAGGCGGAAAGGAACTTTGGGAAAGGGATCGCAGGCATCAGTCCATGGCGTCGTGATATGTAGCGATTTAAGATTGACGATATTCTGCAACCAGCCTTCATGTGGTGACCGTACAGATTTTGAGGCTAACAAGGGTCCGGTGAATGAAGTCACATAGCGGGCGAGACGAGGATCGTTCAACATGATTTCAGCGAGAGGGAAAAGTTGCGAGTTGTCCCGTATGCGTATGTTGGAGTACAGAAAGGGGCGGACTTCTTCATGCAGAGCATGGCAAGTCAGAGAGACGCTTTTGAGAAGTGTCCTGTAACCGCGTATGTTGTCGAGGATAGCCTCGATAACCGGTGACGGTAGGTCTAGTAGCGGCATCGCGATAGGCAGTGGTGGGAGAGCAAGCCATATGCTAGAAAGCTTAAATTAGACTTGTCAAAGGAGTCAAATCGGAAGATCAGCCGTTGTTTTCCCATACTTTCCTGGTGGGCGGCGGGATAAAATCGTTGTCCTGTGATTCGAAAAATTAAAGATAATTCTGTTTTATCTCTTGGAATTTAAGTATGCCGTTAACGCTGTCCTTCTGGTCCCTGTCTGCAGAAAAGGATAGGTTTTCCCTAAATTCTAATAGTAAACACCCAGTCAGCAAACTACAGCAATTCATCAGCCACGTTCGTCGCAATCAAAGTCATCAAGAAATTCCATCCGACCCTGCTCAGCAATATGCAATGGGATAGAGATTGGAACGGCTTTATCTCGCACCCATCGAGAACAAGGAAGCGCTTTGTCCTGCCTCCCTACATCGACACGCTGGAGCGTTGCGCATTTTGAGAACAGCTCGCCGATAAGGGCCGGTTGGTTGACCATGCTCATGAATACACCGAATGGTTCAAGGACGAGGAAAACGCGTAGATTAGGGAAAGAAGAAATGATTTCCCAATCCTGAATGACGTGATGGTGGTTAGCGGATTGAAGAAACGGAGGAAGAGATAGAAAGAAACGAAGGAGGAAAGAAATTGCAAACCTGTGGATACATTATTTCGATCTCCAAAAAGCGGAGGGAATGCAGATTGACAGTTGACATGATGTACAGTGGATGAATTCCTACACTGCTACTTTCCGTTGAGTAGGATAGAGAGCGCAGGTTGCTCAGTTCGTCTGAGATGTGGTTGAGAAGGTTGACTGAAACACGGATTGGCTCGTCTTGTGTGTACTTCCAGTCGAGACGTGCCAAGCGGCGGCCAGGCAGAATTGCTCTCGCGGCGTTTATATTGCCACGAAGCACCTTCAAGTTGGGGCACGCCAAACGGGAAAGTGGTTTGTAGGCGAGATCGGGAATGGAACCAACGCTAATGGATTCGAGATTTGTCTGATCCTCGAGGAAGCTTTCTATGAAAGCCAGGCCGTTGGAGCAATTCAATTCGAGGGAGGTAAGACGGAAGGGGACTTTAGGAAAAGGCTGGCGGTTATCATGTCCTTTCGTGAGGTGAAGCGATTTGAGATTGACGAGGTTCTGTAACCAGCCATCGGGTGGTTGCTGTACTCTTGCAGATTTGGTAGGAATCATTGGACCAACAAATGAGATCACGAGGCTGGCGAGATGACTATTATTTAGCATCTTTTCGGCGAAAGCAGAAAGATTCAGGTAGTCCTGTATGTGAATGTTTGAATACAGCAGTGGGCTGACCAGGTCACGTAGGGCGTGGCAGGTGGAAGAAACGGCGAAGAGTAGGTTCCTGTCGTTGCAGGTGTCATCTAGAATGGCGAAAATGAGCTCAAGCGGGAGATCTAGTAAGGATATCATGATAGATGATGTGGGAGAGGACAAACTGTAATGGTCAGAGCACGAAGATCAAATCGATCACTTGGCTAAAAATAGAATTTCACTGCCGGATTCAAACTCAAACCAGCTTTGAGTTCCAGAGGCTAGTTTCGACGTTCGAGCAAAGGGAAATAAGATAAATATTGAGCGAATAACAATTCAAGACGAATCCAAGTTTCTAACTCTAAAATATTGTATAAGAGATTGAGATCGCTTTCAACGCCAGAGGTGAAAATGGCCAGGGCCTAGCACAAGTTCGAAAGGAAAAAATGAACAACTTCTTCGTACATAATCCTAGTGGACTCTGCTCAGCGGTCGAGGGTTGCTCGTTATAACGTCATGCGGCGGTGGCATCACAGTTGGCCATGATGAGAGGAAAAAAGTTAGATCATCATGGATATACCATTAAATAAACGACGCATTGTGTTAAAATGGGTCCTCGTTGAGGATATCGATACCGGCGATTAGTCATTAGAATTTGTTGTATAATCAACCCTGAGGGCCTGAGGTTTGAACTGTTATCTTTCGCTACTTGTAGCCATCGGCAGGTAACTCGTAAAAACGGTTCACCCGACGGATAATTCGACTGCAGGAGGTTTCTGCGGATTGATAAGAAGTATTAGCCACCGTAATTCTGGTCCACGCCATCGATCACTCACTCTCCATTTCTCTGGGTCCGCGGCTAGTCATAAATCTATTCTAGGTCATCAAGAAACTCCATCCGCCCATGCTCAGCGACGCGGAGCGGAATAACAACAGGCTTTTCCACACCTCGCAGCCATCGAGAGCAGGTAAGTGTATTGCGGTAGTACCTTCCCCCGACGTCCACGCGTTGGAGGCTTTCGCATTTCGAAAAGAGATCGATGACACGTTGTGGTTTATCGAGCACGCTCATGAGCACATAGGATGGCTCTAGAACGAGAAGAATACGTAGATTAGGAAGTGTGGATATGGATGACCAGTCCTGCAGCAAATAACCAAAATTGTGGTATAAGTGAAAAAAAGGGAAGGTGATAGAAGGTACGAACATCTGGGTGCATCATTTGTATTTCCAGAAAATGGAGGTTTTGGAGGTAGTTTGGCAACGCGTAGAGGGAATGGATGCCTGTGCCCGCACCTGCCGCTCTGTAAGTCAGAGAACGGAGGTTATTTAGTTGGTCGGAGATGTCGCTGAGAAGGCCAGCGATGAATTGGACAGGCTCGTCTTGGGGGTAGATCCACTCGAATCGTGCCACGCGGCGGCCAGGCAAGATGGCCCTCGCAGCGTATATATTACCACGGAGCACCTTGAGCTTTGGGCAGGCTAGTGGGGAAAGTGGCCGCCGCTCGAGATATCGAAATGCGTTTGGGCTAAAGAAAACGAGGTCCTGTTGGCTCTCAAGGAAGCTCTCGAACGGCGCCACTCCGTAGTAGCAGTTCACTTCAAAGGAAGTTAGGCGGAAAGAGACCTGAGGAAAGGGAGATTCGCTGGCGTTATTCGTGATCATGAGGTGCAGCGATTTGAGATTAACGATATTCTGCAACCACCCTTGGACTGGTAGGAATACAGACCTCGAGGGTAACATGGGTCCTACAAATGAAGTTACTAAGCGAGCGAGGTTGTGGTTGTTCAGCATGGTTCCTGCGAACGGTAGGAGGTGGGGGTAGTCCCGTATGCGAACGCTGGAGTACAGCAGCGGACTGACGTGGTTGTGGAGGGCATGGCAAGTTTGGGCGACGCTGCAGAGCAGTTTCCGATCTTCGCGTATGTTATCCAGGATAGCGTTGATAAGCTCTGGTGGCAGGCTGAGCAGAGGCATGGTTGTGGGAGTGATGAAGTTGTGTGCTATGATTACCTTGCTCTATTTAAGCACCGGTAACTTCGGGCCTTTAGCCCGCGGCCGTTCTTTTTCAAAATTCAGTTCTTGGTGACCACCATTTTTGAATTGCTTTTCGGTCTTGCAAACAGCGAACGGTAAAGAGTAAGTACAAAGTGTAGGTTCCTATAATTCGCTTTACGAAAGGGCAGCTCCACTTACACGTCGCAGCTCTCTCTAGTCTATGAATTATCTTTAAAATCGAGAGCAAAGGAATTTCCGTCCCCACAAATATACTCCTGTCTGTGGATGCCACTGAACCACACCACCCTCAACCCAGGAACCTGATCTAAGGGGCCAAGGTTGTAATGCTTTAGCCGGCACTCTGGGTCTTTCGTCAGATCGAGAACTTGAATTGGCGCATTCACGACGCTTCTCAGAGCGAGAAAATCCAACAGGACATCTGGGTCGAGATTGTCGAATTCGCTAATTACCAGCTCTGTGAGGGAGGGCATGCGGATAGCGTTTCCCTCGGTAAGCATCGGACTGAGGAAGCGGAGAGCATTGGGGTTGACTTCTAATTCTTCAACAGAGGATAGCAAGGAGAGGGTCTGGCTAAGGTTTGCATCGTTCGGCTGCAAACCATGGTCCGAAATAATAATTGAACATCGTATGATATCCTCGAGTTGCACTGAGCTTGAACTGAGAGCTTTTAGGAACATGCACGGATCGGGGATATCACTCTCGAACTCGATCCCAAAGCTGAATGAAAAGCCACATGCGGAGATATTGAACTTGCGTTTGTCCATCTCCAATATGAGGTCGTAAGGTGAAAAATGTTTGAAGCAAAGCTCGAAATAGGAATGCAGGACACGTTGTGCTGCAATAAGGTTCGATTGGAGGAGCGCAGCAACGCCAGTTTGGAAACGGAATTCGGACGCAGCGGGGAGAACGAGGTGCTCCAAAACCGCGAGGTACTTGTTCATCGCCTGTCCTGTATTCACTCCGAAGTCTTTGAGGCGCGGTAGGGTCACTGTTTGCAGCATATTTTTTCCTATCACAGGCATCTCAGCCTCCTCCGTGTCCGTGAATACCTCCAGCCTCTCAAGGAACGGCATTTGGGACAAGACATCGAGAAATTCGGTGGCTGCAAAGTGACAGGTGAAGTGCAGATTGCGGATGTCGGTTAACCAGGTACTATGTAAGCCCCGAATCTTGAAGTCCGCGCTCGCGAAATGTTTGATAAGTGGTGCGTGGTTCCCAAACATGTTCAACCCGATTGTAGCCAGCAGCGAGCGAGGTGGAGGTCGTTCTAGAACCACGGAGTAATGCTCTAACTCAGGCGCAGGGGTCTGAAAAGCACGCCACATCGCGTCCTCTGCGAGTGGGCAGCTTCGCCCAAGCCCGATATTGAGCCACCGAATCCTAGACCACTGCTTTTCCAGGATCAAGGCGAGGAATGCTTCTAACCTGCTATCACCGTGCCCTAGCCAGGCTTGGATGTACAGAGGCGAGTTGTCCGTCCGTCGTAAGACCTCGATGCGCCAGTCGTCCGAGGGCTGTTGGAGACACGCAAAGTCGATGACTCTTCCCCATAACGAGGGCGAGCCAAGGATCAGTTCCCGCCAGGATGTGGATACCTGAGAGAGGCGGCGGAGGGAGATTAAAGCGCGGGGGTTGTTGTCATTCCCCTTGATGTGGGCCAGTACGGAAAAAATGCGCCAGAGGATATCTTGGTTTAGGTTGAATATAGGTGATTGGGAGTCCAGGTTTCTGGACTGTGCGTCTTGAGAAGGCGGCTTGAGGTTGACTTCCTTTTCCATCGTCTGTCCAGTGTGTGTAGTATGAAAGCAAATTGAAGAGGATTTGTTTCAAGTTTCAGATGTAAAACCTCGTGAGACAGACAGATCCGATTCAGATTGGAGGCCAGTTCTACCTAGAGCATATCCAGGACACTGAAAAGCGCGTAGTTGGCCAGACATAGATGCAACATAGATGTCAAATTCAATCAGCGGACCTAGTTCTGGTTGAAAAATGAGTGAGCACACGACTCCGCCCTCGTCGGCTCCTTCACATCGACGGGCCGGAAGCCTAAATCGGACCGGCTGACTAAATTTCCCAGCGTCAAATTTTGACCGTTTGCCCCATGACCTTTCCTTCCCACATCCTTATTACTTCGAACTAGACATAGCAGAGAAGTTGGAACCAGGTCATAGGAAAACAGGTATGTCACCGATTTACGCATATTTCGAGCAATAATGGCGCCAGCGCCCTACTGCAGGACCACGAAGGCCGCACATCGAAGATCATGGGAGGTTTAAATTTTGGCAGGTAACTTAGCGGAACGCTGCCCATTTACTTGTGTTCGGTAAAAGACCTCCAAACGAACATCCTTTCCCTCTACAGGGATGCTGCCATATTTGAATGAGGTACTACAGCGAGTAAGTTCCACCTCCTCGGCGCCTGCGGTCATACACAGCGTCCTTGTTGACATTACTGACAGATTCAGCTCTTTGATGGTGGTGGATGTACGCTCCAAGAAGGCGTCGAACAGTCAGCGTCCTTAGCCTTGAGTGGCTACGCGACCGCAATCCACAGTCGAGATTGGTTATGCACCCTGCAGTTATACTACAAATATCAGGTGTTCCCTCGTTCATTCGTCTACTCGTCTACTTATAGTGAGCCTCAAGAACAGCAATTGAGGAAGCACCTAAATTGAAGTAAATTTCGAGTCATCTTTGGTTCTGTAAAACCTCGGAGAGTACGTAAATAATCTCGTCCTTCTATTGCCTTCTGAAAGATGATGTATTTCTTGTGTTTGATATAGTCATGGGTATGGATCCATCTGTCACAGGTTGCGAGTTGATCGGCGGATGGCATGGCATGAGCGCTGGTGAAGTATGTATGCCAAGACCTTATGGGCCAAATTTACACCAATGTGCGAGTAACACCAGCTATAGTTCGACAGTAGCGGCCACCCATGATACCTGTGCGCTGATGTTTGAAGCCAACGACATGATTATCACTCCATCTTTACCAAATCCGGTTTTTGCTTATACTGTTGTAGGGCATTGTGATCCAACTCTACGCAATTCGTACAGAACCGGCAATGAAGAAGATCTACCCAAGTTGACCATTATGTGGTCTGAACCCCGATTAGCCCCTCGTAAGTAAAATTTACACCGGTAATCTATTTCTTCTCCTGCCCTGAGTCTTCCTCCACGTAGTTATATAAGTAACCACGCAAAACGAAATTCCCTGCAGTGTTTACTGACACTACATCATCCCAGTATCATCTCGCCATGCCTGCCTTATTCGCCGCACTCGTCCTGCACCTCCAATATACGTCTCTAATTTCGGCTAGCACAACTCTCCGTCCTCCCATCAAGACGGTCGTTGAACCACGGTCGGCAATAATTCGCGGCCTCATTGATCTCGATCAACGACAAACGTACTACTATTGCCCAGCCCCAGCGTACAGTTGCGTATACAACGGCAATTGCTGTGTTAACTCAAATTATCCATGTTGCAGAGGTATGTGACCTTTGTGTCTTTACTATGACTCATCAGGGTATAAATTAACGACATTTAGGCGGCGTGTGTTGCTACCCAGGCACCTATTGTGTTCTGGCGTCAAATGGTAATATTGGATGCTGCGACGATGGCGAAATCTGTTCGGGCCCTGTCGGTAACCCAACGACGTCAACTATCTTCCACACAACCACAAGTACCCGCAGGAGCACCTTCACGAGCACCTCTAGTTAGCACCTCGCGCTTCCTGAAGAGTTGTAAATGATTAACTCAATGTTTCTATTCACAGAGGCTCAAATAGAGACTACCCTTTCCAGTATAACGCGGCCAGACACTTCATCCTCTAGCTTACCCGAAGACTCGACAACCTCGAGGGCTACGACAACTTCGACCACATCAATTTCGACGGCCAATATATTCACAAGCGCCTTTCCGACATTCACATCCAGTCCGAATCTTACCAGCGCTGCGTTTAAAACAACTCAACATACAGCGGACGTCATTGCCCTTTTGGCATTCTTGTGCCTAGTTTTCACCACGACGATCCTTTGAATATTGTCCCCTGGATTGGTACTTGCGCCTAAATCGGATAATGTGGCTTATTACGGACCCTCACCTTTGTAGGAACTGTTGTACGGCTCGAAAACCTCGACTCGGGAATCTTCATATACCACTGGCTAGCTGGAGTATGAACAATTAACACACGGTAGATACAAATTTTTTATTTTATCTAGCTCTCTGTCCTGTACGGCTGGAAAAACTTCTTTATCGGACGTCTACATATGCTACTTGCTATGTAGCTGGAGTATGAAAAATTAACACACGGCAAATGTAAAGTTCTTATTGTTTGCTTACTGTAGCTAGCCTTCGATTATGCATAAATCAAGTCGAAACGATATGGTTAGCCAAAGGAAGTAATTGAGATTGGAGCGACTGGGCTTCCTTTGTTTTGCCTTGATTTTGCCCGCTCCTTTCCACACAGCTGGCACCTGCTGCTGTTTTTCAGAGAAACAGCATTCGGGCTTTCCTTTTTAAGTATTCCCGACTTGCTGTATTTTCGAGAAGCAGACAATAAAGACAAAAGTCATGTCTTTGTTGTCTATTTCTCTAGAAAACAGAGGCCGGCACCAGCTGTGCCATCCACACCCACCATCTTCATAGGCAACGTCATCCGCTAACATCGATGATTCCAGCATCAACTGCCGTAAATAATCGCTTTACTACAAGTATCAAGCAGTCGAGGCTGTCACTGTACGTAGAAGGAATTATAGGAATGCAGCTATCTATAAGTCGACGCACTCGAGAGGTTCCGCTATGGATCATTCGGATCTAATAATAAAAATTTCAAATACAAGGAGAAGACACTGACCTAAAAGATATCCAGCGGTGGATGAATGAGACAGAATTTGTGAGTACAAACAAAGAAAGAAAGGAGTCGGCCCTATTTATCCTCCCAAAATTCATTTCTCCCATTTTCTGCGATGGCCGATGGGATAGAAACAGGCTCATCCTCACCACGCAACCACCGAAAGCAAGTGTCCGGTGCCCCATACAACTGTCCAGCGAAGTCAATGTGTTGGAGGGTGACGCATTTCGAGAACAATTCGATGAGGCGAGCTGGTTGAGAGAGCACACAGGATGCTCTTGGAGAGGTCTCTACGATAAAGAGAACCCGGAGATTAGGCAAAGTGGGTATATAGATCCAGTCCTGCATAGAAAAGAAGATCGATCCATTAGAATTCATGCAGTGGGACGGCATACTGCTGCGACGCGAACCTCGGGTAGCATTGCTTGGATTTCCAAGAACCGAAGAGAGCTTAAGTAGGCACTAGGTCGATTAAGCGGGCCGTGGAACATGGAATAACTGGGCAAAAGGGCGGGGAATTCGATGGCTGCTTTTTTGAACGACAGGGAGCGGAGTTTGTTCAACTGCTCTGAGATCAGGGTGAACAGTTGCGCGGGTATAATGATCGGCTCTCTATTCTCGTAGTCCCACTCGAATCGCACCACCTGTCGACCAGGGAAGAAGGTCATAGCGGCATATATGTTTCCCCTAAGCACCCTAATGTTGGGGCAAACGTGCGGGGACGCAATTGACAAGTTGACAGGACGAAAGTGAGAGATGCTGAGAGAAAAGAGGTCTGGCTGGCCCTTAAGGAACGGTTCGATGACGTTGATGCTAAGGTGGGAACCTAAATAAAGTGATTCGAGGCGAAAGGGACATTCAGGAAGGGGAACATCACGTTGATCAGGTGGCAGAATGGTGCTCAGATTTTTGAGGTTGATGCTGCGCTGAAACCACACCGTGAACGGTTGGAATGCGCACAGTAACGATGAATTTGGATATAGTGGACCGGAATAGGATTTCACCATGCCTGCGAGATGAGGATTATCCCGCATGGTTTCGGTGAAACGGAAGAATCGGCACATATATTTTGACTGTGGGACTTCAACGTTGGAGTAGAGTAGCGGAGAGGCGAGGTCATGCAGGGCACGACATGTAAGAGAAAGCGCACAGAGGGCTTTCTCATTGCCCCGTATGTTATCGAGGGTGATTTGGACTAGCTCAAGCGGCAGGGTAAGTAGGGGCATGCTGGTGGGCAGTGGACAAGTTATGTCCCTGGAATGGCAATCGCTATCACAGCCGAATGGGGCCATCCGGCCATCATGTATCATGATCAATGGCGACGACTTTCTATTTTTCTCAAAATTTTCTTCTCAGTATTCGAGTAAGTGCTTGATGACACAGATGGCTCATTTAAGACTTAATACTCAATGACTGTACGTACGAACCGTTGTTTTTCTCTAATCGAAGTGAGTTGTGATTAGTGGTAGAACACGGTTTCATTGTTTAATAGCGAATCTTAACTGTCGCACATTTCACCATCCAGAAATTTCGTGTACAAGACGTTTGCAGGAAAATTATATCAACTTACAGTGCACAGAAAGCAAGAGCATATAAAGTCATACGATGGCTTTTCCCCGCCGGTGACAACCTATCGGACTCAGAGAGGTTAGCACTTCGAAAAGAGTTTGAGACTCGGACTCGGATACGGGCTGGTAGGCCAATAAGACCAACTGTAACAATAACCGCGGAAAATCTCAGGACAACGAGAACATGCAGCCTGGTGATTTAGGTACCAGAAGGAAGAAAAAGAGATCTCTGGACAACATTTCTTTGATTTCCAAGAACCCTTGGAGCGTAACTAGGGTCTGGATAAATTGAGTGGGCCCACGGATATGGAAGGGTAAAGTTACCTGCAGTCAGGTATTTTAGGAGTCAGAATAGAGGTTGTTCAGCTCGTCTGAAATCTCACAGAGGCGAAGGTAGAATGTATGGGCCCTGGATGCACTGTAAAATTCAAATGAGAGGCCAGACGAAAGGGGATTGAACATGCTAATGAGAAGTTTTATCCAATCCCAAGTGAAAAGAAAATAATCACCAGATTTTGGGGTAGAAAGAAAGCGAGAAGTATAAAAGTTAAGAGTGAGTTTAAAATGGAAAAACACTGTCACCGGTCCCTAGTTATCGTCTAGAAATTCCATTTGCCCCTTTTCAGCGACAGCCAATGGAATAGAGACGGGTTCATCTTTTCCACGCAGCCATCGAAAGCAAGTGTCGCGCCTGGGATACATATATCCAGTGACGTCGACATGTTGAAGAGTTGGGCAATTCGAGAAGAGCTCAGTGATGCGGTCTGCCTGGTTAATGGCGCTCATGTCCTTGAAATGTGTCACTAAAACTAATAGAGCACAAAGGTTGGGTACAGTTGGTACGAAGATCCAGTCCTGTGTTAAAAAGAGATAAGAGCTTAACGGGTACGCGTCGGAAAATTGGTGATGCGAACCTCGGGTAGCATGGATTGGACTTCTAAGAACCGGAGAGAGTGTAGGAAGGCGCTAGGTGGGTTGAGTGCGCCTTTGAACATGGAGTGTGTAGGATACGCGGGGTCTGCTATCTTGTAAGATAGGGAACGGAGGTTGTTCAATTCCTCTGAGATGTCGCTGAGCAATGTCGGGGGGACGCTGACCCACTCTCTGAACTGATAATTCCACACGAAACGCACCACCCGGCGACCTGGAAGGAAGGTTTTTGCAGTATATATGTTCCCGCTGAGCACCTTCAGATTTGGACAAGCGAGCGGGGAAAGGGGCCGGGATCCAACAGGGCGAAAGCGGGCGATGCTGAGAGAAAATAGGTCTGATTGCCTTATAAGAAATTTTTCGATGACTTTTGTGCCGCCGTAGAAACCTATGTGCAGAGATTCGAGGAGAAAGAGACAGTCGGGAGAGAGATATTGATAAAAAAGTAGGTGGAAGGGTAGTCCTCAAAGTTTTGAGGTTAACGATGTGTTGGAGCCATCCTTGGAGCAGCTCGAATGCGTTAGATAAGGATGACGGTGACTTGAGTAGACCGGAAGAGGACTTTACAAAGCTTGCGAGATGGGGCTTGTTCAGCATGGTTTCGGCAAAACGGAAGAATTGGCTGTCAGCGCTGTGCCACTTTGAAATAGTGACGTTGGAATAGAGCAGTGGAGTGGCAAGTGCATACAGGCCATGGCAGGTGAGAGAGACTGCACAGAGATCTTTTTCGTCGTGTATGTTATCGAGAACGACTTGGACTAGTTCGAACGGCAGTGTTGGTAGGGGGATGCTGGTAGAACGTGGTCAAGTTTATGGACTTGCCAATCAGGATCATAGCCCATCGGATCCGGAACCGGAACCGAGTGTGTACCTCCCCGCAATCATTTATATCCTCAAATTATAAAAATGGGGTTAATAACCCCTTAGAAAACAACACTGGCTGAAAGAAGCGGTGAATTCGTGCACTGAATACACTTTGAGGACGAGGTCAGAAATTGTTGATCAATAGTATTGACGAGCAAACAGTAGGCTTCTAAGTGGGACGAAACCAATCACGAGTGCCAACACCTTAAAATCGAGTTCAAGCAGGGAGACGGGAACAGCTGGTATCTCGACAGAATGAAGAAAAAATGAAGGTATAGCGCAAGCGGCCATGACACTGAAACGGCGTCAAACGTCCTCCAAGATATCGTCCAAAAATTCCGTCCGTCCTTTTTCGGCGACTTCCAAAGGGATGGTGAAAGGTATTTGTATATCGCGCAGCCATCGATAACAAGTTTGATTTTCTGCCATATAGATGGGGTTATGAAGGTCTATGCGTTGGAGAGTGGGGGATTCCGAAAAGAGCTCTGGGATACGCGCTTGGTGCTGTATCAGGCTCGCATTGCGTAAAGTTACGTGGGGTGCCTCGAGGACGAAGACCACGCGCAGGTTTGGGAGCGTCGGTATGGTTGCCCAGTCCTAAATGGAGAAGATATGAGTTAGGGTTTGAACTCGGGGAAGGAAGAGCAGAGAGCTGGGATGCGAACCTCGGGCAGAATTGCTTCGATTTCCAAGAACCGGAGGGAGCGCAGGTAGGCAGCAGCTGGACTGATCACTGTAAATATGGACTCGGGGAATAGCTTGACCTCCACTTTGTACGACAAAGAACGCAGGTAGTTCAATTCTTCTGAGATCTCGCTGAACGAGTTGGCTGGGAGATGGATAGGCCTTCCAGTCTCCCAGTTCCAGTCGTACTCCCACTCAAATCGAACAATTTTGCGACCAGGTAAGATACTCTTAGCCGCAAATGAGTTTCCTGCAAGGACCTTCAGATTGGGGCAGGCGAGGGGAGACAGGGGCCGCATCACAGTGGTTGGGAAGTAGTTGAATGTAAGGGAAGTGAGATCTGGTTGATCTTCGAGGAAAGGTTCAATGTCGAGTTCATTGCCTTCGAAGACGGCTACTCGCAGGGATTCCAGACGGAAAGGACACTTGGGAAAGGGGTTTTTAATGAGATTATGTGTAACAAAGAGGCACATAGATTTGACATTGACGACGTTCTGTAGCCAGCCCTTCAGTGGCTCGAACCTGACAGAGGACGATTTCGGGTAGAGATCGCCGGCGTAAGATTTCAGAAGGCTCGCGAGATGAGGGTTGCTTAGCATCGTTTCGACAAAGTTAAAGAAATTGTTGTCCACAGAGAGGGGGTTCAAGAAGGCTGCGTCAGAGTAGATCAACGGAGTGGCGATGTTGTATAGATTGTGGCAGGCCAGAGAAACCGCACACAGAGCTTTCTTGTTGCGTTCCTTCGCTAGGTTATCAAGAACGCGCTGAATGAGTTCTGGCGGCAATTCCGGTTGGGGCATGGGGAATCTATGCTAGTTTGGTGTAACGGGATTGAGATGAGATGAAAAAGAGAGGCTCAATCTGTTTGTTTGGCATGCTTGATTACATAACCCAGATCAAGCTTTGCTTTTCGGCTTGTGTTCGGCACAACGCTCAGGAGGGGTTTCTCAAGCTGCTGCCGGTTCCTAGTTACTCTAGAAATTCCATTCGCCCCTTTTTGGCGACGCCAATGAGATAGAAATGGGTTCGTCTTTTCCGCGCAGCCACCGAAGGCAAGTGTCAGTCCCGCGATACATAAGTCCAGCGGCGTCGACGTGTTGGACAGTTGAGCAATTTGAGAAGAGCTCAATGCCTTGGCTCAATGATACGGGCTCAGGCTGTCTGGTTGACGATGCTCATGTCCTTGTAGTGTGTCTCTAAAGCAAAGAGAGCACGAAGGCTGGGTAGCTTGGATATGGAAACCCAGTCATGTATGAAAAAAGAGATAAGAGGTTAACGAGAAGGAAAACCGCTGATGCGAACCTCAGGTAGCATCAATTGGACCCCTCAGAACCGGAGAGAGCGTAGGAAGGCGCGGCTAGGTGGCTTAAATGCGACCATGAACTTGGAATGTGTAGGAGACATGGTGTCCGCTATCTTGTAGGATAAGGCACGGAGGTTGTTCAACTCCACTGAGATGTCGCTGAGCAATGTCGCGGGGAAGGTGACCGACTGACTCTCCATATCGAAACGCGCCACTCGGCGACCAGGGAGATAGGTTTTAGCGGTGTATATGTTCCCGCTGAGCACCTTCAGATTTGGACAAGCGAGTGGGGAAGGGGGTCGCGACTCAACAGGGTGAAAGCGATGCTGAGGGAAAATAGGTCTGACTGCCTTAGAAGAAAACTTTCGATGGCTTCTGTGCCGGCGTAGAAACCTACATGCAGAGATTCGAGGTAAAATGGATATTTGGATGAGAGATATTGATGTGGAATGGTGGTTCTCAAAGTTTTGAGGTTGGTCGGGGCATGCTGGTGGGACGTGGTCAAGTTACAGCCCATCAGAGCCCATCCAGCCCAAATCTAGCCTCTCACGACAACCGAGTGTATACCTACTGCGATCATTTACTTATTCATCGCTGCTCCAAGATAGTATCTATAAAAATATCTCTTTTTCAGACGTTGACAGAGTCTTTCTCATCATAATTACCGCGTACCTGGTGCAGTTCGTCGTCTATTGCCGTAGCTGATCGAATGTTGATTGAAAAGTCTTACTCTCTTCGAAAGAGAATTTCGACGAAGGAAGAAAGGAAATGAGTTCCGTCATTCAAAGGTAGTCTTTATAGTAATCTCTTCAGTGTGTTTAGGAAATTTGTGCACCATTTTTCACGAGGCTTATAGGAAATCAACTGAAAAATACACGTATGGAAGTCAATGTTGAAGATAGTTGGGCATTGCGATTCTAAGGAAGAGCACAAAAATCGCAGTCCGTTGATCGAGCATGTTCACGAGTATGTTTCTGAGTAGGACAAATGGTATGTGGGTAATCGACGGCGAGGCTAAACAGACGTAAGATCGAATCCAAGAAGGGAGAGAATATCTCGACATAATGAAGGGAAGGAAGAAGAGTGTTCATATTCGTCCATGGTATTGAAACGACATCAAACGTCCCCGAGGTTATCATCTGGAAATTCAGTCCTTCCTTTTTTGGCGACTGCCAAAGGGATAGTAAGAGGTCCTTTTACACCGCGCAGCCATCGAACGCAGCTTAGATTTCCCATAGAGAGCGGGTTATGAAGGTCGACGCGCTGGAGAGTGGGACACTTTGTGAAGAGCCCTGGAATAAGTGCATGGTGTTTTATCAAGCTCGCATTGTCCCGAGCCACGCTAGGTGACTCTAGGACGAAGAGGACACGCAAGTTTGGGAGGGTCGGTACGGCCGCCCAGTCCTACAGATGGGTTAGAGTTAGAAGAAAGCGAGAGATCGAGGTCGGATGCGAACCTCGGGCAGCATAGCTTCGATTTCCAAGAATCGGAGGGAGCGCAGGTAGGCGTTAGCCGGATTGATCACCTTGAACATGGAGTGCGGGAACAGCTTGACTTCCGCCATACTGTACGACAAAGAACGGAGGTTGTTTAGTTCTTCTTTAATGTCGCTGAACGAGTTGGCCGAAATATGGATCGGATGTTTTCTTTCCCAGTCCCATTCGTACTCCCACTCAAATCGCACAACTTTGCGACCAGGTAAGATACACTTGGCGGCGAACGAGTTTCCAGTGAGCACCTTCAGGTTCGGGCATGCGATCGGGGACAGGGGCCGCATCACAGCGGTTTGGAAGTGGTAGAAACTGAGGGAAGAGAGATCTGGTTGATCTTCGAGGAACGGTTCAATGTCGAGTGCATTGCCTTGGAAGAGGGCTACATCCAGGGATTCGAGACGGAACGGACACTTGGGAAAGGGGATTTCAGCTAGATCGTGTGCAACGTTGAGGTGCATGGTTTTGACGTTGACAATATTCTGTAGCCAGCCCTTGAGGGGCTCAAACCTGAGAGAGGATTCAGAGGACGAATCTGGGTAGAGCGTGCCGTGATAATATTTCAGAAGGCTCGCGAGGTAAGGGCTATTTAGCATCGTTTGGACGAAGCTGAAGAATTTGTCGTCAACGGAGTCGTAATTTAGGAGGGTGACTTCGGAATAGATCAACGGAGTGACTAGGATGTACAGATTGCGGCAGGCAAGAGAAACCGCGCACAGAGCTTTCATGTCGAGCTTGTTTTCTGGTCTAAGGTTATCGAGGATGATCTGAATAATTTCGGGCGGCAGTTCTGGTTGAGGCATTGAGAATCTATGCTAGTTCAGTGCACGGGAATTCGATGAGATGAGAGGGAGCAGTGAGTGAAAGGCGCAATCTCAGCCAATCTGTTTGTTTTGGCATGTTGATTAACCCAAGTCAGGTTCCTTGGTGTCCAGCGTGAGTTATAGTTAGTGCATACATGGCCCAGTTTGTCGTCTATTTCTGAAGCTGATCAGTATTAATTTAATCACTACCTCCGCAGCATTTACAGAAGTCGTGCGCCATCTAAACCGTGCAAAAGGCGGGAGCACTATGCACTGGGACGGACTTATCCACCAAGATCAACAAATTTGAAAGTTAGGTCAGGTGCAATCCAACAAAGTCTGAGGATGACAGGAGGCTGGTCCCTTCGCTCATAATGGCGTCGGGGATACGTTGAGCATCGGCAGGTCGGGTATTTGAGGAGAGCTCGATGATGCAGGCTGGTCGAGCAAGCTCACTACTCAGAAGAAAATTTAATTAGATAATGGCGAAGTGCGAGACAGCGAGTCGCGGAGTTTGAGGTTGACGATGCGAGATGGAAGCTCAGAGGCGTTTCGAGAGTCTGTGTGGTAACTGGAATGAGCATAAACGCGCGGAAATTAGTGCCGAGATACTCGAGAATAGCGACTCTGATGACAAGCGAGGAAACCGAGTGGTGTTTATTAAGCATGTTAGCAAGCAAGCAGAATGCTTTCAAGTGGGACAAAGGATACGTAAACCATCACCTAGCCTTAACAGACAGAAGACCGAATTCAGAAGTGAGAATATCTCGACATAATGAAGGGAAGGAAGGAGTGGGTTCATAATCGTCCTTGGTATTGACACGGTATCAAACGTCCTCGAGGTTATCGTCCAGAAATTCGGTCCGTCCTTTTCAGCGACGTCCAAAGGGATGATTTCAGGTCCCTTGGCACCGCGCAGCCATCGACGGCAGCTTCGATTTCGCATAAAGACCGGGTTATAAAGGTCGATGCGTCGGAGGATAGGGCATTTTTTGAAGAGCTCTGGGATAAGTGCTTGGTTCTGTAATAAGCTCGCATTTCCCAAACCCACGTTGGGTGACTCTAGGACGAAGAGGACACGCAGGTTTGGGAGGGTCGGTATAGCCGCCCAGTCCTACAGATGGGTTAGAGTTAAAAATTGGGGAAGAAAACGCGAGAGAGAGCGGACGCGAACCTCGGGAAGCAAAGCTTCAATCTCCAAGAATCGGAGGGAACGCAGGTAAGCGTTAGCCGGATTGATCACCTTGAACATGGACTGGGGGAACAACTTAACGTCCGCCACAATGTAAGACAAAGAACGGAGGTTGTTTAGTTCTTCTTTAATGTCGCCGAACGAGTTGGCCGAGAGATGGATCGGATGTCTTCTGTCCCAGTCCCATTCGTACTGCCACTCAAATCGCACAACTTTGCGACCGGGCAAGATGTACTTGGCGGCGAACGAGTTTCCAGTGAGCACCTTCAGGTTGGGGCATGCGAGTGGGGACAGGGGTTGCATTGCAATAGTTTCGAAGCGGTAGAATTTGAGGGAAGAAATACTTGGTTGATCTTCGAGGAAGGGTTCAATATCCAGTTCACGGCCTTCGAAAAAGGCTACTTCCAGAGATTCGAGACGGAACGGACACTTGGGAAAGGGGATTTCAGCCAGATCGTGCGCAACATTGAGGTGCATGGTTTTGACGTTGACAATATTCTGTAGCCAGCCCTTGAGTGGCTCAAACCTGAGAGAGGATTCGGAGGACGAATCTGGGTAGAGCGTGCCGGTGTAAGATTTCAGAAGGCTCGCAAGATATGGATTGTTTAACATCGTTTCGACAAAGCTGAAGAATTTGTCGTCAACGGAGTCGAAATTTAAGAGGGTGACTTCAGAATAGATTAATGGAGTGGCGAGGTTGTGTAGATTGCGGCTTGCAAGAGAAACCGCGCACAGAGTTTCTATGTCAAGCTCGTTTGCTTGGCCAAGGTTATCGAGGATGATTTGGATAATTTCGGGCGGCAGTTCCGGTTGAGGCATCGAGAATCTATGCTAGTTTCAATGTATGGAGTGACGGGAAAGATGAAAGCGAAGGCGTAGGTGATTGTTTTGGCATATTTGATAAGACTTTCAGACCTTTCGGCTTGAGTTCGGCACAACGTTCACTACAAGTAACTCCCCTCCTTGGCCCAATCCCATCACTGGAATCGCAACTCGAGGTATCAACTACATTTTACTCTTATATTGCAATTCTATTTACTCTCCTTTCATTTTTCCTCAGGTATTTGTGCCAGGAAGATTTATTAGGTTTATAAATAGCGCCAAATCCGGCATCAGCGGCCCTTCCAAGTTTCAACTTTCCACCACCATGGCTCGTCGAGTTCCCAGCTTACGTTCCACTTCAATTCCTTAGATTTCCTACATAAAATGGCGTATTCTTCACCCTTATCAAGCACGAAAAGCAAGAACAAGCCGCCTTTCGTGCCTTCGCCGCGCTGGCTTTCAGAATCACCTGCATACGTGCCCGCCTTTGCAGAGGTTGACTCCTCCGGCCGTCCTTTATCTGGTCATTCATCTCAACCAGCCTACTCTGCTGACCTTAGGTCGCCCATTCCACCTCCGCCAGCGAACCTCTACCCACCAGGCACGCCTGCAGCGTTCAACGTGGACCCAGGTGTTCCCTTTTTGGCAACCGAAGGTCCTTCAGATGCTGGTTCGGATAATGGTTCTGTCAGAGACGAACCCCAGGAGGAAAAGAGGTTTGTAGGTGGGCTGGTAACGGGCATCAAGAAAGTCGTGCGGAACTCGCTGCGGGCTGCATCGAGGAGCCAATACCAGCAGCAACAGCAGTACCGGCCGCAGCAGCATCCTGGGTGGAATCAGAGCATCTACGCTCAACCACCCGAAGTTCGGGACTCAGGATACGCCGCATCCTCCTCTCAACTTGCATCAGCTCCCCTTGGACCGGCTCCTGGCGTTCTATCGCCTATTCAAGATGTCCAATCTCCCCCACAATCTTCGCACCGGGTGGAGACCATTTATTCCTCACCACGCCCTCCCTCAGAGACGCTTATTGGCCATGCAGAACCCAAGTTCGGCAGACAACGTACGCCCTCCGTGGCTCCGCAGGAAATTATCCCTCCAGAATCGATCTTGAGCCCCGTGTCAGCCTCCCTCGAACCTGGCTCCGACTACGGCGCAATGAATGCCACGCCTCCACCTAGCGAAGCCTCGCTGCGCACTTATTTTAAACGCGTGAAGAAGATCGCAAAAGATGTGCATGACCTCCCGTGGGTCGCAAAAGAGCGGGTAACGACGGATTACTACCCCGAGCGGACACGCCGCCGTGACGAACCGAAACACCCCGCTATCGCGTGGCGCAGTCATGCGTTTGCTCAGATGAACTATCGGGCGTCGTTTGGGGCAAGCACGCCTGTGGACGAAGAAAAGTACGAAGAGTCGGGAGCAGTATCCTCCCTGTCAACGCTCCACACCAAAGATCACGTAGTGCCATGGACCTCAACGATGAATTTGACGCAAATCCTACGCCTGTGCCCCAAGGCACGCCTCACGGGTCCGGTTATTTTCCGTTTACCCCCTCTCGCGATAACCTTCCGGCAGATCCGCCTCAAGCCCAACCACTATTTACCCTACCTCCATCCCAACCTCAAATACAAACGCCAGCTCAACGATCGAACCAGCCTCCCTTGCCTACAGGCTCGATTCTCCTCCAAAGCAATCCCAATCCGCCCGACGCCCACCGCTTAATGTCTCCATCCCAGCCCTGGTCAGCCGCTGTCCGCAGCGCCCAACACACCCCCATATTCCCTGTCACGGGCCGGGAATCCTTCCAATACGACACGCCGAACATCAACACGCCTGATATCCCGTCTCCCAGGACACCGCCTGTACAAACTCCGAAACAGAGGGCGGCGTCGATATCAAATTCTTATTCACAGTCTCATCCTCAAATTCCTGCTGATCTAAACCAATACGGTGATAGGTCGATCCGGTTGACGAGCCAACGGCCTGCGTATGATTATGATTATTATAATGATGATATCGACAACTACACGCCAACTCCTGCGCCTGGACACACTCACCGCCGCCGTGCATCACAGTCACAATCCGGAGCCGTTCCCAGAACTCCCAGAACTCCAAGGACACCGGCCGCTCAGGCTTATACTCCTGCAGCCCATGGCCAAAACTTAGACGAGTGGGAAGCATTCCCGCAGGAGAGGCATGGGTACGTCCCGTCTCATCTCGCGGAGAACTATTATGGGATGCGCTATGGGCCAGGGGTCCACGCGCAGCGCCCGCCTTTCGCCCCGCCGCCGCTGTCGGGCCCGTCTTCTGTAGCCTCGGTGCGATAACTTAGACTTTTGGTACTTAGAATGGAGTCGATTTCAATCTTGATTTCTTGCCTGCTTTGAGGGGGTTTCGCAGGCTGTAACTCTCTCGATGCCTAATGTTATCTGACTGATAATATTCTTTTTCTTGGGCCTTTTGTTTGTATGTAATATCGTAGCAAGGATGGCTGTATATCTGTAGCGGTAATTATAAAGTATGTACATGCGAATTATAATTAAAAATCTTGATTCGAGTAAGTAAACTAGTGTCGTCCATTATGTACTATTAAATCCCTATTCGCTGGCAGGGAGTCCACTAGCCAACGCCTTCCACTCTTCAGACAAGGCTGACGAGACAGCAAATGTTAAACTCTCGATTTGCGCCGGAGCTTGACGGTCTCCTGGTAATATGGCCTTGAATCTATCCGTGATGACAGAGTGTTCGAGGCCACGCATCGTAAGCAACTCATACTTCGTGAAGCCTGCCGTCTGTAGGTCGCCCAGGACACGAGGATTGTAGTAGTTCCGACCTCCGAAGAATGCCGTCATCTCGTCTGTCAAGTCGTCATCATTGGGCGATACTGAAGCTGCAGTGGTAGAAGTTTCCTGAGTTTGGTGTTTGGGTTCCGTTGGTAGTTGGAGGTCCTGTTCAATTTCCTCGTTCTTGTCATCATCATCATTGGGCGATGCTGAAGCTGCAGTGGTAGAAGTTTCCTGGGTTTGGTGTATGCGTTTTGCTGGTGGTTGAAGGTCCTGTTCAACTTCCTCGTTCTCAACCACTTCTTGTTCTTCTCTTTTACGCTTTGTCTTTATCTATGGGTATACCAGTGGAGTAGTGGAATGTTAGATAGAATCATCGAGAATATTTGAACTAATCACTTGCCTCCGTCTCCTCAGGAGGAGGAGAAGGCTCGGAGTCGCTCGGCGCCAAGGCATCCTGCAACTGGCGATTGAAAGTGGTTATCAGAAGATTAGTAGTTATTAAGATCATCATAAATGGGACGGACACACCGGTTTACTTGGCGCCTTTTCTTTCTTTGGAGCTGCTGGCCCAGACCGATAAATAATAGGACCAGCTCTTACCCCGCTGCAGCCTCCACTCTGCACCTGCAACCTGCCCTTGGTCGCACCGCGTACGGGTTGGCTCTCTATGTTGGAATCGCTTTCTTCAGTGTCGGATGATTCTGATTTGGCCTTCATAGGTTTCGGAGGCGGCACAGCACGACTACTACCCAGCCGATTTGACTGAGCACCCTTTTTATGCTGTGGGATCACCTCCGATTGAGCTTTTATCCCCTTCTTAGTTTTGTTCATCACTATGTTGGAATCACTTTCTTCAGTGTCGGATGATTCTGATTCGTCCTTCCTAGGTTTCGGAGGCGGCGCAGCACGGCTACCACCCAGCCGATTTGACTGAGCACCCTTTTTATGCTGTGGGATCACCTCCGATCGAGCTTTTATCCCTTCTCAGTTGTGTTCGTCTCAGCATCCCTTCGAGCCCTCTTCCTAGCCTTCCTTCTCTGTGTTTTCTACTCGCCAAGAATCAATTATGCTCTAGGAAAAACTCAGAGCGTTGAATAATTGCTTACGCTGAGAGGAGGTTTGGTATCTTCTTCGCTATCACTGCTGGAAGATGACGAGCACCTCTGTCATTAATGTCCATTAGCCCAAACGCCAAGCGCAGCAGCAAACAATCCAAACCTGAGCAGCCGGATTTGAAGCAATCACAGCTTGCATCGCCTGAGATTTTGTCTAGTTATTATCCAGATACTCGATAACCAGGAAGACCTGACGCATTGGCTGTCGCGTCATAACCCCTAGGTTTGGGAATCGTACTTACGGCAACAGCATTTTCGCAGTCGGATGAACTCGAGTCACTTTCTGAAGAAGGCATATCCTCCTCTTCTGAAGACACCTGTTGCTAGCCAAAGAATGAAGCAGAGAGCTCGAAGAAACGTCGTACGACTCCGAGACAAGTCAAAAAGGCAGAAATCTGGGGTTTGGCTGATGGCAACGTGACCGCGTCATAGAGCGTTGATCAGGTGATTAGAGGCACCGACTAATCATCGATCATTTTGATGGCATTTTAACCATTCCAACCTCAACGATGCCATGAACAACCTCAAAGCCTTCAGCCGTGCTGTTCATTTACTTCATAGGCCATCCGAAGCAGCTCTGAAGTTCCCAGAAGAGGCGCTCGGACTTTCCGTCGCTGAAAAGGGTGGTTTTTACGCGGCTGCCTTGGGGTCGACGCTTAAGGCAAGGTACACTTTGGTTGGCAAGCTGGGATGGGGGATCCATTCCAGTGTTTGGCTCGCGCGAGACTTAAGGTGCGTCTGATATTTATATTGAAATACAAATGCTTCAGTTCGTCTATTTTGCGTGTAGGCAACAACAGCGTCATGTCGCTGTCAAAATACTGTCAGCCCATGCAACACAAGTTCAAGGCAAGTTCGCCGACGAGCTCAATATTCTTAGACGGATCAACAGCAGCGACACGAAAGAACATCCTGGTCGAAAACATGTTACCACCCTGCTAGACAACTTTACAATTACGGGTCATCATGGCGCTCATCTTTGCCTTGTTTCTGCGGCTTGTGGTGCTTTCAAGGGTCCGATATTTAATTCCGGTCAGAAGCTGCCAGTTGCCTTCGTGAAGGTAATCGGGAGGCAGCTATTGCTTGCTCTGGACTATTTGCATCGCGAATGTCGAATTATTCATACAGGTACGTTTATAGTCTTATTTTCCTTGCAAATTCTTATGGCCTCGAAAGACCTCAAATCCGACAACATTCTTGTCAGCCTTCAAGATACAGAACAGCCTTTCCAACGTTACTCGACCAGACTATCAGAATCGGAGGCTTTCCATGATACGACTCTACCTGTTGTATCCTGCCCAATCGTTGAGTTCAGCACCAATAACACGCAGCGCAACGACAACCCACAACCTGGTTTTGAAGTTCAGTTGACAGATTTCGGGACCGGTGAGCGATCTTCCATATTTCTCGCAAATCCACGGTTGACCTTGAATTATTTAGCGGCGATGGTGGATGGTCCACATGCAGACGTTATCCAGCCTTACGCCTTGCGTGCCCCAGAAGTTATCTTGGGCAACGGGTGGCATACCGCCGCGGATATCTGGAACTTAGGATGTTTGGTGTGTTTAATTCTATCCATTGTAGTCGTTGCGGCACAGTACCACTCATTGCGATTTCTAGTTATTTGAATTTCTTACTGGAAGCTGGCTCTTTTCCCCGCGAGGCGGACCCACCTGGAGCGCGGAATCCTACCATCTTGCCCATATGCCTGTCATAGCCGGAGAAGGATTCGATCTCGAGTACATCCGAAAGGGAAAGTATTTCGAAAAGTACTTTACACCCGAAGGTGACTTGCTATCTTATGAAGTAGAAAATGCTCGCTAAAACGAATCGTATCTATAGGCCATCTAACCCTCCAAGTGCAGAAAATTCGGAACCTGGAGCAAGCTCTGGACGCTTATCGGGTCTTGGACGATGCTGAGAAACCGCGTTGTGTTGATTTCTTGAAGTCTATGTTGCGGTTAAAACCTTCGGATCGAAGTACGGCTGCCGAACTGCTCGAACATAGTTGGATTAAACCTTGAGGCTTTGATCCTGTTCAATGACAGATTCGATGTTACGGCGATGGTAGATCCAGCCCTACGCCCTGCGTGCCTCAGGAGTTTCTTGAGCTGTTTCCGCCGGTACACCCACATCTCACTGCAGAAATCTATTATGCACCAGCCAGTCGTTTCACTGCCGCTGTCTGGCCCCTTCTTTATTGGTTCGTTACGCCAATGGTTGGGTAATTTGAAAATGATCCGTGAAGTAGTGCGGTTGTCACAATTTTGTTTTATAGTTCAGTCGTCTTTCGTAAGTAGGGATTACATTCAGGTTATGGAATTGTAGAAGAATTACTTGATTACACGTCTACGGGTAAGTATAATTGGCATCGCATGAGCCCGACTTACGCGAAAGTTGAAACATTCTCCGTGACCCCACTCCTGATTGCCAGGCGATATGCCGTCCTTTACAACAGGCCGCCTTGTTATTGGCGGGCTACCGACGGAAAAAAGGATTACACGGCTAATTGAATGTCGTAAGTATATGTGCAGTCGCCAGTGACCTCCACCGACCTGATTTCATTAATCAAAGAGAATACGTTATAGGCCCGACTATAGATCTCTATCAGGCTGGGAATTGGGTCAACAACGCCGTTGTGCAGTTCTTGCTGAGAGGCACTGTAATTAGATAGTCCAATTTCGAGGGCTTCGGGCAGAAGTCCCTCTGCCGAAAATGACTACCCTTCTTATAATCCAAGCTGGGTGCTCCGAGTCGTCTGTCGGGGTATATGTAACCCGCCATGTTTCCGGGTCTAGGGTTGCCTATAGCTGGGTGGAGGAATTTCAGCGTCATCTATCCCGACGTCTTATGCCGTCCGCGTTATGGAATGTCCGCGGTGGCAAGGAAGATAGTTTCGAGCGAACGCCGTGATTCCACGAACGACATTTCAAGAGCCGAGGTCAATTCAACGTCAACGGCCTCTGGGGGAGTTTGCTTCAAGTTGTGCATGTTGATTATGAGTCTGCAGGCCTATGGACGACGTTAGATATATAGGTTGAAAGGCTCAGAAAACCGCAGACGAACCAGTACCGAGAAAGCACAGGTTATAAGGCTAAGAAAGCAGAGTTCGTCAACTGCATTTGAAAAGTCAAACGTGAAAGTTGCTTACGGCACAGCAATGTGAGCAATATCTTTAACACGAAAGAAAACGGGCATGAAAACAAGGAGCATCGCTTGATAATGGAATAAGGCACCATAATAATACAAATGTCGAAGGAGACGCACCAATTATCGCGACAAACGTCGAGCTTCCATCTCGCATTACTCTTGAGACTACCGGGATATCTGCCCATCCTTCCTGCAAGCCTTGCCGGTATTTGTATAGAGCAAATCCCCAGATAATCGTTTGTGTGACACCTACGCATCCTCTAGGTTGGGAATGGCAAAGCGTTAGAAGCTTCCAAACTAGGTTCAAAAACTTGAACGTACCCGACGCGCGCCATTTCTCGAGAAGCAGAGGTGACGATGCAAGCAGAATCATATTCCAAACTGTCAAATGCAGAGAATCCGAGGTATACGCCCAGACAAATTTCAGCTAGGATTGTAAACGTCAATATGCACCCAACTAAGGTGCTCTTCCTGTATAACGCGTAGACTGTTGATGTGAATCAGCAGTTAAATTCAAGAAATAAGCTGATTTGGTACCTCGGAGGACAAGAATCACTTCGACCGATGTTTGAAGCGCCATTATGGTTACGATTTGGAAGTAGAACCACCTGCGACAGGTTTCGGAAGGAATTGATGTCGTCGATAGAGGCCCGGTCGCGTAGAAAACGGAAAAGCTGCAACGACAGTCTGTATTAGACAACATACGGAAGGTTAACAAACACAGGAACCCCACATTTGACTGCCGATGCCAAAGTAACGCGCGAAAAGATACAAAAACTTGACTCTGCTCGGAGGACTCCTGGGAGAAAGAGCTGAGGAAAACAGCTCAACGATAATCTCGACGCTCACTTGAAGATGAATATGTATTCCTTATCGAAGTTGGAGACGGTGTCCCATGTGAGAAACGCCAGACCAGCGACTATAAGAGGGTCAATTGAGTACAACATTCCAGCCAAATACGTACTGCATGCACATTTGCGAGAAAATTGGTCAGAGTTGGCTAACGCGGTGTGGGGCATTTGCATGCAGCTTGCGAGTATGGGGAGGAATAACACGCCAACGTCGAACTCTATAGGCTCCAAATTCAAGCCTTCAGTCGACGTCAAGTGACAGCTGGTGAGGGAAGCAGACAAAGGTTTGAAATTTGAATTATCGGACAAGGTGATTGAAGATCAGGGTGACGAGTGATGACAGTTCACGTGAACGTTGGTCGCTGAAAACATAGTAACAATTACCCCCGCATCAGAACGTCCAATGGTCTACTGGCGGACGAGAATTGAGAAACTTTAGCGATCGCATTTAAATTTCTGATGGGATTACTTGACGGAAGGTGGAAATGACATACCTCCAAGTGGGACCTCTGCGAGCCTCTGCGTTCCACAAGACTAGAATTTCGAGACTGGTCATTTGTTGGTGAGTTTGTTTCTTTCGGTGCCTATGGGCGGGGCGAGAACCTCTCTGCTGGCAGCTGTGAGCAGGATATAAATAAAGAAACAGAGTTTGACAGAGTCTGACGAACGTGAATAGCCGATTGGTGCATCCACATCGGGTCAAATTAGAGTGCAGGAAAGTCCTCTCCGAGATCGTGGTGGGAGACGGCGGCCGACGAGAGAGTGCGTACATACGGAAGACGAAAGAAGGTCTTTCACCAGCGAAATGGGAACATCATGGTTGATATTGAACTGACCGTTATGCCAAAATGTTTTCAGGGACGGATAGCAACAGTGTGCGCGGCGAACGCTTCGAAGTTCGCAGTGATTCAATACACATACATGTACAAGAGCCTGCAACTTCAAGATACGCGAGTCGGCTGGTCGGGGACACCCGGAGAGCTGCGAGTAGTACGGAACACTCAGTCTCGAAACGGTCATACAGCCTACGGAACGAACGAGGTTGTCAGTGCTTCCGGGATATAGGTAACAAGTGAGCGTCTACAGTATGATCCACAGACCGAAGAACGCGTCAGATGTGCCGAAAACGATCTTTGAGGGCGCAGAAGAAGGGGATTAGCAGTGTGCAGTGGCTGAATTAAAAAGTTTTGGACGAACCAATGATATCCAAAATTTTCCAGCACATTGTTTCTTGTCTTCTTAGCCTTCCTAAACATAACGATACGAGCCTAAACCCCTTTTGTTGCCTGTTACTTTACGACTTCGAGGCAGGGTATGGTGTAGAGTAGAAGATCAACCGGTGGTCCGATCGTTTTCCGGCGTGTTTCAAAATTCGGGCGAGTAATTAATTGCTCACCAATCATTGTTGAGAAAGACGGTGACGCCCTGCAGCGGTGAACTCATTACATCCAAAATGTTTTCATCTGCAAAAATACTGAGGGGGCGACACAAGTAAAAAAGCAGGTTCGGACAATCACAATTGTCCTACGTCCTGTGGGTGGTCTCCCCTCTCACAAACCAAGCGGCTCGGAGTTGAGGAATATTCTCAGGTTCAGTTCCTTGCGGTTCATCCCCTGGGGAACAAGCAGGCTGAAACCAAACGGTTCAGCACTCGCTTTAGGCATGAGTGGAACCAGTTCACTACTGCCTGCGCAGTCGATTCCTGGCTCACACTCGGGTGTACATCCGGTTCGTAGCCTCGTCAGACCGATGACCAGTGTGATAGAGCTCCTCGCGCTCGGCGGGCGGAAATCACGCTGCGGAAATTGCGTCAGGAGGGGTTCGAACGAATTGCTTCGTACGAACGACCCCGGCGCACTAAGAACCACGTCATGACTCGCGCTAACCAACACGGCGACTAGAGGGCAAAAAACAACTAGCTTTCACTGAACAAGTGTCATTCCTCGCTGGTGTTCATGTCCTCAAAAACCTCTAACGACCCTCAGTGTAACAAATTCCTTCTATTTTTTTTGCCTGGGTAGCCAAAAGAGTGAATGTGTTTATATGTACGATAGTATATAACAGACATTGGGGTGAAGATGAAGATGAAAAATGAAATGCAAATCATATATCCCACAGACAAAAAAGAATGAAATGAGCACGACCGAAGTTGAATCTAGTAAACAAATTCCAGTCAAGCAAAAGAGAGGAAGGAAGGATCCAAGAGTGTACAGTTAGTTAGTTGGCAATGACGAGCAGTCGAAGAGAAGAGAAAAAGATAGAATAAACAATGTAGTTGCAATGATATGGGCATGGTAGTGGTATCAAACAGACAGGATGAATGAATGAATGGTCGAATGAATGTTGTTCCGAAACAGAAAAGAAAAAGAAAGAAAGAAAATAAAAAAAGGAAGATAAACGAGTGGCTGACCAGACCTCCTGGTCGTAAAAATAGAGGGCAGCACTGTGATGATGTACACCAAACCAAGCACCTAAAGCAGAATCGCCCTCTGCGCAGCCCCCGCCCTCCCAATCGAGCCCACACCACCAACACCACCAGCACCACCAACAGCACTCCCCCCACCCAACACAGACGCAGACGGGGAGAGCGTCATCGGCGGCCTCATCTTCGAGGTCGAGGTATGATACACCATCCCCGTGCCCGTCCTCGGCTTCGGGCGCGCGATACCCCCAGGACCTGGTGATGGGGGCGGTGGGGAGGATGGCGAGGGGAGAGGCGACGAAGGCATGGGCGAGAGGCCTGCGGAGGCGGAAGAGAGGGACGGCGTGCGCAGGGATCCACGCGAAGCGGATGACGTTAGGGAGAGGGAGAGGACGGACGGAACAGGCACGGCGGCGCGGTCGCCTGCGCCTGCACGAGCTGCTTGACGAGGCAACTGTAGTGGGCGCACAGCAGGTGACGCCGAAGACGGACCACCAGGCGACGGAGTCGACGCAGACGCAGACGAAGTAGACGAAAACGTCCTCGCGCGGGGGAACGCGATCTTCGAACCCGGAATCCCCGTCGTTGTCGTCATAGGCTCCATCCTAGAATGAGAAGGCATCTTCCTAAGCCCGCCTGGTGGGAGAGGAGGGAGAGTCTTGTCTTTATTATAGTCCGACCTGAATTTGCTCTCCGCAACAGGAGTAGTCGACTCGCTCGAGAGAAGCTGGTGCTGCTCCGTGTCTTTCGGCGTAGCAGGCATAGGGATGCTCAGCGTCGACGCAGTCGACGACGGGGTGTTCACCGCCGACGTTGTCTTGGAGCTCGAGTGGCCGTGATGATCGACGGACGAACCCGTCGAGTCCCTCCCTCCACCACCACCACCGCTACTCCGCGCACTAGGCTTCCTCATCCTCGACGGCGTTCTCCCCTCTCCTCCATCGTGCGGGCTAGTGACGTCAAGAGAAAACGTAGACCCCACACTGCTCGTACTCGTTCTCGTCCCCCCACTGCTCCTCTTCTGCGTCTGCGTCTGCGACGCACCAGACGGCGTCCTCCTCTGCCACGACGTCGGCGGCAACGACGCGCGGGGCAGCTTGCCCGCTCCACCCGCTCCACCAGAACCAGAACCAGAAGGCAAGCGCTGGCGCTGCGCCTGCGCCCACTCGCCGGACTGCTGCAGCGCATGATCCTCCTCCTCCTCGTCATCGTACTCGTCGTACGTGTCAAAGCTGCGGTATTCGCGCTCGGACTCGAGGAGCGCGCCGGAGCTGTATGAGCGGGAGAGGGGGTGGCGCTGGGGGTAAGAGGGCCTGCCTGGGGTTAGGACGGACGAGGCGGAGGACCGGCGAGAGAGGTTGAGGGATGAGAGGCGACGGGTGAGCGGGGACGGGGCGTCTTCGTCTTCGCTGTTGGAAAGGATGGAGTTAGTATGAGGTTATGTGATTGGTATCAGACAACGTTGTAAGGGACGAGAAAGCGCCGAAAATCACGAAGCAAAAAACGAGGCAGTACCACGAAAGGGTACGTACGAACAAGAACAAGAACAAGAACACCAAGACAAAAAGACGAACAAAAAACATAAAAAACCCTCAAAAAAAAAAAAAAGCACCCACCTATCACTCCACCCCAACCCAGTAGTCAACCCAATCCCGCCCCTCAACATCTTCCCATCCCGATGACGCACCCTCCGCATAGGCGTATCGCGCTCGTCTTTGATGATGCCTGATTTGGTCATCAGCGAGGCTGCATCGAAAAAAAACATCAGTAAAGAAAAACGAAGGAGGTGAAGAGGAGAGGAAAGGAGAGGACTTACCATGAGAAGCCAGACTCAACGTACTCCCAGGCCGCCCATCGAGGGGCGTGGCTGAGCGGGAGGCACCGCCTGGGAGGAGCTTGGAGTTGGGCGAGAGCAGGCCGTCGCGCACCATAAGATGCCTACCAAAAATAATCAGGATCAAAACCACACAAAGACGAGAAAAAACCAAAAACTCACGGTAAAGGCGTATGCAAATCCAAACTCGAATCCGAATCCCCCCCATCCTCCTCCTCTTGGTCCCGTGCGTTGGCCCGACTCCGGCCGCGCAAAGCATACTGCACATCCTCATCCTCGCTCCCCTCACCCTCCAACACCCGCTCCAGCTCCGCATCATACTCCCCCTCTCCCTCCTCCTCAAAAGAGCGCACTCGCGCCCTGGTGCGGTCCCACGAGGGTTGTCTCTCCACACCCATCGCCACTGCCTTGCCATTTGGAGTACCATGACCATGCCAGGAAGAAGCAGACATCCCCTCCGACACACGTCTCCTCCCATTCGAATTCGAATTTTCAACAGACGCAGAGGAGAACCGAGAACGAGGGGGTAAACCATCGCTCACCCTCCTCTTACCCGCTTTTGGCCTGGTCGAATTAGCCCCCACAACAGCTGCACCAACACCACTAGCAGGAGGAGGAACAGCACCGCCAGAACTAGAAGACGCGCTATCAACCCTACTCCTCGTCCTCGTCCTCGTCCTCGTCCTGCTCTTGCTCCTGCAGTTTGGCCGGGACGAAGTGGATTTCGTGAGCGCCGGACGGGGCGTGGTGGATAGGATGGTGGCGATATCGGGGCTTGGTGCGCGTGGGTCTTCTTCTTTCTTCTTCTCTGGCTTCTTCTCCTTTTCTTTTTCCTTGGCAGGAAAAACCACACCCGCTCTCGAGCTCGAGCTCATCTTCCTCTCCGTAATCGTCGACGCCGCCGAGGACGAGCCCTTGACAGGCAAAGGCACAGGTCCAAGCTCATCAAGCGTCATCTCCCCCTTCTCCTTCTCCCTCTTCGCACCAACAACCCCAACCTCCACCACCTCGGTAGTCGTAGTCTTCGTAACCACGATCCCGCCCAACACCTTCCCAAGCTCTTCAGGCGGTAACCCCAGCCCAAGACCCACGATCTCCTTCTCCCTCTCCCTCTCCTTTTCGTGCTCGCGCTCGTCGGGGAGGACGACAGGGACGGGGGGTAGGCCCACAGCAGGCTCAGGCGGGCGCTCCGTCTCCGCCGCGCGGCTGCGACTCCGACTGCGCACGTTGAGCACGCGTTTGAGGCCTGCGCTGCGTGTGCGCTCTGCGCGGAGCTCGAGGCGGATGTCTTTTATCGTGGGAGATGATATGGACGCCGCAGCAGCAGCTGGCTCAACAGACTCAGCAGAGGCCTCAGCAGAGGCCTCATCATCTGCGGATTCGGCGAGCGAGGAGAGAGGCGAGTTGGTGAGCGAGGACGAGGAGAACTGGGTGAGTGTGGATGCGGAGTGAGGGAGGGCGGGTGCGGTGGGCGGTGCGTAGGCGTCTGCTAAAGGCAAAGGAGGCGTGAGAGGGGGCAGACGTGTGGGTTGGAACGCCAACGAAGGGGACGGGGAGGCCGGGACGAAGGGGGCCAAAGCGGGGATGGGCGAGCGCTTGGAGGAGGAGGGGTAGGAGAAGGAGCCGATGGAGGAGTTGGAGCGGTGCATGGGTGGTGCTGCTGCTGCTGCTGGTGCTGGGCGGTCCTCGTCGTATGTGCGAATTCTGAGGTTTATGCCTGGATCTATGGGATCTGCGAGTGACATTTGATGGTGATGTCTAGTTGATGGTGGGACGCCATGTGTTGTTGATTTCGTACTCTGCGCCATTTCCAACTCCACAGGGTGTTCGTCCTCTTCTTCGTCTGGGAGCGTGTCCAACCCCAGGATATCGCGCATGTCGATGGAGCTGATGCTTTCGTTCATCTGGTGACGCTGCACGAACCTGCGCACAGGCGCAGAGGCAGAGCGAGTAGGAGAGGGCATAGCAGCAGGTGGAATCTCCCCGTCGTCGTCGTCAATGTCAGACAATGGGAACGGCGAGATCGACAGCCGGGTGAGCTGGGGCTGGGACGGCGGCGGCGATGTGCCCGATATGGAAATAGAAGGACGGCCAGTGCCGGATGACGACGACGGGCTGCGCGGGCTCGAGTAGGACGAGCGCGACTCGGGACGAGTAGGCGTGAGCGGGGGGAGAGGCGACGTCCCGCCGACAGGGCTCTTCCCGGACGACGCGATGCTGGTGCGCGAGCTCGTGGACGCCCCGCCGCCGTGCCCCCCGCGCTGCTGAGGCTGATCACGGACTCGCGCTGGGAGGAAGAGGTCACGGAGTACTTGCTCGACCTGCGCGACCTGTTGACCGCCGAGGAGAGGAGGAGCAGCTGTTCGTGCTCTGATATGCGCGAGGGGCCGGGGACGGGGGGGAGGGGCGTGGATGGGGGCCCGCTGAGCGGCGGGTTGGTGGTGACAATGAGGCTGTTGGGCGTGGTGGGTGTAGGCGGGATGTGCGTGGGCGGGGTGGGGAAGGATTCGAGCAGCAGAGGGACGGGCGTGTGCTTGTGCGGTCTGGTTGGCATAGTGGTTGTGGTAGTCGACATGGCAGGAGCAGGAAAAGGCGAACACAAAGCAAGTCGCGTGTGTTTTATGACCCGGTCGATCGCGGATGAGCGGGGACGGTGGCGTGCAAGTTCATGCCAGCGCTGAGCAGCAGCAGAGAAGAAGGTAAAAGAGAGAGAACGAAGAGGAGTCAACAAACAGAATTCCTCAGAATTCCCCCCGGTTTCCTTTTTCGGCAAAGTCTCTTTTTTCTTGGCTCCCATTGGCCGATCAACCCGATCGAGATCGAGATCTCCCATTTTCCGTGTCATGCTCGCCCCACCCTTTCGTCCAGCCTCTTTCTTCAACTCTCGCTATTCTACGCGTCGAGCTCAGTGTCTACTTCATACAGAGAGTCTCTTGCACAAACTCTGCTACCCTCCCCGATCCACCTCGCCGTCTACAGCATCCGATCAAACATCCCTCTCGCATCCACTTCCGGATGTGGATCGTCTGCATCCATGCCCTCCGTCTTCTCCATCCCACCACCTCTCCTCCGACTCCACCTCCATTCCAAGCCAACTCACGCTCTCCGCCATCCCTCTCCCTCTCCCTCCCTTCCCAAACCCACCGGCCCTCAATCATCCATAAAGGTACCTCACTCCCAGCCCTACTCGACCCTACACGCCCACCACTAAAGCCTCCACAAAAGTACATATACACATGTTTTCTCGTCCATGCCAACTTGTTCCTCCGCTATACAAAACCCTCGCCGCTGCCCGCGCTTCCCATGCGCGATGGAGCGCGTTGCCCTCACCCTCACGGTCGTTGCTCGCCTTCTCTCCCTCATGACTTCGAGAACCCGTCATCTCGAGTCCTCACCACCCCTCCAGATCGACATCCGAACAATCTAATAACTTCACCATGGAGACTTCGGACTGATCCTCTCCTCTCGCTGTCAGTGTCAGGATCGTCCGCTGCAGTTGAGGCACAGACAACTCTCGCTCTATCACCCCAGCCCAACGTCAACGTCACCGCCGCCGTCCATCTAGCTCTACGTAGAGCGGAACGTCGGCCCAGAACCCGAGAACCTCAAAACCGCCTTCGCCTTCCGACTTCCACTCCACCGCTTCCTTCCTTCCTTCTCTTCCACGTCCTTCACCCTCACCTTCTCCACGTACACCTCCGCACTACGAAATCAACGCACCAAAAATCCGACGTCGGATTCGACCTTTCGTAAAATTTTCGCCATCATGATCCCCGCCTCTCGCTAAGGATGTAGGCCTAAATTAACGGCAGTCAATTACTGCATCGAACCTGCACCACGGCATCGGCATCGACGATGACTCTACTCGCCTTGGTATTGGTCTTATCATCGCGTCCAGACACGGTCAGGCTGTGTCGATTGTCGAGCGGCCCGGAAAATTTTCTGGTTCTGAATATCCAAGTACGAATACAATGACATCCCACCACCATTACGCGCCACCATTTCTGCTCATTCTCTTCAATTGGTCGCACCCACCTCCGGCGCTGGCAGCTGCGCGCTGTTGTTGATTATAATCCAGAACTTTCTCGGATCCTCGTCTTCAATCCCACGTCTTTCATTCGCGTACCCGCCTCGTGCTTGCTGCTCGTTTGAGGGGATGCCTCTCGCTTGTAGGCTGCTCCTTGGACCTTGAATTTTTTGCGAGCCTTCGAGCTTCGACTGATTAAACTCTGCTCTCCGTAAGTCTCTCAATCTCTCTTCTATTTCGTGCTCTCGATCCTTATCGCACGTTCTTCTCCAGCATTCAGCGCCGCCGCACACGATCCATTCATACCCAACCCAACTCAATTCACCACGTCAAGCTGGATCTCAACCTTCCCAATCCAAATACAAGGACATCTTTTCTTTCTCGTCTCTCCCTCCCCCGAACACTCCTCTCCTCTCTTATCCCGGAGACTTTCAACTACTTCCCGTACGTCTCTCGATCTCGTCCGACTATACCATTCTCGTTCTCGTCCTCATTAACGTTAGTCTTCAATTAGCGTTCCGCATACACATACGATCCATACCAAATCAACTAACTCAATTCAACCCGTCAACTTAAGCCGGATCTCGACCTTCCCAATCCAAATACAAGTTCCTCTCTTCCTCACCGCGCTCCTACTCTTCAGCGCTCATACGATTCCGAGTACACATCCAAGCCAGGTCGACCACTCCGGCCCGCTCAGTGCTCATTTCTCATCCCGTCTGCTCCACAATCGCTCCACGCCCCACGATTGCTCAAAGCTCGAAGCAGCAACTCCCAAATGGAACCTAAAACGCTATAAAAAAAAGTCCGACCCGGTACCGCATGCACGATCGCACAACTGCACAGCCATTCCCGGCTTTCTCCCTCTTTTCTGTTTTTCTCTCCGTCTTCCGTCCTCGTGGGTGTGGTGTAATGTGCGGAGGCTATTGTTTTTCTGTATACATGTCACTAGTCACTGTGCACGCCGCGCGCAACCTGTCAGCGCCGCGGCTGCGGCTGCGCCTCCATTTGTTCGAACTTTGCTGGCTCCTCTCCCTGTTGGATGGGGACTGGTACCACGTGCTCAGCTGGAGTGCTTATCATGTATTGGTTCTCGAGTAAGGAAGGATGGAATGCAGAGCTTTTGTTGTCTTTTTTGACGTGTTTATTGTGTTAATGCGTATCACATGTAAAGGCGACTGCGAACGCCTCAATTTTCGTGTTTATCATCCGATTCGAACGTACCCAAGAGCTTCAACGATGCGCTCCACGGTGCACCATCGGAATATACACCCCCGAACATGAATTACGAAAGAGTTCTCTAGTAATTCAACGTAAGTATGCATCATCAAACGATGTAAACGTCTCCATGGTGAGCGTATACACATTCTGTCTAGCAAGTAAGTTCGTACCTCAACCACCCCCATCCGAGTCGAACACCTTTCATCTCATTTCATGAACTGGCAACCTAGAAACCATCTTCGCGACGCCTAGTCGTCAATGTCCTGACCTGACCGTGATCTCATATAACAAACATATCGGAACTTCTGAACAGAATGCGTAAATTAAGAATAACGAAAGCTCGGGGTTAGGTCTGCAACTCGGGGCTCGAGACTGGCCGAAATGTAGGTGCGTTTCTTTCAACTTTTCAATGTACCTTACTCAATGACTTTCTTTCTGTTCTAGATAGACTTTTGGTATGACATTGGTTGATTATCATCAAGGTCAATCGGAGACGCAAACCGTTCGCAGCCGTTGGCCATTCCCGTCCGTCATTTCGTCACTGTAAAGTTAACATTTCTTCCTAAAACCGCTGTAGGCCGTTCAAGTTACTCATCGTCCCGCCCTTGCGCATGCCCTTCCGTCATTTCGTCATCGTAAAACCTTCCTTCCGCTCTCGCCGTGGGTCGTTCGAGTATTAAATCAACCCGGCTGCAAAAATCGACGTTCTAGAATGAAATTTCGTACTGCACAATTAATTATCTTCTCGAGGCCCTCGTTACTTGACAGGGCCTGGCTTCTGGGGCCTGGCACGCTGACAAACTCGGCGAGCCTCGAGGATATCGTGCCGTTTATAGAGAAAGACACGATAATTCCCCTCGGAGTCTCCGAGTCGGAGGTATCATTGAGGTAAAGTTGATATAAATCTTCACCGTTCAATTTTCTCGCATCCCCATTTCTACTAGGACGACGGACTGGAACGCGCGAGTTGGAGGAGGTTGATGACTCCAGTGCGAGCAATATGTCTGTCCTCTTGTTGTTTTTCTTTGTTCTTTCTATTTCTTCTAATTTCTTCTTTCCTTTTAGTCTTCGAACACGAACACTTAACGGATGACGCCCGGCGCAGGACTTGCGCAATCAGCGCTGCGTCGATCTGACACTGACAGTACCCAACTCGGGTTATCTCCGTCATCATCCACGACGCCGACGCCGATCGTAGTAGTGGTCGTCAACCTCCGCCAACGGCCTTCTTCACCGCGATCGGTACATCATCGAAATTGGCAGCCTTCCGTCATCGATTGACATTCGACGTGGCCTACGGCAGGAAAAGACTGCAGACATACGCATTGCATCATCGTGTCGATCATCCATCCGTCCATCCGTCATACCTGGGAAAGACATGCCCTTCCCACCGCGGTTTCTGGTTCTCATCCCGGGGCTTGCCACCTACGATTTTCTCATCTCAGTGAACGTTTATAGTCTTTCTCACAATAGACTATTACTCCTCACTTCGAAGCTCGCCGTGCTTCGACTCTCATGTCCTGTCACTGTCTAAACTCTCCACCTCTATCAGCAAAGTGTTCGCAATCGCGAGGGCAATTGTTCTTTGCCTGCTCGTGTGCTTAAATTGGACTTTGCCGCCGATCAACTCGCAGCTGCGCCTGTCTTTTGTTCTCTGTGTTTTCTTCGGCTCCCTAGTGCATTAATAGTTGATTTCCCTCTCATGCTCCATAATCCGTGTCTCTTCCTGCGCATTTGTTGCACTCAATGTTGTACAGTTATTCCTAGTGTTTGCAAAGTTCGCTTTGTCCGGTCTTTTGCCCTCCAGAGCCTTAGACAGAGACCGTAACCGGCCTACCAAGCTTCCCAACTGACGAGAAACTGAACCAACCTCTGTAGATCAGTTTAGTAAGATTTTTTGCGGGCTTGAAGTGGGCCTTAAGCAAGTAGAGTTGAAACTGATTGCAAACCGATTCTCCCAGCAATTATACGAACCCAAAGCTCGAAATTTGCTCAATTGCGGGCCGTTGCTGTGCATACATGTATAGTGTTTGGAAGTCCGGTTACGGAACCGCAAAAAGACCGTAACCGAACCGGACCCAGACCGATGAGGACCGCAAAACTCGAGGACCGATGAAGACCGTTAACCGCAGTCCGGTTAACGGTCTACCATATTTTCGAAAATGTGAGGACCGACGAAAAACCGGTTTTAACCGGTTCCAACCGGTCGTTCGGGCTGTAATTTTACACGTAGATAGCGCCAAATAATACCTTTCAGACGACTCTAAGATCGTAATTTTAAACAGAAAACTGATGAAGTTGCAGTCAAATTTGTGAAATTAATTGAATTCAAATATATTTATGTCTAACTTCCTTAATTGTCAGTCAATATTCGTGTTCTTGACCTCATTTTGGAGAGTAAAATAATTGTATTTTAACTAGATAGCTTAAATCTATTTTAGTGGTGTTAATGCTCGCTAATTTCACTGATTAAATGGTTAGATACTGATCTGAAACTGTAAAAAGGGGAAAAAACCGGTTTTTAACCAGTCCTGAGCTGGTTTTAACTGTAACTGGTCAAGACCGGTTCATAGACCGCAAAAAAACCGATCTTAACCGGTCTACTGCAGTCCGGTTTGGTTTTTTGCACTTTCCGAGTTTTGATAGACTGGTCCCAGTCTGCGGTTAAGGCTCCTGAGGCCAAAAAACCGGACCGGACCGGACTTTCAAACACTATGCATGTACAAGCCTGCATTTCAAGTTGAATCCAAATTCCAACCCTGACACTGTGTCCGATTTTTCTGCCAATTTTGGCAAAGACTGACACTCGGCGCAGAAATGGATTTATGTCTGCTGAAAATACAACAAAAATTTCTCCGAGTATTGAGTCTTTGGGCTCTGCAATAAGGGTTAAACAAAAGACCCCCAAAAATTGATCTTTTTTGTTTTCTTTTACATGGTGAAAAATGAATCTCTTAATTTCTCACACAATATAATATACTAGCACATATTTTTTTATTCCCTTTATGGGAACTTTTACAGCACTTTGCAAATAGCTTGACAGTAACGGCCCGGGAAAGAAAGAAAGGAAGATTAACCCTAGATTAGCACTTAGCGCTAAATCACCGCTCCTGCACTTCCAAATGGACAGAAAAAAGGATATGGCTCTGGGAAGGTATCCTAAAAGCGAACGGAGGTCTACGAGATTGTTTTGTCATGCCAGAATTGTCAAATGTTGGGCGAATGGGCAGGAACTCAATTTAGGGTTATAATGTTATGTAGGACTGCCCATGTATCTGATGGCCGCAATATCTATGGAAAAAATGCAAAGCTCATCTACAAAAGCTTATAGAATGATACAGACGGCATATCTAAACATTCTACAAAATTTGGTAGGTGTTCTACCAGCCAGAAGTACGAGAACCGGTCAAACCCTATCGCGGGGTTTCTTTTTCTTTTCTTTCTTTCCCAGGCCATTACTGTCAACCTTTTTGCAAACCGCTGTAAAGAAGAAACTTTTTTGTCTTGTATTTCAGTGGAAGTTCAAACATTACAGACTTCAAACAATCAGCTGATAAACACGTTCATAAAATGTGACTTGTTGTCATCCCTTTTTGTTGCGGCAAAGGAAACCCAAAAGGTTTGGCTTTCAACCTTGAAAATTTTTGAATTATTGAACCACTAATTGGCCAGCAAGAAGACAATACAATATTTTGGATTTTTCATCTTGAAAAATACATAGGCAAGTATTGGACCACTACCCGTCAGGCTTCAACCAATAATTGTCTACTGGCTCTGACTCTGAGATCAAAGTGACGTGATCATGTTGGCAGCTCACATTGGTTGCCATAAATCTTATAAATAAGTCTTGTAGGGCCGGTAGCAACCAGCAAGGCCCACTCCCTTTTTTTATTGCCTTCATTGTCACTATTGGCGTTCAACGCAGACCAAATCTCAAATTCAGTATGTTACTTCAGTGTTAAAAAGCCCAATCCTTGTCTATAGGAACTTCTTTCCCATTGCCAATAGTAAATTGTAGTACTTTATTTTTTGACATATCTTATTCTGTTTCTATTTGACTGTTTAAGAAGGCTATGTAACTTTGAGCAGGCTTGGCATCTTCAGGAGACAATGTCACAGAATTTTGAACCATACTCATCATTGCAGGTGGTGCTGACAATGAATTGAAGGCAAAGACAGGATGGGGCATCCCAGGTCAAAGCACAGTTGCGCGCAATAATTAGCGGGATCCATGCTCGCTTCGTCACTGTTCAGCAGCGCCCTAGAGAGTTTCACAGTGATATACCATTTGGTTTAAATCCATGTAGGTAAGCTTATCCAATGAAGATTATTGATCTTGGCATGGAAAATTGATGAATGAAGCCTATTTGAATATTTGGAAAACAAATAATATTATAACACGTTCGTGAGGAACAACATTCAGATGCTACCGAGCTGTGATTTGAGCCTGTAATAGCCGACAAATTTGCCAACTTACATAGTAGACGGCAAAGAACTACATCATAAAAGGAAAAACAACCTACACGGAGTGGAAGGTGCCCATAAAGCAAGGCTTTATCCATGTCTTCAGGATTGTAGACGTGCCCATCAGGGTACAAAAACCATGGTAGATCATCAACAACTTCTTCCCAGCAATGATATCATTATAATTTATATGTCCTTGATGAGAATTTAGTAATGTAATGTGAAAGAAAGAAAGATGTATGACTGGCTCGCTTCATATTTCAGAGGGCATAGCAAAGATGCAGTCATCGGGTGGGAGAAGCCACAATCAGATTTCTTCACGTTATCTTTCTGCTAAATGGGTGGCTCCAGTGTTGCAGTAAGTTAATGAGTAGATACTCAATGATGGAAGGCTTCAGGCTTCAGGTGTCCTCAGCTCGAACATTGTTGACACCTTCACTAACCTATAGTATCAGTGAAGACATAGTAACGTAGACAAGGAAAGATGATATACCTTATGGCTGACGCGACGGCAAAGCTTCCTCTGGGCACTAAAAACAATTATGTTGCTGCAGAAATTGCGACAGTCCAAAATCCTGTGGGTACAATGGTATTGTTGGGATACCAGCTATCATGCTGGTTTTCAGTAGAAGCACTTACACAGAGTGGAGTTTGTTCTGTCAGATGACCTGAATGCCTTCAGGTTCTTGGACCCTAATGAAGTGGTTCATGCTCCTCTTGAAGGGTTTATTGGTGGCTCAAGGCAAAGGCGAGGTTGATGACTGGCCATAATTTCTACTAATCTGTAAGTCCCCACTTGAAGAAGCCCATTCAAAGGACTTACTCTTTTCAATCAGTTTTGTGGACCGTGATATGTACAAGTGATATGCAGGCAGCGGCATTGGGCATTACAAAGTTGGTCTTGCAGGAGACACACAAACCGCCGCCTCTGCTCCTGAACCCAACAGCGTAGAATAGGAAATCCCTATTGAGGATAGTGTTTGAAAGTCCGGTTCGGTCCGGTTTTTTGACCTCAAGGGGCTTAACCGTAGACCGGGACCGGTCTACGAATTCCTGAAAAGTCAAAAGACCGGACCGAGACCGCAAAAGACCGTTAACCGCGGTCTTTTGCGGTCTTTAGACCGGTCTCAGTCTACATTGGTTAAAACCAGCTCATAACCGGTTGTTTAGGAATATTTTAAATAATATGGCTCGGTAGAAATGTTAACATACCTATTCGCTTTCAAACGAGCCCAAGAACGTGTAAATAGTCTCAGAATTGATGAATTTATGAAAATAATCCGATGGATCTACCATTTTTGAGAAACTTTTAGTATTTTCACAATATCTCAGCCAATATTTGACTAAATTACTTGATCTTAGACGCGTTTTGAAGGGAATAATTAGCGCCAAAAAAGACTGGTCTTAACCAACGTAACCGGTTAACGAAGGCCGGTCTTTTTGCGGTCTCAACATCTCAAAAACCAAAGACCGGACCACCCTGGTCCGGTCTTTTGCGGTCTGGTCCGGTCTGGTCACTGGTTTTTTTGCGGTTTTGAGACCAGACTTCCAAACACTAATTGAGGAGGACAAGGTTGCAAGGGCTGTAGGCAAGACGGGGCCTGAGGATGTCAGCACCACATCTGCTGACATTGACAAGAATGCTCACAATGAGCGGGGCACAAGGATGAGGAAGTTGATGAGTGGGAGAGTGACGAGGATGACAGTGAGGAAAAGGATGACAAAGGAGCAGAGGATGATGATGAGGATATGGGAGCTGAGGACAGCAAGAGTGGGTTTGTCGACCCCAAGGACAAGGAAGGCTATGCTCCATTGTAAGCCTGATAGTAGTGGTTAGGCAAATGTAACGACTCACCTGCTTATGGGTAAAACTTGAGGTCTGCCTCCTAACCCATGATCTACAAATGCCAACCCAAATCCGCAGGCTGAAGAATGACCGGCGTGATGATGAGTTTTGGAATATCTTCAGAACGCCTGGAACAAAGATATCGTCAATTGCGCAACAAGGCTGGTAAATATCTGGTTAAGGCTTACAATAATAAAAGGGTGGTGGTTCTAGCCAACGGTGATCTTGACCATCACTTCAAAAAGTTTGGGACGACAATGGGAATCGCGACAGTAGCTGATGACAATGTAGAATATGATTATGTCGGTAGATTTGGTCTTGTGTGACTTTTTGCCAGTCATGGCATCTCTGGCAAAATTGCTCAACTTCAAACTGTTGAAAGCTGTATTTTCTACTACTTTTGTTTTTTACACTGCTAAATGCAGGCTGTTGAAAGCATGCTGCTCACACTCTGCTGATATACTTACTCCATCTGAAGTTCACTTGGGGATGTTCTTGAGAGGTTTAGTCCACCGATCTGGCCCCATAAAGAAAAATCCTTCCCATCCTCTGAGGACTCAGAAACGCTGGGGCTAAGTTTTCTTTTGACCGGTTTCTTCTTTCCTGCAGCCTTCTTTGACTTGATTGCTTTCTGGGAGCTGTGATCCAAGTTGTCGCTGATGTTCTGCAAATTTTCATGTTAAACAGCAAATGACTAGGGTTTACTAACAACGACTGGCTGTTCTAGGGCATAGTTGTTGGTGCTAGAACCACTGGTGGATCCTTCTCCCAAGTTGGTGGGTTAGACAACTGGCAACACATTGTTGCTTGATGATCCAAGGGAGTAAGAACTTGTTGCCAGATACTTGGACTTGCTGAACGCAAGTGTCTTCATGATCTCATCTTCATCACTGTTAGTCTCTCCATCCTTAAGAAACAGCAGCTCCTCTTTCAAATCTTGGATGACTGGCACACTGGTCATTGGATTTATAAGAATTGAGCATGTAGATTGGACTTAAGTACTTGCTTTGTTTTTCCCTTTGCTCTTGGTCCTAGAAACAGCTTGATTCTTTGGTGTAGTTGTCAGAGCAATATCATCGTCAGACACTATATCCTTCATGGGCACTGGCTGAGGCTTGATCTTCCTTGATCGGACTGCGAGTAGCTGAACAGCATATTTCTGGACCTGCACAGATTTTCCTGACTAAAGAAAGCTTTTGCAGGATTTATCTGCTTGTCAACTGTCCAATGAGTTTCACAGCATCAAAGAATTCTGCATTGATCTGCTCTAAGCAGTGCCATTCTGAGCACATCTGAGGCAGTCTGGGTTGTTCTGTGTAGTGCTAGTCCAGTTTATTTCTGCTCGTATCTGTATACATCTGCTATGTACTGTAATTTCTCTCTTGTACCCATGCTCTTGCTACTGCCTATCCTGAGTTCTGTCAAAATGAAAGAAAGAAGTTTGTGGCGCCTCATATTCTCGAAAGTCGCTCAATCCACATAAGCAAATAGGTCAGCTAGATAGAAGGCAACTGGTTGGCGAACCCAGGATCAGTTGAGTAGGCAAAATCAGAATTTGGGGTGAGTTTGCTATAGCCTTACAAATTGGAAATCAGGGTGAAGTGCATGGATAAAAAAGTGAACATTCACCTTATTACCAGAGGCCGGCAGGTGCACAAACAATAGTGCAGGAGGTCAAGGTAGCGGTGACCTATCAGATAACTGCATGCCCATATATCAGGTTAAATCATATACATAAGTTAACACAGTGTACCTTTGCTTGCTGACCTCCAGCCATTCTAATTCAAAAAGTCTACCAAAGCCCACTATGCCAATATTGTTCTGTCAGTGTCTCGTCAAAGAATAATATACTGGTGGATGTGATTCAATGCTAGAAAGTATGCATTAGTGAGAGGGTAGCTGGCTGGAGCTATCTAGCGCTATTTGTTTTGCGAGCCACTTTTCGTGTTTTCTGAGCCAATTTTAGGTAGATTTTATCAATTCGACCCAATAAATTATCATTTGAGAGCTCAATTCCTGGTTTTTGTGAGCCAAGCCACTTTCAAAGTGAGCCACCTAATATTTATTGAGATGCTAAACTACAGTTCTACAAGATAAGCCACATAAATTAAAAGCAACACCTATGCTTTGATATCTGAGTCTACACTTGAATTTTGAGTCTACCTTGTGATTTCCGAGTCACCTTTAATTTCCGAGCCACCTATTGAATTTCCCAGTAAAAAGTCCGTTGAGGGGAGATCAAGAGCTGTCACGAGCCTTGGCCAGCTTTGATCACATTTGATCAGCCTTGATTTTCTGGACACCTATTTAAAGATATTGAGGCTGGTCAAGCTCTGCACAAGCTCAGCGAAGGTTTTGAGAAATTTCAATGCTCCCTTGATCTGGCTCGATTGATTTTGGTTAGAATCTTTAGCTTCGTTCTTGGATTTCCTTAATTTTACTAGAACGCAGAACATATGTTGGCAGCAATTGGAATTTAATATAAAACACATAGATGGTCCACTACAGAAAGAATAAATCAATGCTACTGATATGCTACGTAGAGTATCAACTTTACATGCTACCCTAGCCCAACCAATGCTGTGGGGAAATGGTTAATTGAACCAAGCAGCTGCCAAAGTTGCTTTGAGAGAAAGTTAGAAGTGACACAAGCACCTGTAGTAACTACATTTATGTATCAATTACTGGCAGTTGCCTGATCCACTGATATGGAATATCAGGGAGTTTGCCTGGCTACCATTTTAGGAAGCACCTCAGGAAAAGGCCTGTAAGGTGCCGGAAATGCCGGGGTAGATTGGGAATGCCTCTTGGAAGGCGGGTAGGGTGTTTGAGATGCCGAAAATTCCAGGGGGAGGGGCGGGATATGGCTAGAAAAGCACAGGGGGGCGGGGATGTACAAACAATGGACAAACAATGCACCATTTTGATCCTGGGGCGGTATTTTTGCTCCTGTGCGGGATATGGGTCAATTCGCGGCGCCAAAATTTGTGCAGTGGGTTGGAATATATTATCTACACCCTATTCACCCTTTAGCGCGTGTCAATCGAGTCGGGAATGGGTGGATTAGAGAATGAGCATCTGGATGACGCTCTATTTTTAGTTCACGAATATTCCGAAAGCGGAAATTAGCCCCGGAATGCTTTGATGGGCTCGTTTTTGCTCCTCCATTCCCCTCCCTTTGCTGTCCCCTTCAAATGAAATGCATAGTTCGATTCTCCTTAGAAATGCGAACGTAATGATACCATTTTTATCCCTCAGAACTGGCTGGAAGTTGAGAAATGATCTTTCAACCAGATGAAATCTACACATTCGAAATTCTTGCATTCTGGGTATCTCTGACTTCAATTAACCAGCAAAGAATAATATACTTATTTACTATCTTACAATACAGTAGTACAGGCGGGCGTAATGAACAGAAAAGAGAGAACGAGAAACGACAGGTGACGATGAGGTCCTGCGCAGTCCTCGTCACCTACCATCTAGTGGGCTCGCGCAGGCCATCCACTACACCAACCTGGCTGGCCGGCCTACCTGGCGAGCTGGGGCGAAGGTGGTGGGTGATGTTCGAGAGCCGGCGTCGCTGGCTCGTCGTCGCCACCAGCAACAGGGAATACATAGGTGGATGAGGGCTGACACAGCGTAGGTGCTAGCAATGGGAAGTGGTGCTGAGCTGGCGGTGATGCGATTTGGCTGTGCTTGAGGCGAGTCACGATAAAGTTGCTATGGGCGAACACGAGCGACACGTAGTTCTGAACCCGCAGGTGAAGACCGCCTCAGCCCGTTGACCTACGCCTCCTCCCACACAAGCGGTAATACCGTTGCTTCCAATGTGTCACACACGTGTAACGTGGACGGCGAGCTGGGAGACGTGATACCCCCCAATAGGAGGCGTTGGCGGATGCCAGAAACGCGAACGCCATCACGAAGACGGCGTTCGTGTTCCTTTCCTCGATACGGCTCGTGGGGCTGAGGCCCGTTGGTGAGGCCCGTCGGTTTGCGGGCTGAGGTGTGGGAGCAGGGCGCCAATTGTTACTGGGTGGGCGGTGTAGGCGGCCGATGAGGAGGGCATGTCACCGCTCTGTGCGATGTCAGTGGATAGGTGGCGGCGATTCAACTCGCCACGAGTGGAGGGTGAGGTCGGCAGAGGCTCTGGTGCATGATACAACGAATAGGACGTGGTCGGCGGAATCCCAACAACACGAACGCCGTTCATGTTCCTTTCCTCGATTCGATTCGGTTCGCAGGGTGAGGGTTGAGGTTGTGGCACCAGTAGTCATTGAGCGAGTGGCATAGGCGACGCTAGGTGCGCGTCAGCCAACATTACGACAAGGAGGGTATTCCCTCCCCTGCGTGATGTGAGTGGTTAGGTGGCGGATAAGAACACAATTCCGACGGCCTCCCCTAACACACTCTGGGTTCCCAACTCCTTCCGAGTCCTTCTTGAACCGGCCCATATCCCTCAACGACAGGAGGGACGCACGATGCCGTCGGAACATATCGCTTCAAGTTGAGAGCTGTGGCATTGGCGGGTTCGGTATTGGTGGACAAGCTATTTAGATGTAGAAGTTATTAGTAATCAGAAAACAATATTTCGCAAATGGAAACATACCTGATGCAATTTTGGGGCGCGAAGGGGCAGGGAGAGGTAAGGGATGTTGGCAGATGATAACAGAGGTTGCACGGTGGGAGTTGGTTGATCGTGCCGCGAGCTGAGGTTGAACTTGGCGGACCGTGCAATCCGGCGACTGCGCTCATCGACGCTGACGACGTTTGAAAGGGCGGATAGATAGAATTAACTGAGGAAGTTATTTGAAGGAGTATTTTAAATAGTACTACCGACTACGTTTTGGAAAATAAAATGAATAAGCCTCGTAATAAGGGTAATTGTATCTGAGAGGTGATTTCGGTATAGGTATCTTATGTTTCGCGGGCCATAGCTCACGGATTCAATCAGCTATTCCAATAAAAAATACATTTATAAGAGTACCTAATGTACATGCTTTAAGGTAGATACTTTGGACGAGATTCGAAGAACATTTTTTTATTACCATCGATATTCACTGTACAATTACTCGATTGATCCACACCTTGAGATGTTCTCAAGGTATCAACCTATGTATTCCTCCAAACCCTTGTATTAAAGTTATAAATGTTTCTAAAATAATTCAATAAGTATGCTCCCGCTCCCCTCAAGCTTGCAGAGAGCCTGCCAATTTTGGACTTAGTACCAATTGCAATAAGTCCTTTAACTTATTAATTAACATTAAAATGCTTATATCCTAATAAAGGTACCTATCTGTGTGATTTAAATTTTAGTAAGGTCTAAAAATAGATTGCGTTCTTTTGAGACCCTCTTTTGTTTTTTGGGAAATTTTCCCATCAGCCAAAATATCACACCACTGGCTTTTTTTCAGTTAGGCGCAGCCACATCTGAGCACATCCTGAAAAGGCTCGGCAAACTAGCATCACCACTTTTCATATCTTCATGGGAAATTTGATTGATGGCATCATTTAAATGGATTCAGGGTCGTCTACCTGATACGATCATTTTTTGTCAGAGGCACAGCCACATCCGAGCACATTCAGGGATGGCTTGGTAAACTGTCCAAGCTGTCAAAAAGTGATGTGGTTTTGCCAAGCCTTAGGAACTGCTGTCTTTGGTGGGCTTCTCATCTTAATGTCTACAACACATTTAAATAAGAATAACTTAAAGTATAAAAATATAAAAATAATACCATCAACATGGTGAGACACCCGAGATGAGAAATGGAGCTTGGTTGGAGATCAACAATCACTGCAAGTGGTAGAACATCCTCTCGAGCGATCATCAGCCAACTCATGAGGTATATCAACCTCTATACAACAAATATCTGGAGAGGAAGCCCTGTCCCGATTATGAACAGAAGGTGGCCCTCCAGAATGACCTGCTCTACTTTCCTCCTTGTCCTCCTCCTCCTCCTCAACATTATTACTATCTTCTGCAGCAGCAATACTTTCAGCACTAGTATTACAACACTGGTGTGATGTTGACAAAGGTGTAGGAGCAGGGGATGGCTCAACTTCAACATCACAATGCTGGTGCAATGTTGATGAAGAAATAGGAGCAGAGGATGGCTCAACTTCAAAATTGCAACACTGGCACAAACTCGATGAACAAGTAGGAGCATCAGTGGTGCTGGTGGTAGTTTTGGGGATGACAGCCATCTTCGGGACATGTGGTTTGATCCTCGATGGTGGTGCAACACTTAGGCCACTAAACTCCAGCATGGCCTTAGCACTATAGAACCGATAGTTAGTAATTTTCATAATAAAAAAGAGCAGGGAAAGCTGCATACTGAGTGAGTTCATTGGAAGCAGGTTTGGGCTGCACCACATCTTCTTGAGCTCTGTGAGTGCTACTGTTGATTACCGGGTACTCGGACACTTGAGACCATTTTACCTACTGCTCGCGTAATATCTGATAAAATTGTCTGGTTTTTTTTGCAATACACTTTCTTGCATGTCTACAATTCCTGTGCAGAAATTGGGATTTTTTGAAAGTGTATTTACTTTCCTACAAATATTTTGTTTAGCAGAGTCTAGAGCGAGCTGACCTATTGGGTACTCGGACACCCTGAACTAATACATTTATGTATTGATGCTATTCGGCTCATTATGTTTTAAGATCGTGATCTGTAATAGGAAATGCACCATTTCAAGATGGTTGAGAATAATTTCTTTGTATCTCAGTCAGTTCTCATCTGATTTACACAAAATATTTTGCAATATACAGAGGCAATTTAACACAAAATTTCTGTTAGTTTTTTATTTTGAATCTTATAGAGCTTAAATTTAAAAAATCTCTTCTCTCAATGTTTTGATTTTTCGGATTAAAGCCTTAAATGTGCACCTACTGATTACACCAGCAGCCTGGTCAATAACCTCTTGATACCATCTTTTACCTGGACAATTGTGGCACTATTTGGCAGCCTTCATTGTGCCGCCTGGTTTTGCTTTTCTGTCCTATGCAGAATTGATACTCTGGTGCCTCTGCTCCGCCCTCATTTCAATTATTCCCTTGGGCTTGCTTTTATTTTTTATTGTCGCCTATGCAAACAATGACATGGGACCTTTTGGATCAAGAAAAATTCCCTGAAGCAATCCCATTGACACTTTTTACTTTCTCCTTACTATTCCTTTCTATATACACCATTGCACATCTTCTTCTGCTAGGAGAGGCTTTTGCTAGCCTCAGATACCTCCCGCCAAGAGCCCTTGCTGCTGTTGACTGGCTTTCATTTCTCCCTCACATCTGACCTGTTTGTGGGCCACTACTACACGTGGCAGAACTCGTGATTTACTTTGTTCCTCTTTTCAGTTTGTTAAATATTCCAGTTGACTAATATGTATGTTTCAAATCTCTCAAAGTAAATGAGAATCAAATAGTACAAAATTTCTTGCTGTAAAAGTGAAGAGGAAAACAATAAAATTTCATTAATAGGAGGCTATTCTAAGAACTCTCTACTCCTATAAATGAATTGAATTTTACTCCCCAAAGTTTGTAGAGGAGGGATAAAATTCCCTTGTCCCTTTTGCTCTGATTATACATTTAGGTGATCACAGATAGTGGGCACCGCATAATAAGCTGCTGCTACAGTTTGCCCAGGGAGATGGAGGTGCCCGGAGGGGGCTGGGGTCCATAAAGTGGTAAGGATGATGGTCGCATACAGGCATAGCAATACCCCCTGCACCAGCACGGTGGGGTTTCGCGTCTACAAGAGCCAACGCCACTGGACTGCTGGCAACCTCGGATCCACAATTGCAGTCAGACCCTCGCCTTGTCATGCGACATCCTGGTGCATAGTGGCACCCACACAGATGACGAGACCTAGGGCGACGGCCATCGGCCACTTGATATGAGCTGGCAACGGACGTGGCGCTGCAAGTTAGGTGGTATACATCAGATAGATGTCATTCCCAGCAACACCCGTTGTGGAAATACTCGGAGTGATGGATCCAGAAGCCCTATCACAAGCTCACCCTTTTGGGCCTCGGCCCAGGACTAATGGCTGGGAATATTCCTGTTGATAACCGGCCCCATTTCCTGGAGAAAGGTCAGTGGGCTGCATCAGCAAAAGTGCACATCTAAGATATACTCGTGGCCACAAAAAGTGAGCACAGATATCAAATTTCAAGTTACAACTCAACAGGTTCATAATAAACCTGGAATCTTTTAGACAAATATTGAGTATGTTTGTGGTGCTTTTGGATGGTACTTTTTGTTTTCCAAAAATCTTTCCTACTTTCCATTTGCGGTAGGTTCTTCGTCGACACCAAAAATTGATCTTTACCAGAACTGCTCTGTTTGACCTGAAATTCTACATGGACGTACATATGCTCTATACGACAAACTTTGTCCAAGAGACCTAATTATCATACCTTTTGGATCTCTTGATATCGGGTCAGTTTCAGAAATTTCAAAGTTTCATGATGAGCACATAAACACCGCAGAAGTCAGAAATTTCAATTTTTTATTTCACAGCCTTAACACCTACTACGAGGCCTGGCATTTCACAAATTTTCATAAACCTACGGTCAGCAGTGACTGAGATACATAGCA